>JAGTXR010000161.1:600000-1052060 GCA_022606575.1 Glossosoma conforme | reverse complement strand
AGTTAAATTGATTATGTGAGTATGGAAAGTAAATAATGAATCGTAGGTTATACCTAGATCCTTGACAACTGCTACTCTGTCGAGCAATGTTCCAGATAAGTAGTATTTGGACAGAATAGGATTTTTAGAACGGGAGAAAGAGATAACGTTACATTTGTTGATACTAAATGTGAGCTTATTTATGGCAACCCAGTTTGATACACTATTAAGATCAGATTGCAGATTGTGCATATCTTCGAAGGAGGAAATGGAAGAGAAGATTTTAAGATCATCAGCGAATAATAGGCACAAGGAGTGGGTAATACAATTAACAATATCATTGAAGAACACAAGAAATAGAAGGGGACATAAGACAGAGCCTTGAGGTACTCCAGAATATGCAGAGAATGGGAGAGATTCATATCCACCGTAGTCTACAAACTGTTTACGATGGGAAAAGTAAGAAGAGAAGAATTTAATAAGCATAGAAGAGGCACCGAAAGAGCTCAGTTTACTAAGAAGTAAGTCATGATTAACACGATCGAATGCTTTGGAAATATCGGTATAAATTGAGTCGACCTGGCAGCTAGGCTTGGAGATAAGTGAATGTGCGATAAATCTATTATATGCTAACAGGTTAGTAACTGTAGATTTACCACAACGAAAACCATGTTGTCTATCTGAAAGACGGCACTCTATCTGTCTCGAAAGGGAGCGGTGAATTAATATTTCCAATAACTTAGCGGCAGAAGACAGAAGGGCGATAGGCCTGTAATTACTGATATCATCCAAAGATCCTTTCTTATGGACCGGACGTATTCTCGTTGTTCCCCATACAGACGGGTATGCACTGGTGCGATAGCAGAGATTAAAAATATATCTTAAAGGCTCGAGTAACGCGGCAGAGCATCCCTTACGTACGAAGGACGGGACACCATCCGGGCCGAAAGAGGACCTTGGAAGAAGTTTACGAACAATATATGCACTGTTTATAAACAATATATATTAGTAGTAACAGGTACAGAAAAGTATTTAATTATTAAGACGTGTGAGCAAGAAATACGCGAAATACAATAGTAAGATTAAAAATCACAGTTATCATTTGTGAGCTGTTTGTAAATATATTTTTTAATTTTCCTAAATCATAGTTGCGGCAACTAGTACATATATAGAATACCCATTAGGAAAGAGAGGAAAAATCGCATTATTCTTTCCGGTTATAAGTTACAATTATATTTGTTATCGAATCAAATTAACGAGAAATAAGAAGAAATAAAAAAAAAAAATTTACGTTTCAGGTCATTTTTACGTGATGGTAAGTAACGGAATGTGAATATCGTAGTTGTTTTTAATGGTCACAATCATAAAGATTTGAAAACACGATGTACTTGTGTCGTACAGTGAGTACCACCCGACTTACTTGTTACTTTACATAAATCACACAATTAACGACGCGAGTACTTTGAAGATTACTAGCTATATGGTGGGTACACATTAGAAGATTTACGTGTAACAACATATCAAAGTTATAAAAAGTGTGGATGAGGCATTTTTGTATAACATTTGACACAAATCAGCTTCCGGAATACGTTACGCGTTTTTTTCGAAAGAAAAAAAAGCACTTTCAGAAAATCAGATCCTTACTTTTTTAGTAGCTCCTGACGATGGTGCCGTGTCACTGAAACCGGTAAAGTGATTATTAATTAAAACCCAGTGGTTTCATACAAAGTTTTACTTGTTTATTATTTTTTAATATGACAAACCACAAAGTTATTGCGTTCTACGACTATGTTTGTTCTTTGAAAAAAAAAACAGTTTGACATTTTTGTGTTTGACAGTGGCTTTGCGCTTAAGGAGTGATCGGTTGTGTTGATGGACCTGGTAGCGCACGCTGCCAAGCCATCAGCAGGTGTTACGTCACAACACCTGTTGCTGCACGGCGACAGCGGACTGTACTGCAGTCTCACCGTGAAACACACTAAGTGCATTTCGCAAAATTTACTATCAATTAAAAAAAACTATTAAATTTCTTGATCGTTTTTTTTAAGATTTTTATTTCTATGTATATTAACAAATGAAAGCCTATGGCTTATCATTTGGCCACCTTACAAAAAATATTGACTTTTTCTTTTAACGCTATGGACCCCACGGATTTAAATTTCTTTACATTTACAAAAATGTCAATTTTAAAATTAAGCTGTTTATAAATTATCTTATAAACAACATTTAAAACTATATTGAAAAAGATATTAAAAATAGTTACATCATACAAAATTAAGCTATTTTAAAAATGAATTATTTTGGAAAAAATGTGAGATGCTGTTCACATAAATAAAAAAAAGCGATAAAGCCCTAATTGCAGACAGACTTACTACGCATGAAATAACATGTATAATAAATTCTCTCTCCTTGAATTAGAAATAACTGCGTGGAATAGATTAATATAAAAGGCAGTCATGTTGAACAGACTGATCACATTTTCAAGAGCCATTGTCCTTGGCAGGTTAGTATCACTCTTTCGAAGTCTCTCGAAACTGTCCATGCCCCCTTGCACTCAGATAATTGTTTGGGATGTTCTATTGATAATGTTTTCTACATTATATTGTATTGAGTAGTTGTCATAAGGGAACATAAAATTCAAGCCGCCTAGTTGCAAGACATTTTAGAAGACTATTACATAATGTATTCGGCTTTGGGATAAAGAGCTGTGCTTTATCATTGGAAATGGCTTTCCAGATGAGTTTTGATATTTTTTCTATGGTTATTCATATGCTTTATGGAAGAGAGTAATGTATTAATATTTCTTGTTTATTATCGTCACCAAACGAATTCTGTCTGTGCTTAGTTTCACCAAATGAAATTCTCTCACTGCCGTAAATTTGAAAAGGTGGCAACAAAATATATTGGGTAGTCCTGGACTTGATATTGTTTTTCTAGTAAAACTCGGTTTTTTTTAATTTATAAAAAGTTATTTCGTGATGTGCCGACCATCTTCGATAATTCATCAATGGTCATCTTTGGAATTGCTTAAGTTTCCTTCTTTAGAGTTGCTTCATCCACAAGATTGTGCCGTCCACTTCAAGGTTCGTCCTCAAACAAAGATTGTCCAATCAAAAATATTTGAACCAACCTTGGCACTTTCCTTGCTCATTATACAACATACCTGTAAACGTCACAAACAGATTCCATCCTACTGTCGCAGTTGTTTTTAATGAAACGAAACAGCATACAGTTTATTTTTTTGTTTAAAAAAAAGGCAAAAGGATTAAAGAGAATAACATTATGACACATATCTTAGCTGATCAATGGGCACTAACATACTGAGCTAATGTTTCGTATTGAAAAACTCTGGGATAACCTAATACATTCCTTTGTTCTAATTGATTCAGTCTAAGCCGGCTCTACAGGACAGCGATAGCCGAAGAAATGGTAACTGAGGTCTAAATTTAACTTAATGCATTTGTTATTTATTTGTATTGCCCTTAATCTTTTGACTGCGGCACGTTTTTGGTATATTTTTTATTCGGTTTTTAGACAATTAATATAGATTTTGATAAACATATTAGTTATTAAGTATAGTTTATGACTGGAATACAATAGATTTTATATTTAGTAATACACCATTTCATTTTAAATATTTCAACAGTATAATAAGGACCAATGGTCCGGGCCTCAGCAACATCGAGCTAATTATCTGATTTTACTTGAAAAAAGTGCTTAACCTTTTAACTGCCGGCAGGTACATGTATGGCGGTACCCAGCACGCCGCGAATTTTACGACAAAAATAAAACCTTCTTCACATATCGTTATTGAAAGTGTAATAAAGTTTATTTATAAAACTTATCAAATTAATGAAGAGCGCACCAGTCGTGCAGTCATTTATCCATAATCATAAAATTAATTGTTCATTGTGATGTAATTTTTGTATGAGCAGCGCTCCATTTAGAGAAAATTATGCGTCTTAAGACTCTTTTGGCAGTTAAAGGGTTACAAACGCCCAAATATTTCTCAAATACTACAGCAGCCCTGTCTTAAAGTTTAAAGGTTTGTACTTCAGACAAGAAGATTACTTCAGATAATCAAGAAGATAAGGCAATGGAGCAACAATATTGTTTGGTATGCATTTTGTGCTTCACATCGATGCTGAATTATGATGATTATAATGACAATTAATAGAAAGAAGTACAATTTTTATTGATCATTTCTTTTATTTACTAAATTTTCATAATTACAGTATTACAGAACATTTAAGTGAAAACATAAAATATTCATAAGTAAAATAACAATAAATGGTGACTAAAATATAAGACATACACAATTCTAACTGGTAATTATTTAGCCGTCAAATTAATTTCTCATGAAAGTATTATTTCTTCTGTTTCCTCTCCCTACACCCCTCTCCCCGATATAGTTGTTCCTTCTTCCTCTCTTACCTCTGAATTTGTTGATTCCTCTAAAATTTCCAAACTGATTGTCATCATCCATCCCCATTCTGCCACCCATCATGCCATTGTAATTATTCCCATCCATGTCCTGACCGGTGTTACTCCAGTTTAAATTGTTACCGTATCCCATTTCCATAGAATTCATTCCTCCTCTATTCCCGTAATCCATCCTATCGTTGTCATCGTACGAGTCAAAGTTTCCCCTTCTCTGGTCCGGGAAACAATTATTTAAATTGTTTCCAAAAGAATCTGATCCATCATTTTGGAAGTAGTTGGAATCATTATAATCTTGGCTGCTTCCTTGGCTTTGATCTTGATATCCTCTGCTATCTAGATTCTGATGGATCATTTTTGAGTTAGGCATGAATGAGTTATTGCCATACTGAAAATTGCCACTGTCTTGGTAATTATTTATAGGGTATTGGTTGATAATCGGCTGTTTGTTGGCAAAATTGTCTTGTTGGTATGCCTGAGGCAGTAGGTTCGAGGACTGTGGGATATTTGACAAGTTATTTGGAGATAAGTGATTTGGAGCAGACATCAGAGAGTCCATCTGAGAATTCTTCAGGGGTGGTGTTAGATTACTGTTTTGGAGTGAAGATGTCATCGATAGAGCATTTAGTAGTTTTTGTCCGGCGGCACTCTGAACCAAATGCATGGCATTGTATAATTGACTGTTGAGATTTGGAGCAACTTCTGGTGCTGCAGTGGGCAATGGACTGGTGGAAGCTTGTTTTATAGAACCGATTAGGTTTGAAATAATGGACTGCGTATCGGTTGCAGATATCGATCCAGCGTTTTCTTGAGCAAATATTGAAGAGTTGGTTTCCAATAATGATTGCTGAATTAATTTCATATCTTGTTGGAGTTGTATTTTCTTTACTGTTTCATCAGCAGATTTAAAAACCTACAAAAAAAAATAGCTATTAAAAATTATCAATAATACATATACAGTGGAACCCTGTTGATTTTTCTTGTTTTTTTTTTTAGTTTTTCCGCATAATTTGTTTATTTTTAATAGTCTCGGCAAGCATCCCACATAAATTGTTCCTCGAATTATCATCTTCCTTGATTTATCGTCTAAATATAATATTATGGTCCCCTCACAAATATTATCCCCATTGAAATTTTTTATTTGCAAAATTCAATATCAAATACAATCAATACGTATTCGTAAGTATTATAAAATGGATACACGCAACATAGCGATGAAGTTTGAGTCATGCTGTGTTGCTAGGCAGTCACACCAGCGTCGTATGACACAAACAATATGATGTTTTTGTTGTTGGGAGGATCCCCGTATGGCGTCAGCATGTTTCCATGGTTATGAAAGTCATGTTTCATTCGTTCTGAGATATTTAAAGGTTTGTGTTTTGACGTTAGTTGAAAACTGATGAAAGTGATAACTTCATGTTGCATAAAATGTTATAATTCGATTTTTTAAATTTATTTTGGATGAAGATATATTAATTCATAACAATGTGAACTGAAATAAATCAATAATTAATTTTCATAATTATGCGCACGTATATGTTTGATGTATAAAATATATATTTTTTCAAGTTTTTTTTTTTTTATTACATATTTGAAGGGTTCTCACTTTTTTTGTTTCTCAAACTTATAATTTTTTAAGGATCCATTGAAAAACAAAACAATTCAGGTTTTACTGTAGTTCATTTGAAAGATATAGAAATACATTCAAACCTATTTTTGTGCGACTTTTTTTTGTGCGATTTTGAAGTTATGCGTTTTTTTTAAATGAAATATTTAAAAAAATATATATTTTTGAGATCATATGAACGTATGTGATCTCAAAAATACACAGTTGAACCCCTTATTAAACTATTTCGAATAACATGATGGATTGAAATATTCGCCGCCTATAACCCAACTTGCGTCGAGTGTTACAAGGCCGACTATTCATTTGACACGGGTTCGGCTGCACACACACAGCCGGGCGGCCATCTGTGCGGTGCATACAGTCAAATGTTGGCTAGCTAGGTGTATAAGAGCAATTAAAAAGAATGAAATTGCAATAAGAAAATCTATTATTGATGGGACCAACATAAGTTCCAAATTATCATCATACACAAGAGATACATTATTAGAAAAACTGAACAAGCGCTCAGAATCTTTATTGAAGATTTAACCAAAGAAAAAGGAAGAAGTAGTTATTTACTTCAAGAAAAAGCACGTAAATTTTATGAAGAAATTGAAAAATTGGAGCCATCTACTAATTCATGTTCCGGGGGAAATATTTTTTTTTGTGCGTTTTTGGGTATATTTTATATAGCAGTTTCAAAGATATGCGGTTTTCAAAATCCATGGAACGCATCTTCCCTTTTTCTATGTAAATCATAGCTTTTTTTGTTAAACAAAAAAAGGTTTGGGTGTATATATATAAAAAAAAACATAATTCTTGGTGGAATTCCATAATATCAAATATAAAAAAGGTTATTTAAAAATTATCCCACAATTTTTATTGAGGGATAACATGTTTTGGCTACATCGGGTAGCCATTTTCGAATCATGTGCATCGGGTAGCCTTTGTTGAGTCCTCCATGACTCGAGAATGGCTGCTCGACGAAGCTGAAACATGTTATCCGCAAATAAAAATGTTGTGGAATAATTTCTAAATAACCTATTATTTATATTTTGATATGGAAATAATCATCATAGCTGATTTAAAATATAAAATATGCATTTATATTTTACTAACTTCATCATATGTGTAATCGTCTTCGTCTTCAGAATCTTTCAGCTTAGATGTAGGGATGGCGGGTTCCTTTCTTGAGGTATTGATATCAGACGGATTGTTTTCACACTTCCTGTTCGAAAATGGGCTTTTTGATCTCTCCTGTATAGCTACAATAAATAATAAATACATTCAATTAAAAATATGAATAACCACAGCTTTATGTACAGATATTTTACTGCAAATATCATCTCACACAATTAATATTTTGAAGTAAATTATTTTATGATTTAGATACATATATTATAGTTTAAAGGTTTCTATTTAATATATGCCCATAGTCGTATTACTCGTCGTTAAGAGTAACGGTACTTAGTGATGTCCGCATACAAATATCCGCTTTCAGCTGTTAGGAAATAGTGAAGATTTTTTTTTGAAATATGTTTCTACACCATAGTACCATTTTGGTTATTTAAAAGTAAAAACAATGTGGATCAAAACAGAGTGCCTACATATAATTTAAATAAATGAAATTTTTATTTTCATATCAACTTTATACGTACATAATTAGCTGGTCCCGTGACATGAAAAATTAGTGGAATTTCACTTAAATGTCATTGACTCTTAACACATTCGCATCGGGAAAGGTATTAATACCCGTTACGTCGATTGACAGTTAATTACGGGAAGGGTATTTTTACCTTTTACCAACTCTGATCTTTAAAGTCGGGTAGGGTATTTATACTTGTTTTTTTCTACAAGTATTTGACTTTTTCTTACTTATAAGGTTCGACATTATCAATTTTACAAAAGTAAAAGCATATTTAAGACACAAGGTCACTACAAATTCGTTTTAATTTTTAGAATAAATAATGTTTGTTTATTTTATAAAATCAACATATATTTTAAATTTTAATGAATAATCGCTAGTATTTTATGTATATATTTTTTGTGATAATACCCTTTATAAGGGTTATTATTACCATGAATATCATATTCTAAATCTTAAAAAATATTTATAACCCTAAAAAACGTACCCTTAAAAGTTTTAATATGTATTTTCAAGTTGTGGACATAATTTAAAATTATTGTTAGAAGTTCTACAACTTTTCGATAATTTTGCTGGTGTTGCTATAATTGTTAAGTATCATATTGAAAAAAATATGTAGTTATGTTGGATATTTTAAAAGTTATGGCAGTTTATGTAGAAACATATTTTTTACGCGCGACATTGATTTATTGCCCGTATTAGACTATCAGCTGAGTGCGAATGTCACCCGATGCGAATGTGTTAATAAATTTGATTTTAAAATTTCAATACAATAGTAAAAAAAAGTTTGAGGGATCTTTCTTTTAGCACTTTTGTGCAGTGGCCACAATTGTTCAGAAGGGACTCCCACTGGACCTATCAGTTGCTAACTGATCATAGTCTGAATTAGTGCATCATCAAGGAGACTTAACTGTCCTCCGGTGTGATGCGGGTGTGAGGCGGATAAAGTCTAGTCCAATAAAAAAAAGTTTACAGTAAACCCACAGGTGCAAAAGAAATATTAAGGAATATAAAAAACAATTAAACATTGAAAAAAAAAGAAAAAAAAACAATGTTAAAAAAATTATACACAAGACACAATAGATGTGCAGGGCTCTAAGCAAGTGTCTGACAAATTGCCTCTGCAGTCTAACTCACAATATTTACGATATACAGGTTGTCCTCGACTTACGACCGAGATATGTTCCTGGACTTTGGTCGTAATTCGAATTGGTCGTAATTCGAATTGGTCATAAGTCAAATATCATACAAAATATGTATGTACTTACATATTAAAATAAAACATGTGTATTTATTTATATATTTATTTATTGTTATATTTATACTTATTTATTAACTCAAAATAAAATATTTACTTCATTAATATTGAAAATGTTTCGTCATCTGTACTAATATAAGTACAATCCATTGGCTCATCAACAGTAGTGGAAAAAGAAGCGGTAGTAGTTTTTTGTTTTTTTCCCTGTATATTTCTTTGCAACAAGCAAGATCTTCCCGAATAAGGTTTATATTAAAAAATCTTTCGTTATCCGAATCCATTTTTGCAAATTTTTGCATTACTCGGTCAATTTGAAGGAACGCTGTTTCCGTTTCTTTAGATGCAATTTTTTTGGAGATTCCAAGACAATTTTTTTTTACTTCTTCAACCCTTTGATTTTCGATGCAAAATAATTGCAAAATAAAAAAAATTGAAAATTTGTTCCTTGCCGTATTCTTCTTTCCTAATCAATATGTCAAATATTTGGATAAAATCTTCAGCAGCCTTGTAATCGGCACTAGCTGCCTCTTTTCACCTTTTGATAATTCGCCCATTTTTTGAATCTCACAAACCAACCATTATTGGTAGTAAATACTTGCTCGTAGTTAGTTCGCTTCTTTAATTTAAGTTTTTAAAAAGGCTCAGCGTCTTTGTCTTTATGGTCACATGGCTAAGAGGGATTAGTTTTTTATCAAATCTTCCATCCAAATCACCAATAGTTTTTCCATTTCGTAAATGGGTCCAAGTTTTTTGTTTTGTTATTATTGTAGATTTTCTGGAAATTGCTCCTTTAACCCTCGCCTTACTATGTTAAAAACTTCCGCGCGTTCTGATGGTGTGTACTCGTTACACATTCTGATTTAAAGTGAATAAAATGAGTAGAAATTCGAAAAAATGAAAATATTCAAAGATATCGCTTAATTTTATAATAGTTGATGTCAATAAGCAGTAATAATTGACATTTAATAGCTAAAAACATGAAAAATATCAGACGAAGACCTCAAATGGCCAGACACACCTTGGCGCGTGAACTTCCGAGAGCTACTAACACTACATAGCCTGTCGACATATCGATGAGCCGACGCGCATCGAAATCATTTCGAACTAGCCGACCAACTGAGGTTTCCCGTCTCGCTCACTCATATTAGTACGTCAGCGAGAGTGAGGAGTATAGATGCTGACGTATCTGGGTATTTTTATATTTTATTTTTGCATACGCTTTTGTATGACTTCCGACAGGTCGAATGAATACATGACAGTTGACGCGTCTTGAGTGTAGTGGTGAATTTATTCCGGATTTTAGAAAAATATTTCCTGCTCCCGATGAGTGCCTATTATTATAAAAAAAAAAAATTTCAATACGTAAATGTATTAAGGAGGAATACCTAAAATTTGAACCCTGTGTGTATTATATTTACAGAGATATTTAAGTTATTACAAGCAATGTGTAGTCGATAGACATCACCGGGGAGGAGAGGTTAACAGCTTCACTGATACTTAGTTTATTCTTCAAAATTGTAGAGATCGTTGAATGTGATAAGTGTAGATCACGAGCTATGTCCTTCACTCTTTTCCACTCTCATATTGTTTAATTATTTTAAGTTTTCTTTCTAAATCTATTGCACTTCTCTTTATTTTGTCACGTCTACTCCGTTTGCCAGTGATTATGGGCACGATTTATTGATTATTCACTTCAGATATTAAATGGGTATATGTATTATTTATATCTTATTATATTAATGTGTATATATTTCCATGTTCAAAACACTGTATTAACTGACTGGATTAAATGACAAACAAAAATTCTTCACGCATATCCCGCGATCTACTGACCAAAATGCAATTTTTTTAACGTAATTTTATAAATTTTAATAATTAATTAAAAAAAAATTTTTTTGGTCGTATGTGCGAATGGTTGTAAGTAGAACCGTCGTAAGTTGAGAACTACCTGTATTGGTGAGCAGAAATACAGTTTACTGTTGGAATAAGGTTATTATGTAGAAATAAATGTAATTTGCTTTTACATGTAATATTTAACCATGTTTCTAATAAAATTAAAATATTATTTACGTCAAAAAATTATCATCAAATTATGTAGCTTACTTTTATAGTCTTTTATTTGCTTAACTTCGGCGGTGGCGTCCAGGTTCACAAACTGGCGCAGTTTCTCCACCCGGGCCGGGTTGTTGGCTTCCAGCTTCTTCAGGTAAGATATGAGGCCGTGCTGCTCATCAGCAGACAAATCCTTAAAGTTCTGCAGCAACGTCTTCAGATCTGAGTTGCTCAGGCCGTCCATTGAGTTTTTATCATCTCTTTCATTAGCGGCGGGAGCAATATTACCAGACCTTTAACAACAATGAAAAATCTATGAATTTATGGACAAAATATTTTTATTTTCTACATGCCATAAACAATGGTACCTTTAAGTGTAATGAATCAGATATTCAGTAAGTTCAGTGAGCGTATATTTTCACTATCACAGGCTCTTCAAATCATACACAATTGATACTACCTGCACAACACCATTTTTCCAACCCTTGAACCATTTATAAGAATATATTTATGATAAGACCCTAGAAAAGACTAGAAAACCATGTCTTTTTTAGCTCCTTTACTAATTTATTGATATTGCAAAAAACAGATTTTGAAAATTTACAGTCAAAAATAAAGTTAGTTTTCTAATGAACATGTAAGTGGTATACCTTTGTGAGTATGCTGACTGCAACAATTGAAGTGCATTTTTAGAGGGGCAGTCTGCATTACCGCTTTCAAAATTATTTGTTTTTTTTCCCGGACCTATACTTGGCAATACTTGACATTGCTCCTGTGAAAGCTGCTCTAAAAAACCTGCAAAAAATGTATAGAAGAATTAACAACTTTAAAATATTAAACCATAACAAAGACGGTATTGTGGCTTTAGGGGTTTAGCCGTAATACCAAATCTGGCCGTGAAAACATAAGAAGTTATTCATAGCAAAGACATGTGTTTTCTACATATTCATATATTATTTCTATGGTTATTCTGAATGTAGTTGCTTATTTTGAAACAACATATAAATAACGAACTATTAAAAAATTCAATTTAGCATTAATACATAGAAAAATGTAATTTATTCATCATCAAAATATGCATTTGAAACACAATTTTTTAGGCTTGTATTTTTTATTTTTAATAGTTAAATGTTCAGACGTTTTTATTATTATGTAACATATATAGACCATACTATAGTGATGTACAATTTAGTACGATAACATTTTATGACTAGTCTGCTGGGTTATATTTTATTGCTCTGTACATAAGCGTGTATATTGGAGATGTGACCTTGCCTAATACCTTCAGTCCTTACAGTGACTCACCATTATAATGATTAAAAATTGTCATTATGACAAGATGTTATGGACTCTTTATAAAAAAAAATAGTGTTTTGTTCTCGGAAAAAAAAATCAACATAAGTAATATGGGGATATTGATGTTAGCCGAGGTCGCTGGTGGCTCTCTTTGTAAGCCTTGTACAATGTTATGTGTGAGAGCGACCATGTTTTAGACATTAACACCCTTATTCCGCCCATTGTGCACATCCCTTTATTTTCTTAAGTTTTGTATATTTTATCTATTGATATATTTTTCTTCACTCAATATCTCATAATAAATGTCATTAAAAAATAAATTACGCTCATAATTTCCTCATGGGCGTTAATAGGTCCAATGATATTATGAATTAGTTTTCATTGATAGAAATGTTTCAAATTTAAAAATGAACGCTACGATAAAATGGAACAGATCAGATCTGATCTGACTTGAGACAGGATCATTGTAGCACGTAAACTTTATTATAGTGGTAATTTGTGGCTACCGTGCGATTCAGCTAGGAAGCAAATATTAAAGAGAGGGATTTGACTTACTAGTAGTGGTAATATTTTTATTGGAAGCTTTAGAGGCCTTGGACATCCCCACCACAGCATTGATGAGCTGCTCCAACTCCTCAGTGGTGACGTCCGTCTTC
This sequence comes from Glossosoma conforme, assembly GCA_022606575.1. Taxonomy (NCBI): domain Eukaryota; kingdom Metazoa; phylum Arthropoda; class Insecta; order Trichoptera; family Glossosomatidae; genus Glossosoma; species Glossosoma conforme. Next base: position 1,039,128 of record JAGTXR010000161.1, on the reverse strand, counting down.
CCTTGAGCGATGAGAGCTTCCGCGATCTGATCTGCAATGGCCTGCTTCTCCACGGCCCCAATGCCCTCCACAGCCACTGGGCCATCCTGATGATCGGATCAATCGATTATTTTTTAACCTTCAATCTTTTGAATGCAGCGCCTTTTTGGTAGATTTGTCAGTCGATTTTCGGGCAATTAATAAAGGCCTGTATTTCATTGTTCAGTAACTAATTCAAGGTTTTGGCAGCAAGTTAAATCAATTGGCAGTAAATAAAATTAATCGGCAGTAGACTAAATAAATTGGCAGAATTCACTGTGTCAGAATGAATGTTGTCAGTTATAAAATTAAAATGGCAGTAGTATATTCAATATTGGTAAAGATTAATGTAAAATGAATGAATAATTAACATAAAAAATGGAAACCTAACCTAACATATTATTAATTACCATTCATTAATTATTTTCTGCCATTTAATTATTTTTCTACTGCCAAATGATTACTTTATAACATACCTTTTTAGATATTTATTACTGACCATAAATATATCAGATAATGGTTATAGTTTTTAACCACAATAAAAACCAATATATTTTATAATCAGAATATAGTAAATTAATTTCGAAAATTATTATAACAGTAGAATAAAGTTGTAATAAGAGGCTACAGATTCCATGTATCGCTAATGACCGCTATAGACGACATACACAGCGAATGAATGAATTAGCTGTCTGGCTTTAACCGTACCAAACTAATGTTACTTGTTTTGCAATCTTGTGATTTTGTGTTTTACGGTGACTCTTATATGAAGGCAAGATTTCAAAATATTAATGACTCGGACCAGGTTATAAATATTAGAATCACAACCGTTGTGTGAAAATGATCAACCTTGACTTTTTGGCTGTCTTGAAGTATCTTTTTGGCCTTCTCTTCTGTCTTCTTGGACGCGCTGTACAGAACCTCGGCAATGTGCTTGATAGCGTTCTTGGTGGCCTGCAGGGCGTTGGCCTCCACCAGGCCGGCGTGCAGCTGACCTTTTAACTTCTCTTTGACAGTCTCAAACAGGACGCAGTACACTTCATTTTCTAATATGTCCTCAGATGAGTTTGGCTTGTCCTACAAAATTATGAACACACTCATTTTTACAAAAAACACATTTGTTATATTGCCATTTCACACACATACCTGTATATTTATTAGCTTCTCTAAATAAAATTAAGTGTCAAATTGGACATGAAAGATTATAACATCGAATAGACAGAATTAATCTGATGTAAACATATTTAATAATTTACGTTACTGTTAAAGATTTTTTTCATATACTATCTGTACCTTTGCACGAAGTGACAACACATAAAAAAAATTAAAATGATCTACTCCAAAGTGGAAGGAATCAAAAAACCTCAACACTAGTGGACCGAGAGAACCGAAATACTAAGGATTATAGGAGACCTGTATACCCATAATAGATCATTATATTACAATGCTCAATCATGAGCAGTCTTTCAGAGGAATTTCACAAATTTCATGTTGCATATACATACTGATGCAGGAGAGTACCTGCAGCGGATTGAACAAAGACACATGCTTTATGTGAAAAATAGATGACATATCTGATTGTTGTGTAAAATGATGTATTACCTTCTCCATTTTGATTGCAGCGGCCAGCAAGTCCACTACTTTTGGCCCCAAACTTCCCAAATAGTTTTCCAATGCAGTGACTATGCGCAACACAGCAATTAGGTTCACGTCTTCATTAGGGTTACCAAGTTTTGATTTGTAAGAACCTTTGTATCTAATGATAAAAACGATGATGGAATTAAATATGATCATATTCCAGATGATGGTAATTAAAAATATATTCATTTCCACCCAGTACATAGCGCTTGATGATATGAATGGTTTATAAAGTAATAAAGCAATTAGGTTTGCAGCATGTCAAATGGCTACTTTTTGTCAACAGAATCATTTTGTAGTTTTTGTACAAGGTCATTTTAGGTTATTTTTGGCTTTAATATACATGTTTTCCAATGGCTGTTGTTGAAAATTAAATTAACATAACACATACCAATACGATTTGTTTATAAACAAACATTATATTCATTCAAAAATTATACCTTTCCATAGAAGAGTATTGAGACTTTGGCAAGCTGGGTCTTTTTTTGTTTGAAGGCTCTGATAGAATTATAACAGATTCCAGGCTGTCCTCATCCCAAGGAGACAAAGACAAATCACTAGAAAAATACATCAAAATATAATAAAAAAAAAGAAACTGACAGTAATTTGATTCAGTTATTTAGGACAAGCTATTAGTTTCATTATAAATACAACATTGATAAATAGTGACTTTTAAAACAAAAATTAAGTTTCCTTCATAAATCTCAGATTGATACCTTGATCAATTTGAAAAAGTAACGGAACACATAATTATTTGAAATATTGAAATGTCATTTGGTGAGCATTTGTATCATTTGACTTCGCGCATAAAGAATTCTAATCAATTTGAAATAGAAAAATAATAAATTGGCAGTTAATCATTAATAAATGGTAATGAATAATAGGTTAGGTTTTCATTTTATGGGTTAATTATTTATTAATTTTACATAAGTTTTTACCAATATTTAATATATTACTTCCATTTTAATTTTATAACTGACCACATTCATACTGACACAGTGGATACTACCAATTATTTAGTCTACTGGCGATTTTTTTTTACTGCCAATTTGTTTAACTTACTGCCAAAACCTTGAATCAGTTACTGAACAAAGAAATACAGGCCTAAAATAATAAGCTATCATTAAAAAATAAAAATACAATACTTTGTTTATTCATGGATTATTGATATTTTCCACGAACATTTATTAAAACAATAGTCGCAATTAAAGGGTTAATTTTATATTGTTCACAAGAATGTAATAAAGAGGATCAAAATTATAATTTTCCAGCCATACCTAAGACTTTGTAAATGACATCTACTTATTTGAGACAGAAAATTGTTAGTATTGAGGTATCCAAAGTCAGGAGAATCAACAGCAAAATAAATTCAGATAAATTAAAATAAGCAAATAAATAAAACAGTTCATACTTACAGATCATTTTCAGCTTTCGGTGATTTAATACGCCTGTTTTTAGCATTGGAATGTTTTGGGCTCACTTCATTTCCATTGTTGCCTGGGTCCAGTTTCATTTCTTTATTTCTTGAAGGGGAAAATGATTTTGAATTTTGAAATTCACGTTTGAGAAAGTCAGTGCTGAAAATGACAAAATTTATTAGTTTACATTACTTTATTTAATATCTAGGGTTTAGAACTCAAATTCTACAAATTCACAGATACAAGTATTACTGCGGCTGGTATTGATAGTAAATAAATTAATATATACCATCCTTTATAATATCTACTAACCATAATAATCCATATTAAATAAGGTAAGAATGACTGAACTATTTTAAATTCTTAATTAATGTAAATATTAGAATATGAGGGGTGTTCAAAATTAAGTTGGCTTGAACTTTTTCGGGCGATGTATATTTTGTCATTATGTTATGACCCTCATTTCATCTGACATGGCCGACAATTATTAAGTTCAATTATTTTTTGACAATTCTTTTGTTCAGACGTGTTCGGCGGTTATTTTTGCCTGTCCTAAACAATGGATCAAAAAATCTGCATCAAATCTTGTTTGTAAAACTTGTGTGCTGAGCAAAAAAAAGATTTTCAAGTGGTACAAGTTTTTCGCAGAAGATCATGAAGATGTGATGAATGAAGAACGTCCCAGGTGGCCCAGCACGTCAAAAACGGAAGAAAACATCAAAGAAAAGATATTGTCCGATCGTCGAATCGCCATTAGGAAAATGACTGAAAACCTCAACATATCAATTCGCCCGTAATGACCCAGACTAATAGGGTTGTAGCTGGTGATGAATAGTGAGTATACGGTTATGACGTTGAAAGCTCAATCATCCTAATGGACTCCCGCACGAGTCAAGTTGTTTGACGATTGTTAAGGTTTCGCTCACCGTTTTTTATGATTGCAGAGACGTGTGGTGCATCATGACTTGACACGGCGTTTATAGAGTATAATTTTAGTATTATTGTTATTAGTATTAAGAGGACATATGGGTAATAAGGAGTATTATCTTCAAGTTATGTGCATTTTGTAGGAAAGTAATTCGAAAAATCTGAAGTGGTTTTTCGCCAATGATAATACACAAGCTCACACATGGTTGCTTGTGCGCAAATTTTTAGCCAAAAATAACACCTTCATATTACCACAGCCACCATATTCCCTGAAACTGGCCCCCTGTGACTTTTTTCTGTTCCCAAAACTTAAGAGGCCCATGAAAGGAAGACATTTTTTTACGATTGGAGAGATGAAAACAGAAATCACTTGAGGATTTGAACAAGATCCCGAAAGTGATTTTCTCAAGTGATTTGCAGATTGGAAGAAGCGCTGGCATAAGAGCATTATATCAAAGGGGGATTACATGCGGCCTATAATGGTTAAAATAAACAAAAACCATAGATAGTATTATATGTATTTATGTATATGATAACAAACCTTCTATCTCTGTTAGAAATAGAGGAAGATTGTTTAGAACCGCCTGCAGAATCTCTCTTTGATTTTTTCAAGTCATCTGGTGAGATTTTCATTTTTTGGCACATCTCGGATTTCATTTCCTTCAACTGGATATCGTGCAGCTCCTGCATTCGGTTGCTCCAGAACACTATCCAGTCGGGCTTGAAATCATAATTTGATGTGTCCACGTTTGCTGTAATTTATATGGAAATAATTAATAATCCGGTGTAGGAGTGAATCTTTCACTTCACATAGATCTCTTCCAATAACAAGTTCTCAGGGCCAAAAGGATTAACCCTTTCCGGTCCACAATCAATTTATAGAATTACAGGGTGAAACAATACATCTGAGTTTTTTTTTAATAAACCTTTTTATATGTTTTATTTTTTTTAAATTTTATTTTGAGTGTGTTGAATATTAGAATTAAAACTCTGAATAATACTTTTTATACATATCCAAAGTATGATATCGGTGGAAATATAAAAAAATTCGGTGAAAAAAAACAGGATTTTTTCTGTTGGAGCATACCAGGCAATTTTTATGCTTTCCTTGAGAGTTGGGGTATAAGAAATGAGCCCTTTTGTCCCCAAAAATAGGGAATATCGAGTTTTTCGCATGCGCACAGGTCAAGTGTAACTGATGCCAGCGGCCGGGCGTCCGAGTGACGCGCATCGAGCCAGCCTCCCAAAAAACCTATTGTATTATTCTCAGGTAAAAAGTTACACATTCCAATATTCATAAAAACAAGGGAATGTGTTCTCGTCCCCGTGTACACTAAATATGAGTCAGAAAAAAAATGTTTGCTTGTATTTTGATCCTAAACTGAAGAATAAGAAGGACTGGAAAGGGTAAAAATATATATATAAGAAGCTAACACTATATGAGATATTTTATTTTCTTTTCGTTTTTACTAGTTCGTATAAGCAAAAAAAAATATTTCAAGACAAATAATGTTTTCAAGAAACTCAGTAAACTTATCATTTGTAAATAAAGTGATGTAATTATAATATAATGATACAAAAAAAAGTTTTAAATGATACAAAAAAAAGTTTTAGACATTGTTGAGAGAACATTTCTCAATTTTACCATAGTTACATCATGCCTTAAAAATATACGATTAGGGAGAAAAAAGATTTTTTTTTAAGTGCTATTTAAAATAATACAAGTAAAATAAATTCATCTTATGTAAAAATGTAGTAAATATGCGAAAAACAGAAAAAAAAATGTTGCATACCGATTTGAAGCTCTTTGTATGTCTTATTCCAGTACTTTTTCCACTCTTCTTGATATTCAGGATGTTTTTCAGGGTTCTTCTTATGAAATTCCAACATCTTATTGTGCGAATCTTCAAATTCACCAAACCTCTTTTTAAATTGTTCAATGTTGTATTGCTGTCTTGAATAAGAAGCCTGTTGATAAAAATAATACAACTTGAATTAATTAAAATTATCAGTAGAGAGATTTATGTTCAGGAGCATGGATAAGGCAAAGGTCTAATTTCTTTGACTTCCGGGCAGATTTCCATTATAATAATAACACTTACAATAAAAAATAACAAAACAATCATTAGTTTGCCTTTGGCATTCATCGGAATGCTTATCGTCTTTGATAGTGGATAAGAAGAAACTGCTAACTCGACAATGGCAGATTTCATTCAATTTTCATGTCTTTTTATAAAATATCAATAATAATTGTGGATATACATTTCTGAAAATTTTGTTGTTATAGCAACAGAAAAAAATCCCATATCCGTTCCATATCTGGAGCATACGGTTACCACAAAATTGCCGCCATTCTGTTGTCAGTTGCCGCTGTCTATATCCCCATAAATCTCTACACCCGAAAGTCTACCTGGGAAGTCTATTTGATGATTTTAACTAGTATCTCCGACAACAAATATAAATAAATATATGTATTTATAAGCTGCGACTGTCATGGTCCAGCGAAAATGTCACATTGTTTGCGCGGTTTTTGTTAGATCACAGTAGTTAAGTACCACTGGACGCGGACTACAACTTCGATGGGTAATTGTTAGAGACCCGTATTTTTAGCATCTATCTTTTTAGAAAAATTAGCGCTATGGAGCATTTAAAAACATGGATTTTAGCATCTATTTTTGTAAGACAGAAATATCAAATAATTATCAATTCCACTAGGTTTTAACGTTTTTAAAATTAAAACATTGACAAACATGCATAAATATTATAAATAATTACTAAACATACTAAGACATTAAACAAAATAATACAAAAATAGGGCAATCATCAAAATATACAAAAAATTATTGAAATTTTCAGGAATGAACTCTAACAGACCAAGTTCATTTGTAGGAAATTTGAGAAGAAACCGATAACGGAGAGTTTAATTAAGTTGTTTATTTAGTCTTCATAATAGAAATAAAAAAGGTTACAATGTACACTATTGAATTTTATCTTAAAAACAATAATGAATTTTATCTTAAAAACAATAATATCTAACTAATATTTCTTAAAATAAATCATGGAGCATGCTTCAATGGATGAATTTTTTAGATTAGTGCGATGATCAGTTACTATTAGATAATATTTGCTGAATAATTTTTCAACTTCAACAATTTAATAGCAGCACAACTAAAAAAAATATACTTAACTTTTGTGGCCAATACTCGTAGTGGTAAAATATCTGGTTTTAAATCACTTTTTACAATTTCCAAAATTTTGATATCCATTGAGATTCTGTTAATAAATTGAATAATGCCAAGTTCTTGTTTAACATTAATGGTACATTTTGAACATGCTACTGATAAATTAAAAAGTTGACTCAAAGTCTCGTAATATAAATTGGTCTTATTTATTACTAAATAAGACTCAAGTTTAAGAAGACTTTTATAAGCAGTTTTAAATAAATAATATTCCAGATCCTTTTATATTGTTTCACTAGTGAATGAAATTATTTGTTTTGTTTCAACAGAAAAAACTTCATTAATGTGATTTTGTAGGCTCCGTTTTATGTCATCAATTTCCTCCCAAAATAAATGTGCGGAAGGATATGTATGGGCAATGTTACCGGTGTAAAAATATTGCCATAGGCGATGTAAAGTGTGTACTTATAAGATAGGTATGTAAAAATCTATAATTTTATATTTATAATGGTGAAATTCATTTCATAAAACAAGCAAATTGAGATTTTAGCATCTATTTGCATATTCTATGAAATTCGCATTTATTAGCATCTATTCCAAATTTTAGCATCTATTTCGCATCTATTTCAAAATGCTAAAAATACGGGTCTATAGTAATTGTGTATATAATACCATATCAAACTTTTACTCACAGATTTCGTTCTATCCAGAGAACCTTGACGTTTCGGTTGGAACCTGAATTTATAATTGGGGTCAAAGTTGCGGCCTTTATAATTTGAGGTTCTGTAAAACAATAATTAAAGACCATGAATTATCAAAATAATATCTATATTATATACATAAAAATAGTCACATTTGCAAGATCGTTTAGGGGAAAACTTTTAAGAAAAAAATGTGTAGCCCACTAATTTGAACTTTAACTGAATATCGCAAATTTTTAAAAGTCAAGTTTTCAGCAATTATAAAACTGATAATAATAGGTACATAATTTTGAAAAAAATTAGATTCCCAACGAATGCGTGCAAGATGAATTTGTTGCTACACACAAGCCCGCACGGATCAGTGTGAGCTCTATACAAAAAAAAAACATGTAAAACGAAATACGTGTCAATATAATGCATTCTAATTGGTTGCCCTCAGTGGGCAGAAAAAATATTACCTGACAAAAAATAAAAGAACCATCTTCAGTGTCTCCTGCATGTACTAAGAGACACAGCACTACTGTCCAGACTGTCCAGAATGTAATGTTGCAAATGACATTATAAGCTACTACTAGCCTTCTATAAATAGTTTATTTTTATTTGACCACATTTTTATATTGAGCACATATTATATGGATTTATTTGCTTTTAGTAGGTTTTAAATAAAAATGAATTATGAACCTGATAAATATAGATTTCAATTATGAACCTGATAAATATAGATTTCAATTATGAACCTGATAAATATAGATTTCAATTATGAACCTGATAAATATAGATTTCAATTATGAACCTGATAAATATAGATTTCAATTATGAACCTGATAAATATAGATTTCAATTATGAACCTGATAAATATAGATTTCAATTATGAACCTGATAAATATAGATTTCAATTATGAACCTGATAAATATAGATTTCAATTATGAACCTGATAAATATAGATTTCAATTAATTTTAATAATATTTTGCAGTAATAATAATTAGGAATAAATAAATTTATAATATTTTTTTGTAATAAAATGAAATTGAAAACGGTGATTACATTTGGTAATTTTTCTTAATAACCTGAGGGTGAAGTGGTTAAGGTATGAAACTGTTGTAGGAGAAGCACAGCTCGCACACCACATACCGCGTTCTTCATAAACATTTGAGACTCAACTATTACTGTCAGGCATGAGTAGAATACAATCTTCTTTACAAATAGTAAGTGCTAGTGTACCTGCATCTCATATCAGGTGATCTGCTCATCCCCCGGGGTGAACGGCTCCTCATCCTCTTACTAGGCGAGCGGCTCCTCGGCATTCTGTCCCTGGGCGAGCGGCTCCTCGGCATTCTGCCCCTGGGCGAGCGGCTCCTCGGCATTCTGCCCCTGGGCGAGCGACTTCTCCTAGGTCTGTAAGGTTGTGGAGAGCGACTTCTCCTTGTAAATCTGTTGTCCCAGGGAAACTTCTGCAGCGGCCGACGATAACCATTAAAGTCTTCCCCTCTGCGTCCCACCATGACTTCTCTCTCGACAGACTTGTTACTGATAGATGAAAGTGAATCGTAGGAGTCTCTCCTATTCGTCCTATCTAGAACATCAAATATACTGACATCAGCCTGATGTAGTCCTTGCTGACTGTTACCAAAAACCTCGATATACAATCTTTCGTCTCGTATTCCTGGTCATCCCGGCATGTCATCCCGCTTGGCCGGAATCTTGTAAAGTTTTAAGTAAATATAATCAATGTGCTTCTAAAAGAAAGTCTTTGTTTGCTGACCTGCTCCTCATCCTTCCCTCATGCGACGGAATAACACCCTTTTTGAAAGAGAGGAGGATATTAATACGTATTACTAATTTGAGGAGCACAGAAATAACTTCGGGGTGGTGCGAGTAACGAATCTAAGTGCAATAAAGATTTAAAAAAAGATCACAACAGACACAATTATAAACATACAATAATAATTTTAATTGAAACCATGTGAAGACGGGCATAATGAGGTTAGCGGAGACATTCTACAGTTGATTAAGAGACAAATGGTGCACATTTTTTTTAGATGCTACAGTGTGGACGTTGAGTGGATAAAGTACATTGGCCTTTCTTCAAGTCCATGGCTTTTTTAGTCCTAGAAAGCCGGGAACTATACATCTTACTTATATAACAGAGCCTTTTATTGCAGAGCTCATTTGAGGTGAGATCCATGGCGGTCGGCAGAACTTTAAAGCATATATCTAAGGTGACCCAATGAAACAAAATCATATACATTTACCTTCAATGTTTCCGCGGGAACGATAAATTCTTGTATCTTTGCGAGCTTTCATTTCCTCCAAATTATGACGCAAGTCTCCTTTCTGCAACAAAAATGAATCACGGTTCCAACAAGACATTTGTATATATATATGTATAAATGCAATATACGATTTTATATTATTATGACAATTTATCAAGGTATAGAGAATATTCTAAGCGTTTTTTTAATCCAGTAGTAATAATGATTACTAATAAGTATATTAAATCCCCTATTTTTGATGTCTTTCAAGAGTTAAATCTATATTGATAATGAATCGAAAACGAGAATGAACACATAAAAATAGTAATACGTTTTATAAGGTTGAAATAAAATAAAACAATTACCTCCCAATTTGTTTGAGGCACCTTATTAATGTCTTCCAATAAAACTGGATCTTTTGGAAGTATTCTGTAATGAAAAAGAATTACACTCATTGGAAAATTATTAAATATTGTAAATACATAAAAAAAAAATTCAAAAATCACTTACGAAAATTCACTTTCAATATTGTCATCAATATCACCATCTTCACCTAAAAAAAATATTAATGGGTTAAAAGTTTTTTTTTTATATTTAATAATATGATTCGGATAAAATGCGTTTTGAGAAAATGTACCTGCGCTGAACCTAAACCTACTCGTCCTTACAGGATCAAATACATTCAAATTTGTGTATTATGATGAAAATAATTTAGCCGTAAATAAAATAAATCACAAAGGTAGTTGTTTTCGTAGCTGCGGCTAACAATCAGGACTGTGGAAGAGACCCTTCTGAACTGAAATTGAGTGATAGCTACGATGTCTATGTATAAAATGGGGCAAAGTAGGAGTAGGTACACAATAGTATCATTGGAGGTTTAAGAAGCTAAAGACAAGATAACAAAAACTTAAAAGCACATGACCACTGATACTTTATAGATAAAAATTCCTTTTTTTAGTTGCATTATTTGATTGGATATATTTTTTTAATAATCTGGGTTACATAATTGATTAGGTTTGCTCAAATTTAAAACATACGTGTTGCTGACCACAGGCGAACATATTCCTCGTTAACAAGTTCTTCGTATGAAGCACCGTCATTCTCAGTGACATGTTTCTTACTGCAAACATTCCGAATACTGTTGTCCCTGAAAAATAAAAGTATGGTAATACGGTAAAAAAAGTGTAAAATACACTCTGGTCGATCACAGCTCCAACTGAGAGGGACGAGCAAATTTTCTAAGTATATTATACTTCTTGATAAATCCAAAACATGTCAGCAAAAATAAAATTGTGAAACTTTTACAAAGAAATGTCTTTTAAGTACAACAATGAAAGTATGGAATTCTGTGCAAAATTATAAATTTAATAATTATCAGTGATTATCAATGCATTATTAAAACTAACTATAAGGCCACACATACATCAAAATAAACATAACTTTTAGGAAGTTTTAGGACTGAGTCGATTTAAAAAAATATATTGAGCCAATCGTTACAATTCTTTAAAAACTTTCAAAGTAGGCTCCTTCTGCGTCGATGCAGCGCTGCCAGCGCGATTTCTATGCATTGAAGGCATCGCGGAAGACATTTTCTGGAATAGCCTTTAGAGCCGCAGTGCAAGCTCTTTGGATCCCCTCTGTCGTCTCAAAATGCTTACCTTTCATCGGCCTTTTCAGGCGAGGAAACAAAAAAACTCCAGGGGGGCCACATCTGGGCTATGGGCCGGCTGCGGAAGCATTGGGATGCCTGCTTTGGTCAGGTAGCTGGTCACAAGAAAGGCGGTGTGAGCCGGGGCGTTGGGACCATCTTTGCGCACACCTTGCGCATGTTCAAATGCTCTGTCACAATGTCATGAACCACAGATTTTGTTAAATTTAACATCTGGGCAATTAAACGAATACTTAGTTGATGGTCTGAGTTCAAAACTTTGCGCACACGAGTCACATTGTCGGTGTTTGTCGAAGTCAAAGGTCTTCCAGCACGGTCTTCATCGGTAACCTCTTCCCGGCCCTCCGAAAAAGCCTTGTGCCACCGAAACACACCACTTCTTCCTAAAGCATCATCTGGGTAAACCTGCTTGATCATTTCAAACGTCTCTGTCGCAGATTTACCGAGTTTCACACAGAATTTAATCGCATACCTCTGCTCTAACGAACGCTGCATTTTCTTGGCTTGCACCACTCACAGAGACATTTCGCGGGAAAAAGCCTCTCCTGACTCTCCGGGCGCTCGGAGACAACTAAGCAGCCGATGGTTAGTAAGCTAGGAACCTCTCTACCGAATCCAGTCGGTGCGCGCGCACTCCGAAGTACAGTCGCGGCGGAAAAAAATCAGTCATAAAACTTTCCGGACAAACCCTGTATATATAGGATGGGTTAAAGATATTACGTATTTCACAATGATCTTTCTGAAATTTGCACTCACTTCTGCTCTTCAAACATGTTATGTATCATAACAGTCGGTTCAGCGCGGCCGTGGAGCTTCTCTATGTGAGACGAGATGATGTGCATCACCTGAGACACTCCCTTACGGTATCCTTTGTTGACAGCGAGGACCAGGAGCTTCTTCCAAGCCGTGGCAAAATGAATTCCCTAAAACAACAATCATAACATCTGCCGGCGAGTGTAGCTTAAGAGTTGAATATTAACGTTTGCTTGCCAAACTGAAGATCGTGTGTTTGATTTCTAAGCTATATAAATACCCCCAGTTGCTATGAATTGGATCCCTCATAGCCTAGCTAGTCAAAGCTTATTAATCATAATTGGTGACGAACGTCATCCCATGAAGACATTTTTATCTGTCCGAACATCTGCTAGGACGCTAGGTGATCTTCCTTATCATTGTTGAACTTAAATGATTTTCACAAGCTTCATAGTATTATTCTATCTTCGCACTATATGTATGCAATATACATAAAACTAAAAATAAAATAGTGCAAATGGGAATATTTTTTCTATATTAAATGTCAACTTTCTGAAGCCATAATTAAAGTGAAAAAGATAAGTGATAAAGATAATCTGACTTAGGACTAGAATATAGATCTGGTAGTTAGCAGAGATTTCCCATCAGTGGATTTTGGAGGCCATTCACTCCGAATTGGGAAAAAATACGACGTAGGTAAAGATTTTCTTACCAAATAAGTAGATCGGTGCCAGAATCCAGTAAGATGTCTCAGAATAGCGTCCTCATCTCCGTGCTTTCGACAAAGGCCACAAAAATAACGTGTTAGGTTATCGCGGTCTTTTCTTCTTAATTCTATCAAGTACTCCGATCCAATGATGGGACTACAAATAATAATTCAATGGTTTTCAGTTTCATTCTTTGTATCGTAAGTTTAAGTTACTTTTTGATAAATTAATGTATGATAACCCGGTCACTTATTGTTATATTAATGTAAAAAAGTAATAGTTTTTACTTTGTGAAACATGGATAATACTGAGTAACTCTCATCATAATATTATTGTTGCATATACAATGTACACAGGACGTGTCATCAGCCCATACACAAATATTTAATAAATGTGTCATATATATAGTATTTGTGAGAATAACGTTTTGCGAGCAAAAGATACTCCATGTTATCCATATTTAAAAAAAGGTTACACTTAATTTTTTTGGAAAATTTATATCTGAGGGAATTCTAGCAGTGTTATTAACACAAAAAAAAACTTTCTATATCACAATGGCCTTTCCAATAAATCCCCCTCAAAATACAATTGGGTGTGTTGTAGTGATATTATGAAAGTATACTTAGCATTTTACGTTTTGTAATTTTTCAAGGGCTCAGATAATAAACTAACAAGCTCCTTGGTATTATATTCTGCTTTATTATCAAATCCAGGGACCGGTGGTTCTACAGGAACAATCCCAACAAATTCCTTGACAGCGCCAGCTAAAAAGATACCAGCAAGGCAAATAGTATTTATATGTTTTTTTTTTAAATATTTATTAAATTATTATTTTATTATTTCAATATTCTAATCTACTTTTATAGATTATTGACTATATTACAATATTATTAGTAATTAAATATACACATACTACACATCAAAATTCTTTTATACGCATCTATTTGTTCAGAAAAAAAAACCGGCAGAAGCGGGATTCGAACCAGCGAGCTTTGGAACCAACCGTTGCTCTATGTTCAGTACACTATACCACTCGGCCATCTCCTGCCCAAAGTGATGCGTCGAATATGTTGCATTTATACCATTGTTACCAATGTTACCATCGTATAACGATAGATGTCTCTATGGTATATATTCAGAGTGTGTATATTATTTTTATTATTCAATCAGTCTGCATTTATTCACAATTAAACTTGTGAATGGGCAGGAGATGGCCGAGTGGTATAGGGCAGAGTTCCGCAATCTTTTCTCTTCTACGGCACACCAAAGTACTTCTTTGGATTCTACGGCACACCAAAGTTCTCACCTTGAATACCAAGGCACACCAAAAGCCAAAAATAGATATTTATTTGATGAATTATATATATTTTTAAGTTAATTTAGAACTTAATAAAGTAAGTACCTCGTTGTATGTCTACATAAATAGGCGATAGGCGCTGGGAGCTTGAGGACCGTTGTAAAATTATTTATTTATGATATTGCCTTATTTGATCGCGGCACACCTGTATCGGCTTACGGCACACCAGTGTGCCACGGCACACCGGTTGCGGAGCACTGGTATAGGGTACTGAACATAGAGCAACGGTTGGTTCCAAAGCTCGCTGGTTCAAATCCCAAATAGTATTGTTGATATGTCATCTATTGGTAGAAATTTCCACGCATTATCTATTCATTATATCAGTTATAGAAAGAAAACAAAAATTACATTACTGAATATGTTTAACCTTTAGAGTGCCAACGTGCGTGTAATGCCCAAAAGTGCCACGATGGCTACAGCGCTTGCAAAATCAGTTGCCGCTTGGCGAGCCATGGGAAGGTAGTTCACACGCATCGGTAATTTTTAATCTTTCTACATGTTACATAAAGTTCAAATTATAATATTATTAGTAATAACAATATTATAAGGATTTGGGGAAGAGAATTTTTTTAACCTTAAATGTCAGAATACGAAAATAGTTTGAGTTGTGAAGAAAGTGACAGTGGGAGTGACATTGTGGCTCACACTGCGTAATGCAAATTTTAAGTGACAGTGATAATAGTGACAAAAACAATTATTTGTGAAGAGGAGCAACTTGATTTGTGCCCTCTGTGAGAAGGGGATTCAAGGAGTCTGAGCGAACAAGCACACATGTTAACTTTTTTACTTTTAGATTCCAGTTTTTGGTATAATTTTTGTTCAAAATATATATTTCCAAAATTTTCTTTGTTCTTATTACCCTTGTAGAAGTTTTGGTAAAGGAAACACCGAAAACATTATTAGAATTGGACAATTTTTGGAAGAGATAGTTTTTTTAAACCGAGGTAAATGTCATAAAAAGCAAAGATTTCTTTGGCATTTTTAAGTATGTATGAGTAAAAAACAATAGCACTAAAACGGTTAAATATAAAGGAATCCACAAAAATGGAAAATAAAATATGTTCTATTTTTCATATAGTTGGCAATAATATAAAATACCTCTCTTCTTTACTAAAAATAATGTGGTAATTCCCAATGCCTCCCACCGCAGTTCCCTGCTTACTCATTTCACTCTTAAACTGTGGATTAGGTGTATTATCATTTTTAAGTTATAAGTATTAATCCGATTTATTCGAAGAAATTAAGACTTGATAAATGATCTTTGCGTTTTTTTTTCTTTTATTAGAACATTATAAAGGCATTCATATCATTATTAATTTGATTGACATTCATAAAAATAACAACTTCCAGGAGTTATCAATAAAGAAGAAGGTAAAACATATTTTGTTTGATAATAATACTGTTCTGAAAATTAATGCAGAATGATGAAAATAGATAAATGCAACTTAAAGGTTTAAGGCAGCCGTCGGGGAACCGGAGTAAATTACCCCAAATGGGGTAAAAATGTGTTTTTGGGGGCAATAAGGAAATTTTTCTATTACTTAAATATACATATACTAAACATAAAATTCTTTTTTCAACGCGTCAATCCAAGCACAAAAATAACGGCAGAAGCGGGATGCGAACCGCGGACTTTGGAAACCAACAATGCCCAGGTATTCATACCGCTCGGCGAATCACGCCATTGCTATGCCCAGACTGACCTGCGATGAAACTAGTATTTATATCATTGTTAGCATCGTACGACAGATGTCGCCATAGTATATATTCAAAGTATGTATATTTTTATTATTATTCTATCAGTATTCATTTATTCACAAGCTTAATATTATTACTTTCCGGCAGTCTAATAATTTTTTAATAATTTAAGTTTAATAATTTAAATTTAAGTTTAAATTTAGGATAAATTTTTCTAGTTTGCTATTTCATAAAACTTACTATTTTCATGTAACTTTTTTGTTATTTTCCATGTAAATTAATTCAATAAATAATGTTTATTTAAATATACATTGATTGTCTTCTTTTCAAAATGGGGGGAAGGGGTAATATCGACTTACGCAAAAATATTTTGGGGTAGTGGTTAAAAAAGTTCCCCGACCGCTGGTTTAAAGAATAAAGCCTGCTGCCAGTTTGATTGTGTTTAGTTGTAGTGAAAATGCTTTATAGAGGTAACGTTCATATGTTATACTTACAATCCGGCTTAACTCGTGTCATCGGATGCGAGGAGACAATATTCGCCGGCCAAATCTTGTCGGCAGTAACATTCTTACAATGCTTCTTTCCCTTTACATGATCCTGCAAATAAAATGGATTTATTTTACATATTAATGGTAAAAAAAAGCTTTGAGATAAATACTTATATGCATACTTGTTAGTATTTGAAATTATTCTGTGATTTGGGCTCTCTGTTGCATTCGCTACCAACATAGAACTTGCATCTTCAATAAACTACCACTACCGGGCAAGGAATTCATCCAACAACGAAGATACATATGAGCTCATAATTATGAAAGTGGCATTAGTCATGTTTCTTTCTTTTTGAGATATTTAAAGGTGTGCATTGTGATGTTGGTGGAAAACTGATGAAAGTAACTTCATCGTTGCATACTATTCTGTATTTACATTTTTTTATTTTATGTTGGATGAAGATTTTATTAATTTACAACAATATGAACTGAAAAAAAAATTTTTTTTTCGATTTATTGACTTACACCACATTCATAATCATGGGCACATATAATAGTCTCAAATTAGCTCCATATTATAAAGTTCAACCTAATACATTCTGTAGTTCCAGGATGATGATATCAGGACTTGTTGAAAGGTGGCTTTGGTTGTAAAGAAGTTAGTTGGAGTATACGGATGGACATCTCGGCGTAGATAAAAAATGACAATTATTTCAAAAGAAATCAGCTAATTAGCCCAACACATGGGGTCGGCAGTTCACAGCTCATTAGGAACCTCATGCACCACTTGTTATGGACATTTACAGCCTTACAACTCTAGCATTCCTCTAGTGCCTGCGACCTATAGAATGGTAGGCAGGCGCCTAACTACTAAACCATACTAGTCGAAAAATAATAGAAATATAATATACAAGTATGTATGTATATATGTACCTGCAGCGAGTTTGGAGCATTGCATGTCAGCTTACAGGGGTAGCAAAAGTATTGCCACGTTTCACCATATTGCACCCTGCCCAGCATTGGAATAGTCTCCCCATTATCAAGCTTTATCGTATGACTCTCAAGATATTTCTGATCGGAGAAATCGATTTTAGAAGATAATAGGAATCGTTTATTCCTGGGCTGATCCTGAAAGAATAAAATTTATATTGTCACGGCAAATGAAAATTAAATTTGTTTATACACAAAAATGACAAGTTCCTTTAATATATCAATGCAGTTAAAGACGAGTGTATTCATTCATCCAATTATTATTGGCACTGCATCACAGGCCATGGCATCCTGCAGCAGGCTTCACCATTTTCTTCTAAACTGGGATGTCTTTCAATTGTACACACCAACCTCATTTGCATCATTCCGCAATGCGTCCAAATACAAGGACTTGGATCTTCCAACGCTACATCTACCTTGGGGTTAGCAAAGAGTACCTACTGAGGCACTACCCACCCATTTTTCAGTTCCGAAGACATAAATGTAATCAGTAAAATTTACGAACATAAATATAGCATAAAGTATTTAAATAGACAATAAATGAAAACAATGGTTTATAGAAGTAAGAGATTGTGTTTATTTATACAATTCAATAAATTCTTGAAAAAGTATTTGTTTTTTTTATTATTATTTTATTCATCATGTATCATTAAAGATCAATAAAACACATTTTTATACAATAGGGAATTAACAAACACAACATGATTTAATAAAATATCGTAAAAATTATTTGATATTATGACATTGGTGTAAATTTACACTAATATGCTTCCGATTCAGTGCTAGTATGGAAGGATAAGTATTGGATGTTTGATTTTATGACAACAATACCTTATGTTATTTGTGTCAAATTTGATGTACTTATGACATGGTTTTCATTGTTACAATCCCTTACTATTGGCGCAACGTAAGGCCTTTAACAATAAATATGTCAATACTTAAACATCCTTGATATCATGAGTACAAACACTAACATTTCATGTGCCATGGCGGCATCCTTTGTTGTTATCATTGTTTGTATTCATAATTTATTTATTTATAAATGTATTGAGTAATTTTGTGATGTTTATAAAGAAAAAATAAAGAATGTTAAATAAAATATTGGTAATCATCAATCTTAACAATCTGATTGTTTACTGCTATATGTTATGTAAGAAAATAAAAGAATTACTCAATTTTAAGAACACAATTTAAAAATTAGCAATTATCCACACAAAAAAAAAAAGTTAAAACATTTTCACTATATATATAAAATTAGACACTCAACAAGGTAGTGATCTTAAAATCTTACACATTGAGAATCTTAGTATGTTAAGCTTGAATTACACCACACGCTGTTTGTCAGCCGCTCGCAGTAGCGCTAACGACCAGCAACTAGCGGAGTTATTGAGTCAAATTTTGTACTCATACCATCAACGGCTTACAATAGCAGCTTCCTCAACCGGAGACTGGTAGGCAGTCCAGTGTAACAATGACATGTTTATGACCTCAGTAATATTTAGACTCAATAATATTACATGTTTACGTCTCAAAACACAACAGGCTTTATAAAAGACTTTATATTTTTGCCTGATCCTGTCAAATCCGCATTCCGTTATAGAGTACCCAGTGATCCATCGGACAACCATTTGTAGATGCACCCCATAAGCCAATGATCAACTGGATTTTGTCAACACGTGAATGACATTATTAAAATAGATATTTTATTTATTTTTAATATTCATAGGCTCAAATATTATTTGCCTTGGCAGTTAATAGATAAGGATATTCAAAATTTTCAATAACCCTAATATTTTTCAAACCCATTTAATTTTAAATCATCCAGTTTAAATTGAAAAATAACTGCATGAAAACAATGTAAATAGGAAGTAAATTTAAAAAAACTCATTGAAAATATCAAAGCATATTTTTAATAAATTAATTATTCACTTCCAATTAACCCTTTCAACGCAGCAAGCGAAATTAAAAAGTTGATTTGAAAAATACAAATTTTCCGTGAAAAATAAAGTACATATTCTATAAAATTATTTTTACTTCTATTTTGAGAATATCATGATTAAATACACCAAAAAATAGTCGTCAGGTTATATTTTGGGGGCAGGGGGGCTCAAAAAATGAAATTTAAATATAAAAAAAAAAACCCTAAAAATCAATAGTGATCATACAATTATTAGTCATTATTTATGATTTTGAATGGAGGGAATGTCATAATACCCAACCCTTGCTATGTTTATGACATAACAGGGCTGTCAAAAAAAGATGAAGAAGGATGAAGAGACAAAAAAGTTACAAAAAATATTTAAAAAACTATAATTATATTTATTACTAACAAAATTATATTAATTTATATATTTATTTTTATATTTATAAAAATAACAGAAAAAACTGAAAAATATAACATGAAGTATATGTCATATATTATAGTCATGAAATAATGCTTATATGAGGGGTGTCGATCCATTCCATTAAATGTGAAATCTGAATGTTCAGTGTCAACACATAAACATATTATAAAAAATAATATTGCCCTCTATAATGATGAAAAGAGAGGCATGTTTGGCCTCTGTTTCCCGAACCCCCGCGCAATAATTGCGTAACGAAAAAACGTCTGTATATTACAGACGATGTCATAAATGCGAGGCGACAAAAATCAACTAACACGTCCAAAGGGAACGTTTTTTACAAGCCATGGACTATAGTCGATATACGCGTCGAAGAGGAATAAAAATTTGGGCGACTATAGTCGCTTTCCGCGCCCAAAGTGTTAAATAACATAGTTATTTTCTAATTAACAGTCCATAAATATGTAAGCAAAAAAATATTATGGTCAAATATAATTTAATAAAATTTTCTTAAGAGAACATGTTTTTTAGTTAAAACATATTTAAATCATAAAATAAATATATTTCATTATTTTTATATACATACACCATTTCTTATTTGAAACAAATACAGTTTCAGAGACACACTGATCTGCAATATATCATGACTTACTGAAAAAGAGTATGATTCAATTTCCCGGCAGGTGTTTGTAGATGTTTATGGACAGCGCAAATATGGCATCTAAATTACAATATTGGGATAAAAATATAACATTTAAATATAAATTTGAATAACACAAATAAAAGGAGTAAACTTACAAGAATAGATTCACTGGTGTCTTCATCCCACTCTGGTGAAGAGCACTTATCGTATCCCTCAGTCCCAGGAGGATACTCTTCCATAATATCCATCACCGACACCAACACTTAACACTTGATATACAATGAAATAAATAAAGTGATATGAAGGAGAATTATCCCCATATCACGGATTTATTTCAATTGTTTTAGTTTTTTTTATAATTTTAAACACAATGGAATTATTATTTACTCCAGAAAGATGATATGATTCGTCGTATTTCTTGAATCCTTAGATGAATGGTCACCAAACTGAAAAAAATACAAGCAAGTGGTAGTTTTCAATGAGTATTATTGAAATATACAAATATATATAGTGGACTTGGGTTATAAAATACATCCCAGGTGAGATATTTTATTGGCTTACCTTGCCGGTTCATATGATCAAAAAGAGAATTAATGTTATACTCGTATTACAAGCATTTTTGTTTTTCTCTTATCCGTTACCGACGTGATCTATTATATAGATCACGTCGGTATTTCAACGATAAACAACTTCTTCTTCTATATAAAGGACAAATCCGACATATCCTTGAATACGGCAGTCACCTTTGGATTGGAGCCCCAAAATACCTTCTAAACTTAATTGACTCAGTTCAAAGAAGAGCAATTCGTTTGATAAACAATGACACCCTTACGTCTAATCTACAATCAATGGAACACAGACGTAAGGTTGGTTCTCTTAGTCTTTTCTACCGTTATTACCACGGTCGCTGCTCTTCGGAACTTAAAGAACTAATTCCTCCTGCACCCACTCACAGCCGACAAACTCGTCTTACACTTGCCGAACATCCATACACGGTTAATATATGTCGACCAAGAACTGGCAGCTTCCAAAGTTCCTTCCTTAATGCCACCGGTAAGCTATGGAATGCTCTTCCAGCGTCTGTGTTTCCTCCTTCCTACAATCTGGATCTCTTCAAGAAACAGATAAATATACACTTGCAATCTCCCCAACCCACACACAAACACGAACACAACACACGTTTCCCGCATGCAGCGTCCAGCCTCCCTGGCTGAGCGTCATAGAGTGCACTGGTCTTGACCGGTTGTGCTCTCCTGCATGCGTTTACATAAAAAAAAAAAAAATCTGACAATTAAATAAATAATTAGTCATTGACTTAAAGTTTAGTTTAGGTTTTTGACAAAAAAATGGTGGAACTGCGGCTCAGCTAAATACTTCAGTCATGACACAACAATATTTTGATCAGAGCCTAAAATGGGGTTGTGGTCAATGTTTTGATTTTGGCCAAAACACATTCAGAAGTGGATATACGATTTGTCTTAAAAATCTTTATTTGATTATTCATTATTAATATTTTAAATTTAATTATTAATGTATAACTTTTTCAGATTTGCTGTTAATGTAATGAAAACAATACTGTTATTATTTTTTAATGGTCAAAGCGTAAACTTGACAAAGCTGTAAACAATGTTTAAAAAACTCTTGACCAATGTTAAGCCGCCATCAATCCTGTACGCCATACATAACTTGTGTTATGTTAAACTTTACCAATTATGTATAACTATTTAATAATATTCTTACCTCGTTTTAAAATGTTACTGCATGTTGGAATTATATAATTCATTTCGGGACACGTGATTTAACCAGATAATAAATATGGATGATTTTTATTTGTTTGAATAAGGAATATATGAAATCTCAGTTTTTCTAATTTTGGACATACCTATGGTAATGTACAAAATTATCCTTCTCAAATATAATAAAATTAATATCCGAAAAACGCCAGAACCCTCTTTCACCGACAATATAAAATATTTACTTTAACTTGTTCCCTCCGACACTAAAAATCGCATTACTCTAATGAAGCTAGTTCCGGGGTAAGGTGAGTTCTACTTATTCATTAACTACACCTTTTCCACTATCTGGGGTCAAAAAACAATACATAAATTATCATTACTTGAAATATGGTCTAATGTTTTTTTTTTTACCTTTTTATATTCTCAGATTGATGAAAATAGGACAATACTTTGCCTTAACCCGTTAGGCGCGGAATAAGATTTCATAAAAAATCACGAAATAAGTCAATTATTCAATGAAAAATAAAGTTAAATATTTAAGGACGATTTTTTTATGTGTTTTGATTGGTCGGTGCTGCATTTATTCACCTTCAGAACTAAATTAAATAAATCCATTATTGTTTTAAAAAAAGGGTACATTTAAAAAATGTGTAGAATGACCCACAACTCAATACATATAGTAAATAAAAAATTTGACGAAGGAATGTCAGAATACGAAACAAAATTATATTTAATATAGTATTCGGATAAATCCGCACCTCGCACTTAATAGCAGTGCAAGTTGGTGCGGATATATCCGCACCTCACATCTAAAGGGTTAATAGATAGCTGTATGACATTCCAGAGATTATGTATCGGTGTAGTTAACCCTTTAGGTGCGACTATTGTTTTTATCATTGTTTTATAAGAAGTGTCAAAAATAAATGGAAAAATAAAATAGTGATATTTTAAATATTTTATGATGAATTATTATTGTTTACATGTGTATGCACCTATATCCATTTTTTTATTATTTTTAACCTTTTAAATTAATAAACCTTCAATTAAAACACTCTACACTTTTTTTTAATAAAACTCTATGGCCTCGCTTATATATCGGCGCGCCACACTCTAGCAACATAAAATTTCATGCAGATGTACAGGCACGTGGCATTGAATAATTATCCGACAGGGACACGCATTCCCCATGGGTTTGCCATGTTTCGTAACTTACATACCGGGAGCAGTTTTGCATAGCCTTGGCTATATATCGGCACGCCGCATCTAAAGTGTTAAATTAATGTTTTTGTGTACTGGCAACAAATGATGTATCTGTGATTATTGGCATACTGTAAATAATTATTGATTGTGAAAAATAATATAAAACATGAGAAGTAAAACTAAAAATCAATTAATGTTAACATGTCATTTTCAATATTTACAACATTTTTAGCGATATTTGAGTCAAGCAATTTTTTACCTGCAGCAGTACAGCTGACATGTGCGTCTAGTATTCCTGATTCAAATAAAGAGTTAAGTGGTGAAACGCCACTTTTTAAAGACTAATATTCCTGATAAAGATATGTGTTGGAATAAAAATCCATCCCTAAGAACATTAATTTTATTTTTAAATTTCACAGAAAATAAATTACCATGGAAGTTCATCAGCATGATGTACTGGCAAATTTATTATCGCATACATATATGAAATTTTATGTTTATGGGGATGATATCTTATACAGTAAGACCCCGCTTAACATGGTGGATACGTTCCATCAAAGTACAGCGTAATGGGAAACAGCGCTAAACGAGGCTATCTTAACATGTAAATAATGGGGTTAGGGAAAGATGGATAAAAAATAGGTATTGAATTTAATAATTGTTTTTTTTAATAAAAATAAAACCAAACATGTATTTCTTATAAAAATAAAAACAATATAAACGAATATACTTATAAAAACATATAAAATTCTAAGTCAGTCAGATCATTCAGTCTATTCTGTGTTTCCAATTTTCTGCCTTTTTGTCAAGAAGGCATCTAATGTAGTTAACGTTTTCCTTTTGCGTTCTATTAGAAGTTGTTGATAAGTGAATAAAGCATCTATACCACCCTGTCTTGTTTTTGAACTCCTGTCAAAATTTGGATAATTTTCAACAAACGCCATCGAAAGTTCTTTTTGCTCTTCTTTGAAATCACTACTATCAAAAATTTTGTTTTCTTTTTGCTTAGTGATGCCTTGAGCTCATTATTAGAAACACTAGCTGCTGTTTCTTGAACTATGTCTTCGACATCTTCCACATTTACCTCATCTAAACCGGTTTGTTTCGCTAATTCCATTATTTGTTCCACTATTTCATCCATATCGACAGTGTCCAATGTCTTTGCTCTTACTTAAAAATCTGGCACTGCGCACAATTTTGGGGAATCCCCGGGTTGAAATAAAAGAGCGCTAAACCGAAACAGCGTTAAGCAGGGTATCACTGTATATTATTATTTTTTCCATAATATTCTACAATGTTGGATGTATAAATCAATAAAAATTATAGTTTAATTACCTTATGTTTGGAAGAGGTTGAATTTGATTTTTTTTCACAGAACCTACCATCACTACACAAAAAAATGCACAGTTTTATAACATTCCAATGAATAACATTTTGTGTAAATCTTTATTGTAGAGATTTTGATACAGCGGTTTTTCCGCACATGTGTATAAATACATGTATTTACAGTGCCATGTGCTGATGATGAATCATATAAAGACTCCATGACACCAGAATCCACGCGATAACCACCAGAACAGTAATGTAAACAGGGCTAAGATTCACTATTATTATATTGTCAGCAATACTAAATACTCAAACATGAGCTTTGTTCAGTTCAATCTTTAATGATCGTATAAACTTGGGACTCTTCTTCTTTATCCTAGCCATTTCCCATCATCTAGGGTCGGCTCTCCTTGTGCACGTTCGCCATGTCTGTCTGTCCTGCGTTGTTGCGAATTTTGACATTGAATGTGACAGTCGAATACATTAAAAAAATTACGTGGCGTTAAATGTGTTAAGCATGGAATGCTTCTTCTTCAATTGTGTTTCGTACCTCATTTTTACTAAATTGTACACTAAAGAAGCATCACTCAAATTCTCTGTTTTAGGTTTATATGTTTCATTGTTAAAAAAGTAACACATTCAACATAAAATAAAATGTTTAAGTCAATATTAAATTAAAATGTTGTCCTTTTAAAGCAGTGGTTCCCAAACTATTTTGGGCCACGGACCCCTTTTCATAGTCACAACTTGCAACAGACCCCTGGTGAAAAACTACATATAATAGAAAAATTACAAATTGAACTTTGATGTATCAAATGGTAAATTGTGATGTAACAATGGAATGTTAATAAAACTTTTCTTAAAGAAGTGTTTAATGAAATTATAAATTGTTTTAAAATAAACCAAATTCTCTTTTTGCACAGTTGATATGTTTCAGAAACTAGCGCGCAAACAGAAACCGGGTAAATTTAAAAATCAAGGTATTTCCACTGATGGAACCTATACTTTTTTACTTTTTTTCTTTGAAACACATCAACTGTGCAAAAAGATGATTTAGTTTGGGAACCACTGACTTGGATGAACCTGATGGAATATTATAAGTGTATTTATATCGGGTTTTATGTTTGTAAGTAGCAACCGCGAAATCAAAGGAGCGCTAATTTAGTTTTTTTTTGAAGAGGCTCATAACGGCACTGAACACAAGTTCTACCAAAAAGGAAGACGGAAAAGCACTCCAAACAGCTTCCGTACAATAACCCATAATGCTGGATATAAAAATGGATCTGTATTTGTAACCAGAAGTTGTCGTATCCATGTTTAAATATTGTTTTCAGCTCCTCGTTTGTGGATGATTCAATAAGTTGCTCCTGTATTGATATGTTTTCTTATATATTTGTGCTCTGAGTGATTACTTGCAATAGGGTTCAACACCTAGTCGGGAATTTCCAAGTGGAGAATGTCTTTAAATTTTTGGTTAAAATGAAACTTCAAAAGTTATATTTTATGCACCTGTCTATATTTATATTTTACGTACTTACTAATTTACGTTAATAATTTATTAATTGTTATTTATTATAACTTACAAATTAGTAAAAATTTATAACATTATTTTTAAATTGAACCTTGCACGGACCCCCTAACGTTGTACAGGGGGTCCGTTCAAATCAATTTTAATTTTCTACAGATTCCCTGAATGATCGTTCTACATACATAAGATGAACTACATACATAAGAAAAATCACTGCGCTGCTTATAAACAATTTCTACTTATTTCAAAGTTGTTATTAGTATTATATAAGTGCATATGAAGGTTAAAGAACAAAATAAAAAAAATATGAGTTATCATTCCACAACATGTACTATCATAATTTCAACTATAGTCCATCCAATATAGGAAGAACCCTATGACACATTTATTGCCCTGTGCTAAATATCGTCCGATATAACGTTGTAAGACCGTTCGCTACCTATACTAATTTTATCAACATAAACAAAAGCCTCTCTTCTTATATATAATAAGTTATTTAGGTAAATATATCACAATAAAAACAAAATAATAAAAAATATATGCATATTGTTACAAATTAGAAAAAATACGGCAATTTGTAACTATAATACTATAATATCTGACGCACGTAGAAGGCCATGTCACATTACTGCGAAAACCAGTGTTGGGGTATAAATAATCGTATTTTCGATTGTTTTTGTAAATACCTACTAAAATTAAATATTAGAATTATTATCAATTATAAGTGAATATTAACAGGTTTTAAGAGACATGTAAAACAAACTATAAATAATAATATTAGTAATATGAAAATTATGAAGAAAAGCAAGTGTAGAGATAAATATTAGCACATAACCTTAAAAACACATATTTTAGTCTGAATCCGATAAAGCAGTACATTCTAAATTGTCTTCGTCACTATCGGAATCAGAACTACAACTTTCACACACATTTATAATCAGGTTCTGTTCACTTAAATTGTCAAAATTCATCTCTTCGTGATATTCTGTCGTTTTAACTGACTTAAACGCCAGAAGACAATTGGGCACAAAACCTTTTGACGTTCGGCATGACAAATAATGAGGCGCTGGCCTTTTCCTTCAGGAGTTTTCGTCCTGGATTTAGCCGTGTCGTCGGTCCATATTTTACCAACAGTATGATTAGCATTGAGCCAAGTTTCGTCGAGAAAAACGACTTTCTCCCAATTCCTAATGCTCTTCATTTGCCTCAAAAATCGCATCTTTTCAGGGAAATATCCGTGCGCTCCATTATAAACTTTCTTTTTCACATTTTTTATATTTGAAGCCAATGTTTTTCAATACCTTACTAAGAGACGTCGCACTGCCTTGAAATAATCCGACTGACTTTAGAGAACCTACCAGTTTAAGAAGTGTTTGTATTTCGTTGCGGTCATAGTATGCATACACGTGATTCCGAATTGCCGCCAAATCAAAGCTATCGGGTTTTGTTATTGAGCATTTCTTCTGTCGTTTCTTATTTGGTGTTAATAATTTTTCTCTTCTAATGAAGATTCACCGTATTTCTCCTCTGTGATCCGAGACACTGTAGATTTACTGATTACTAGGGCATCCGCGACCCGATCTCGAATGTTTATGTTTTCAACAGACAGCAATGGTCCACCATTTTGTTTTTCTTGATGAAAATAATCACGCAAGCGTACGACAAATTCACGTGATTCACTGCTGAGAATAGTTCTTTTCTGTCTCTTCGGCATTGTAAAAACACAAAAATATGATTCAATGAAACAACTTTAACAATACTAACAATAAATATAATAATTACAACAACAAAAAACACGAATCGATCGAAGAACAACACGCTACTGAAAGTCAAACATTTGTACTGAGCCGCCATGAAGCCGCCATGCGGAAATAGAGATGTTTATATACGATTCACTTCGAATTCAAATTCGATTTTTTTTCGAAGAAGAAGAGAAAAAAAATCGACCTAATCGAAATAAATATTTTTGCCCCATCCCTTTTACAAGGGGCAATAAATGTGTCATAGGGTTCTTCATATATTGGATGGACTATAATACAATATTTTATTTGAGGATTGAAACCAAAATTTAGTGGTTTTTTGTATACATCTTTAAACTACATTACAAATGCCATTTGAATGAAGGTTTAAAAACCAAGTAAAAATATTACTTTAGGTTAGGTCTGAAGAAGCCATTTCGCATCATACGTGCATATGTATGCAACTTCACATACAAAAAAATCTGCTGACCGCAACATTTAATAACATATTCAACAAGATAGGTTTTTTTTTTATGTAAACACATACAGGAGAATACCGACAGATGGTGATAGTAATTCTGAAGTCTCATCTGTGGAATTCTATGACGCTTACCATGATGTATATATGGCTAAACGCTGCATGTGGAGTGCTGATTCGCCAACGTCATAGACTACAGCACGAGATTCACGCATCATCCTTTATATTACAGGAATTTACTATGAATGGGTGGTCTTCTAGAACCAATTTTAATTAATTGGCTATGACTGGCATTTTACGGGTGAGGGATCAAATTCACACCAACCAGGGGTATTTTAGAGCTCATAAATCGATTAAAAACCCCCTTTTTTTTAATCTCCGTCGGGGATCGAATCCACGACCTTTGGCTTGCAAAGCTAACGCTTTGACCATTGAGCTATGACCGCCGCCAGTGTATATATATAACACTACATATCGTAAACCCAATTTTTAAAGTACAACACAACATTTTTTTTTATTTCAACCCATGATTAAAGTATGTTTTTACGAGCCATCTATTTACATACTTTTGAAAAATGTAAATCTTTATTTCTGCGATGTGGAACAAAAAACTTAATATTTACTTATAATAAATGAATGACAATCATATAATGATTTATTTGGAAAGGGGTTGTCAACCTTTTTGTGGCACACAGTTCATTGTAAGCCGTCTAGTTATTGAAAAGTTCCGTCAACCGTCATATTATCTCTACAAAAAGTTCACGATGTACAAAAAACATCATAAAATACATTTGGTACCTTATATATGTATCATGTTTCTCTAGTATAGTTTATGGTTAATATCTTGGATTTATCGGATCTTCTCAGAAAACATGTTGTTCGACTTGGGAATGAATGAGTATTTATTTTATTATAAAAAAATGGGTTATGACAACCATGAGTGCATATTAGTGGTCCGACATGGGCACCAGAGCTGAACATACCTTGGAACTATTTTTATCATAAGTGCAACTATGTTATGCTTATATTCGGGTAGTTTTTTTTTCGCATATATAACACTTGGAAAATCGCTGGCATATGGGGTTATAATTAATATTTAGATGATTGTAGATAACAGATTAAAGGAACTGTATGTCTATCCTGGTTAAACTATTAAGTTGAGGTTATATTATTCTCTATAAAATATTTGTTTGGCAATATTATTTTTGCAATACGCTTTGCACCCAGTACAGCGGAAGACGTCAATTCAGAATCACAAAAAATAAGTCAGTTACTGTATCACAGAACGTGTAAAAAAATCGTTTGCGAAATAAATTATAGTACATTTCCTATTTAGCCTAAATCTGACTTCCCTGGACGTAAGCCGTTTTACGTAGACCGAGTATCATGTCGATGTTTCAATATACATCAATATGGAAGGATCAGTTACTTACATTTATTATTCTCAACACTGGATTGAAGATTGAAGTCGGCTTTCTGAAAATACAAAATCGACATTTTGTTACTAAAAACGCAGTATGTACTAGGTAATTTCTTTGAATAGTATTGTTTTTTTTCATATTTACTTCGGTTACTACAATATATGGACACTAGGATTAGGTAGATATCTCAAGCAGTACCCAACCAGTAAAGTATTTGTTCGCAAATTATTTACTGAGGAAACAAACAAATACCAAGTGAGCGCTCGCCATTGTGTACATGACAAAATTAATTGCCAGCCTCGTGGTGAGGTGGACTACACTAATAAATGCGTGATATATTACAAAGATGCTAGGTATAAATATATGGCGGATATAAAAACAATGGTACTATTTAGTATAAATTTTATTTTAAAAACGACTTTAAATCAAATATTTTTCATTCAGCCCACGGACAGCCATTGTGCGGCCTGCGACCCGTAAGTCCCCAATAATAATTTTTACGGGTCGACGAGTAACCCGATTTTTTAAAGAATTTTTAATGAGCCAAAATAATATGGTATAAACTGACATAATTTACAATATAAATCAAAATATATTTTATGAATAATAAAAAATTGAAAAAGCTGAAGCTGGGTTTAAAAAAACAGTCGATAGTTATTTATCACAAGGAAGATATTATTATTACAAGGAAGTGAAAAAGGATTGTGTGTGATTTATTTTTCATCGCAATTAAAAGAGCCTTTTACTGATTGAGCTTAAATTGAAAAATCATTGATTAAATCCACGTAAATTCTCCGCCCTGAAAAGATCAAGATGCTCCAAACAATTTTTCAGAATAGGAATACATTTGTAAATAGAGTCGCAGATTTTGCTGAGATTATAAACAAAAAATATATATATCAAGGAGATAAAATGGAAACTTTTTGATTGCATGTGATGAATTTATCGATATCGAATGACATCTCAGTTAAATGTGTTTCTTCGTGCTTGGGACACGAGTTTCAAATTTTTGAATTACATATTAGATAAAGTGTCGGTGTTAGTAATTATGTACAACAGAGGAGATATTATATATTATCCTCTTCATCTTCTACAAAAATACAATTTGCTCCGTCCAACCGAAAGTGAGAGCATTTAATAAGATCTATAAATTAATATATTTGTGCATGCAATACCAATGAATCTGTTTCTCATTGTATTTTTATAATCATTAAAGAAAAGAAAATTAAATAATAAAAATTACACGAATCTGATTCTGTTTTTTTGATTCGTTGCATTATAGGAATGTAGAGTTTTTTAAATTTAAAAATACTTTTTTACCCGTCTTTTTCCGGAACTAATATACATATCGCGTAAAAAAGGATAAGGTGTAGATTTTATTACGTTTTTCCAAATGGCAAGTTTATTAAACCTTAATTAGTCGCACCAAGAAAAATTACACAACTGCTCGCATGGGGTCACAGGTGACCCCAAATTGTATGATTTTTTATTATTATTTATGAAATATATAAGTAAATAAAACTTGTTTATTATTAAAGTGCTCTAATAATTCTATTATATTTAATAGAAATAACACTAACTTAATATCTAATTAAACAAATACAAGCCGAATTTCGAGAAGCGGCAAGTGCTTAATTTTTGAATTTGAACTTTTTTTGACCCTATGCAACTAATTAAGGGTTAATCAATTTTTATACATGCAGCTATCAGTGATCTGTCAAAAAGTCATGGCGTACAGATGTGTTTTGTTATCTTCAAGTTGCATAGTGTTAAATATTATAAATATTATATAATATAAAAATTATAAATAACACTTCTGTGATCACATATCATAAATGATTAGTATTAAAATCTGTGACTAATGCACAGATTAGATTTCATAATAGTTATGTAAAGATTGTACTTTTTCATACTAAGCCCAAAACTATTTTGTCGCGAATTCATACTGGACACACACCCTTGCAAGCGAAAAAAGTTTTGTATCTACACCAGCCATACTCCAACTTTTTTCCTCAGGCCGATTTTCGCTGGACTGCTTATGCTTCGTGGGCCGCAACATATTAATGGTAAATTGTAATTGTAACGCACACAATACTGCATACATATATGTATTATGATGTCAAAATAATACTATTTAATTTTTTATAAATATCAAAGAAGACTTATAGCATAAGAACAAAATATAAAATATTGTGCAATAAAAGGAAATTTTACTGTCAATTGTAGTCTTGTAGATACAACTTGAAAACTTTAAATTAAAGATGAAAATGTAAAAATAAAATAAAAAAATATTTTAATTATGATATTGAGCCAAACTACTATCTTTGATAAGGTTCCTGATTACTACAGGCTACTCTTAATATATCATTAATGTGAGAATCAGTAAGCCGATTTCTATACACAATCCTGGTATATTTCATTTTAGAATATGATGATTCACAAAGATACGTAAATGAGAATAATTTTGATGAATGTCAACAAAATTTATATCAATTTCAAATGATGCTCTGGTTACCTCTGCATCTTGTGATATCACCACTGAAATAAAACATTGCTGTTGTTGTAGTAAAATTTTTGGGACGTATCGGGAAAAATTTGGAGGTGTAAGTTGTTTGCACTTACTGCACATTTATTCCACGCGTTTAAGGCATATTGGCTCCATTGAATGCATTTGAACTTATTTAGCCTTCTTACACTAGGTTCCACCGTGCAGGATATATTTGCTTGGAATCTGAAACTGTAGACTGATAATCTACATCATAGATGGGCAACCGCCGGCCAGCGGGCCGGATCCGGCCCGCGGAGCTATTTTGTCCGGCCCTGATTCATCTCGGCGAAGTAATTGAGAAATACATTAGTTAAAATAATGCAGATGACACGGGCGCTTGCAGTGATTCGGGGGAAGCTCGTATACGCACCGGCGGGGATTACGAGCGGGGCCCACCCCCTCCGCGCTACATAATATAATAATATATATTATTATCGCAATGCATCCGATGGTTTGTGTTTCGGCAAAGTTCGTAGGCACGAAATATCCCGAGTGCAGCACACTAATTCCGTCCCCCTCCGCGCCGCATTCCCCTTATTTAGTGTTCACGCGACTTCTGGTCTGGTTTGTTCTGTTTACTGGTGCGTTCTGGCGTAGAAGACAGTTTTGTTTGTCAGTTCTGAATATTGTTTTTAAATTTGTGACAATGTCAGGGGTTATGTCGAAAAAAAGAAAAAGTTGATGCAGAGTGTCGAAAATTTCAAGACAAGTGGACGGAGGATTATTTCTTTATCCTGAATAAAGGAATGCCCGTATGTTTGCTGTGTAAGGAGTCCGTATCCGTCAACAAAGAATTCAACTTAAAGAGACATTTTACTTCGAGGCATGCGGATCACCAACAAATAAATGAACAAATTCGAAAAGATATGATACAGAAGTTGAAGAAGAACTTGGATACCCAGCAACAAATGTTCAAAAAGCAAATAACGCAGCACGATAGCGTTGTTAAAGCCAGCTTTGTTGTAAGCGAAAAAATTGCAAAGCATTCTAAGTCATTTCATCATCATCAGCCTGTGTCCGTCCACTGTTGAACGTAGGCCTCCCGCATGAGTCTCCATCCTCTTCGATCCTCCGCCTTCCGCATCCAGGTCACTCCCGCTATTCTTCTTATATCGTCAGTCCATCTTGTAGGGGGTCGGCCAATGCTTCGTTTGCCAGTTCTTGGGCGCCATTCCAATACTTTTCTTCCCCATCGACCGTCGTCTCTTCGACAGATATGACCTGCCCATTGCCACTTGAGTGTGCCTATTCGTTGGGTAGCATCCACTACTTGAGTTCTTCTGCGTATTTCCTCGTTTCGGATTCTATCTTTTAGCGACACTCCGAGCATGGATCTCTCCATAGCACGCTGGGTGACTTTTATTTTATGGGTAAGACTTGCTGTCAGATTCCACGTCTCTGCGCCATAAGTTAATACAGGGAGGACGCATTGGTTAAACGCCTTAGTTTTAAGGCATTGCGGAATTTTCGCTTTAAAAATGTACTTTAGTTTTCCAAATGCTGCCCATCCCAGTTGTATGCGCCTGTCGATTTCTTTTGAGAAGTTATTTCGCCCTAGTTGTATTACTTGTCCCAGATAGGTATAGTCGTATAAGTCATTTGGTGAAGGAGAATTTATTAAAGAGTGTCTGCTCGACGTTTCAAGTATAATCTGTCCTGAAAAGAAAAAAGACTTTGAGAGAATATCTTTGTCGAGACGTACTGTTGTCCGACGTATAGAAATGATGGCTGATGATATCAAAAAAGTTTGAAAGAGGTGATTACTGGATTCGAAGCATTTTCAATTGCTTTGGATGAGAGCACAGATGCCTCTGATACAGCACAATTAGCAATATTTATCAGAGGAGTTGACGTGGACTTCAAAATCACAGAAGAATTATTAGCTCTTCAGCCGTTAAAAGGAACGACTACCGGTGAAGATATATTTGAAGCAGTCAACATAGTCTTCGAAAGCTTTGGGATTAAATGGAGTGCACTATCTGGCATATGTACTGATGGTGCCCCTGCAATGGTTGGCTTACGGAAAGAATTTATTGGAGTTGTTAATGAAAGAGCAATAGAATTACAGATCCAGCCGGAAAATTTAACAAATTTTCATTGTATTATCCACCAGCAAAATTTGTGTGCAAAATCGATGAAATTCAAGAATGTTATGGATGTAGTAGTAGCAAGCATTCACCGCCAGTTTAAGGTGTTTTTGGAAGACCTATTTTCAGACTATGAAGATGTGTCTTATTACTGTGAAGTAAGGTGGTTGAGTAAAGGAAACATGTTGAAACGATTCTATGATTTGAGACAAGACATTGCAGATTTTATGGACATAAAAGGAAACACAATCAACCAAATAAAAGATAATCAATGGGTGTGTGATTTAGCATTCCTTGTAGATGTCACAGGATACCTAAATGATCTTAATTTAAAACTACAAAAACAGGGACAATTGGTTCATGAACTGCATAGCCATGTCAAAGTTTTTTGTAATAAGCTTAGATTTTTGAAAAATCAGATAAGAGGTAAAAATTGTTACCATTTTCCTAATCTATCAAGACATACAAACATCACATATAATTCTTATGGAGATGAACTGAAGGCACTAATAGAGCAATTTGATACGAGGTTTGCCGACTTCCAAAACAAAGACTCAACATTCGCTATATTTGCTCGTCCGATGGATGCTGATGTAAATAATGTGCCAGCAAATTTACAGATGGAACTTATTGAGCTTCAGGGGGATTTAGCGCTAAAATCACAATTTGACAAAGTTACTTTGACGGATTTTTATAAATTATATTTGGTGGAAGAAAATTATACAAACTTACGTAGATTTGCAAGAAACATCATTTGTCTTTTTTGGCAGCACGTATACATGCGAACAATTTTTTTCGAGGATGAAGTACACCAAATCGAAAATTCGAACGAGGATAACAGATGAAAATCTCGAAAATTCGATGAGATTATCATTAAGCAATATCAACGCCAATATTGATAGTCTCGTAATTCAAGTACAAAGTCAATCGTCACATTAAATTTTATAAGCAATTAATGTCGTTCATTATATAAATAAATAAAATATGCAAGTAGCAATGTGTTTTATTTAATTTAATATTACCTTAATATAGTTAATAATTTGGTCCGGCCCTTGACACGGAGACAGAATGATAATGTGGCCCCAGACCTAGGAAAGGTTGCCCATGCCTGATCTACATGAGTGAGAATTATA
Source organism: Glossosoma conforme (assembly GCA_022606575.1). Lineage (NCBI taxonomy): Eukaryota > Metazoa > Arthropoda > Insecta > Trichoptera > Glossosomatidae > Glossosoma > Glossosoma conforme. The sequence continues at coordinate 1,003,149 of JAGTXR010000161.1, read as the reverse complement.
ACGAGTTCGGTCGCAATGGGTCTGCGAGGCATATTCTTTCAAAAACTTTTATATTGACTTAAATACCTACAAATCAAAAACCGTAATAAACTAGTCAAATAAATGGAAGAAAAGAAATGAGGGAATATGACCCTTCAATAGTGTGAAGAGATCGGTCGGAAGAACAAATAACAACTGTAATGGTGGGTTCAGAAGGCCACGCTGATTCAAGAAGCTACTATGAGTTTGGGTGCGCTAGTCCTTCTGGCCAAAGAGTGGTGCCCATAAAACCGCCGCCTGATCTGTCAGATGGTATTGCGACCGACAGAGGGTTATGATGGATATACTAAACATATGCAAATGCACATGTGTGGTACATTATGTTTGATGAAAAATGAATTAAAGAGTGTATCTTCACATTTGTTATATTTTATATTTATAAAAATGATTGCATTTATAAATTGAATTTGTGGTCATTTGTCGAATATAACAGCCATGTATTTAACGATTGTATTTATTGTATTACAGAAAATCCATTATGGCAGAAAACGGAAAAAAACTTATACAATATACTGAACACTTGCTGTTTTCTATTTTATCAGTTGTATATATATGTAAGTATTATACCTCTGTTTATGCATTGATTATCCATAAAAATGCTGATTAACAAAACTCCTAAATATGCCTCTAATACAGTTGTGTACACTTTAAGCATACTTACTAAGTATATTCACCGCAGAGATCCGGGTGCGGACATGTTTTAAATCAGAACTGTGGCGGCAATTTGTGGCTATCATATATTCTAACTGTGCAAAGTACTTTCTATTTTCAAAGTCAAGCTAAATTGTAATGCTACATCTTCTCACATGTCATTAGGTAAGCATTTATCCGCATATCATTAACTGGAAAATATTGCATCGTTGCGCTGGAAATGTGTTACAAAAGTATGCGACAGTTTAAGTAGTCATTAAGTAGCTCATATATCACACTGCATTATAATGTTATTTATTCCACACAATCCATTTAGAATTGGAAAAAAGGTGTCACTCACCACCCTAGGAATGCACCTTAGGCCAAAATAAATTTTAGAAACTCCTGCTTGAGAAAATTAATTTTTGTCTTATTATTAGTCTTACATATTATTTTTTTCAGATAATTATGGCCTTAAAACTGCTCTCCTACAATATGGTAATTATGAATTGTTTTTGTAACAAATTTCATTATAATTTCACATTCATCATACATCCTTAATCTGTTCATCGCGTATGACCGCTATGTGTGTTCAAACGAACATGCCACCAGCGCGTATGACACACATAGCGGTCATGGAAGTTTCAAGCCCTATATAAGAATTATCTAGTGAGTTATAATTGTAAAACTTGGCTGAAAATATTACTGAATGTATATTTTACCAAATGCAGTAGATGGCATTTGTCAAAAAAATTCAATATAGGCTAAAATAATTTATTTGTGGAACATGCATCAAGCGGCGTGAACATTGCACAGTTGCCAGCACTCGTACGTTGCTCACGCTAGTCTCGTAAGTCAGAAACGTGCGCCGGCAACAAAATAACAATAAAATGATATATGCATATTTTGCATTTATCATTATAATATTTTTTTGTTATTGAAAATCTAATTCAAAGGATTAGGATAATTTATCAGTAGTTGGATTCGTCATCAGGAGTATCAGATATAAATAAAATAATTTTTAAAATTTATCCTACAATATATTTGTAGACTACATGTTTCGACCACGTCGAATGGCCAAAACAGCAATACTGATGAAGAGAAGCAACTATCTCCTCGTAGAAAATAAAATAAAGCTTGTTTGTCAATATACATATTTTATTTGAACTGTCAATGTGCGCAATCGTGTTACTAATGATAATAATCAAGTAATAATTTGGGATAATGTAAATAAGCCACCGAATGTGGGTGAAATTGAAAAGGTGTCGAGAATTTAATATTATAAGCATTGCATGATGTTGGCGCAGTTTTCTCGCTTTAGCGTGACCTTGTTTAGCAAAATGGCGACTTCACGTCAGTTGTATGAAGAAATATTATTGTTAAATTAAACCGAAAATACAATAAATATATTGTATTTTATTATTGAACAAATTGCTTTGGGTGCCAATTAACATATTTGATTAGTTAAAAAAATATCACAACCTATATTTATAGTTGAAAGCGCGACAACAAAATCCCCGAAAAAGCTGCTGCGTACAGGGCATGTTTGCTATATTTGGTGCCGCGGGCAAAAGGTTAACAACACCGAGCATCCTATTTTCATGGATGTAGGAGGATGATACATTTCAAGCAATTCTGTGTAAATCAGTGTTCCCCATCCAGTGGTTCGTGGCACAGTGGTGGGCTGCGTAGACTTTTTGCTGGGCCGCATACAGTATGCCAAATTCACCTTACAAAAATATTATAAATATATTTCTTGTCCACTTACATTTTATTTTAGTAACTGTTACGTTATATATATAAAATAAGTTGAATGATGCGACATGTCAGGGTTGCACATGTCCATTTATCACAATAAAAGTAAAATAAAAACTCTTTTTACTTAAAAAAGAAAATGTTCACAAATGCTGAATTCATTGCTAAAATCATTAAATTAACTTCGCCATCAGTTTTCCTCTTTTGTGGCCAAATCTAGGAAGCGAAAATACTTTTCCTATCATTCTATCGAGCTGATAGTTAGCATGTTGACGTCAAGAGCAATGCATTTTAATGTATATTTTTTCAATAATTACACCACCTTTGCAGGGGATAAAATAATCAATTTATAATGATAATTATATTTTTATGTATAGTAGTTTATTTTAAGTTATTGAAATTTGTAAAAAAAATAAAATACTCTATGAATAAAATAACATGTACACTAATTACATACATCATTATTTATATTTTTAGGCAGTACAAGTTCTTGTATTCTAGTCGTGGTAATCATCAATAGGATTCTACAATATTGTTTTTGTTATTTCAATAATAATGAATCCACAATCATAACGACTGAAGGTTTCATCAAACATGTTCTATCTTTCAAACAAGAATTATTATCAGTTGCTGCTGGCATAATTATTATTTGTATGGCCGTAGACAGTTTTCCTTCTTTCAATCCTTCGCTTGCTATTGCATATCTTTTAATGAAAATTTTGAAATTGGTAAGTTTACTCTAATTTATATAGTAAATTATATTATACCTTATATATTACCTTTAAGTGGCGTGGAAAGCGAATTTCCAAAAAAATAAACAATAAAAAAAATAAAATGAATGTAATACTGTCAATAAAATCTTAAATGTATCCTATTATATTTGATTAAATAAAAAAAAAAAAAAAAAAAAAAAAAACTATTGTAACTTAAGCATCAGAATCTGGAGATACATTTTACTACTTACATTTTATGCAATTATAAAATAATATTTGAAATAAATAATTATAAAATAAAATACTACATTAAAGTTCCAAACGACATCCCGTGTATCAGCAATTATGATCGCATCTCAACTAAAATTTAAGATTGAGAAGAGTGGAGATCGAGATGCAACATTTTGTTGATGCAAACAAATCCACCGGATTGATACGAAGAGGATAATCAAATTAAATGTTTTGAAAATTTGACCTCCCTAGGATATGGCCTATAGGTTAATACAAACAAAGTCGTTAGATATATATATTTATATATTTATATATATTTATATATATATATATATATAAATATTAATAATATTGGGCTTTCTTTTAGGGTGACAATTCATTTGAACACACGGTATGGCTAGAAAATTGTGATGGTCTGGACTACGGCTCAGGAATGGCATACAGTTTCTTTCATGGTTATTTATACCTAATGCTACCAAATAAAGGCGATACAAACAAAGGAATAAAAAGGACAATGGAAACATATGAAAATAGAGAAAAAATAAAATTTGCTTCAAAAAAACTATTCATATTTGTTCCAGCTTCTCTGTATTGTCCACCAGATCTATCTGAATTAACTAATGATACTAGTGGGATTCAGTTTGAGGCCTGTAAGGTAAGACAGATTTGTAAGATAAACAAACTTTATATTTTTTGAAAGCTAAGGATATAAGAGTTTTTAATAGTTATTAGTTAGTTTATTAGTCTTTAATTTATTGTGTACATGCATATCTTGGTGCACGATATTATGCTAATATTAAATGCCTATTCCAATAGATTAGGAAAGGATCACAATCACTTAATTTGTACATTGCGCGATGTATGAGCCAGCAAGTATGCTGCGGTTGGACGTACACTTTCTTGTTCACGCCCTGATACTCGCTGGATATCCGGAAAAACATAAAAAAAAATGAAAAAACACTTTACATATTTGTGAAATTTACCTTTTAAATATATAATAAATTTTAAATACATGGTTTAAATGTAATGATGTTCGACTTAATCGTGAAACTATAAAAGGCATAATATGCAATAAATTGTTTTTTCCGCTTCAACCTCTGACTTAATCGGAACTCCGGCAGGCAGAGCTGACATGGTATGAGGTGAAGACCCTGGAAGCTAACAGAACATTATGTCAATGATTTCTGATAACCATACGCTTCAGCGTAGGAATGAATATGGAATGATGTTTTTTTTTATTAAACTCTAAGGAAACTATGATTCACTAAACTACATACATTAAATAGAATTTTAATATATTTTTTTGTTTCAAGACTTTGGAATCAAGAATTATAGACAGAGCAGGTGTGAAGGAAAGAGTATATAAGAACTCTGTCTATAAAATACATTTGAATGACGGGAGTCTACCAGTTTATGCTGCCATAGAAGGAGCCACTCCAGTTTTAACTCTTTATCAAGTCACTCAATACCAATGTTTGTAAAAAAATCCTTTGTGTGATATTTTAATCCTTAATTGGCCGGGATCTTCACAATGTTTTCTGATTTTAGAGACATTTCTAAATATTCATGTTGTAAATTTTTTATTTTCAGCTTCCTACCAGAAATATAGTAATGTAATTATTAAACAATTTTACATTACTCTATGCAATTTAATTAAATCTAGTGCAGAGTGCAAAGACTGTTGTGAAATCATCTATATTGATGGTAATTTTCTTTTTTGATAAAACTCATAACCTATTAATTAATTGATTCCCCTCTGTGTAATAGAAATATTGATAATATATATATATATATATTAGGGTGTCCCAGGCTATGTATGGGAAAATTATTTTTTTAGAAATGAAATCGGCTCACCCTCTATTTTTATGTGATTTGTTCCTAATAACTCACTTATTATTATATTTTATTGGTATCGGACAATGTTTTCTGATAGCGACTTCATGTTGAAGTTGCTATCAGAAGCCAAAAGGAGCTTTTGAAAACTTAATGTTTATTCAGCAAATAAAACGCTGGTTTATCTCTTTCTTCCATATATTAAGTATCTTTTATGTAAATACTATTATCTTTTACAGAATTAATTTATGCTTTTTATAATCGGGTTCATCTGTTTTTGTTTTTGTACGCAGTTTGGTAGCTTTGTTCCTCTTCAACAGTATTTCATACAACTTTAATGGAATACTGTTTCATGATGAAAGTATCGCATTAATTTAACAGCTTATCGTTATTTGTTCTTTGTGTCAAACCTATGTTTAAGTGTGTCAAAATCAAACATTCTTTAACCATAAAGGATGACAGTCCTTGAGAAAACTATTATCAATTTTGAGTCGATTGAACAAAAACTTGCTTTTGAAACAACGCCTTGTTTGAAATTCTGGCTGGAGAGATAAGAAATGATAATTTTAATGATTATGTTACTCTCGCCTTTCATCGAGCTTGGTGCATTGCGTCATTAGGTCTAGTCTTAAATTCTGAATAATACTTGTATCTCCGCCAAGAAATATTATTGAAAGCTCTATTAATTTTCGATAGTCGACCGTATTGTAAGTCGATTCAGTTTAGTAAAATTCTAACAGTTTGTCAATTTCTGCAACATTTAAACATGCCAGATATTCTATATGGCTTTGTTTTATCCCAGAACCCACATTTTTTCAGTTTTCTTTGAACTTTTTGAACAATGAAAAATCAGGGTTTTCAGGTATTTGAGTAACTTTTGCCTTAAACATGCCCATTCATACCACTTTGTAGAAGTGATGATAGAAAACACAAATTAGAATATATCTATTCAGTTTCTGTTCTGTATTTGAAGCAATAGTACCAAAACAAAAAAATTGCACTTTATCTTTAAGATTTCAGCCAATAATAATGTTCCAAAGTGCCTGTGTCTGCTGATTTCCTAAAGAGTTCCCGTTTTTGGCACAACAATCAGTTTTTTATTATTCTACGAAATAACAAAAAATGTAAACATTATTCATTAAATTTGCGTGTATGTATGGACTTTTCCGTACGAATCCTTCATATGGAGTATTTGCTAATAAAATATTGCGCAGTGTTATGTCCAAGTGCCTGAAAAGTTTCTTTTATAATAAACACAGAATTACGCATATTTAATTGACACATATCGGCGACACTAATTTTGGAGTAATATAAATTTTCTTCATAGAAGTTTTATTGCTCGTAATATCGGTCAGTGCGATATCAGTTAAGAAGAGCAAGTTTTCTTGTAAATCGGAAGCAGATTACTATGTTAATAGAAGTGGATGAATATAAGATGATGTAAAAAGTATTCTTTAGAATTTATTCAACATATATTTTTATTTTTTTGACGACATGTTTCAGCCAGGTCGGATGGCCATTTTCAAGTTTTTCACTTGAATTTCACATTTTCACTTGAAAATTGCCATCCGACCTGGCTGAAACATGTCGTCAAAAAAATAAAATATATGTGGAATAAATTCTAAAGAATCTTTTATTTTATATCTGATATTATGGAATTCCACCAAGAAATATCGATCGAAAAAATCGAAATAATCAAAAAGTATTGATTATGAAAAATATTTTGCATCTCGGTTTTGATCCTCATTTTTTCTAAGGTGCGTATTTTGCTCCTTGGTCATTTTTTTTCCCACTTCAGGTATAATAAATATCCTGTCAAAAAACTTATTTCAGATGTAAGGTATGTAGTTAGTAATATTTTTTTGTAAAGATATAGTCGGTAGACATGCTTTTTTCCAAAAAAAAAATGCAAACACGAATATTAAGATTTGCTCTAAAATTGTACTTCTAGAGCAGCGGTCGGGGAACTAACCATTACCCCAAAATATTTTTACGTAAGTCGATATTACCCTAAAATACTTTTGCGTAAGTCGATATTACCCTTTTCCCCCATTTTGAAAAGAAGACAATCTATCTATATTTAAATAAACATTATTCATTGAATTAATGTACACGGAAAATAACTAAAAAGTTACATGAAAATAGTAAGTTTTATGAAATAGAAAACTAGAAAAATTTCCTTATTACCACACAAAACATATTTTTACCCCATTTGGGGTAATTTACCCCGGTTCCCCGACTGCTGTTCTAGAGCCATTCTATTAGAAGGATGATTTGACCTGGTAATTTAATGTTTTACGTCTCCAATTAAAATATTCGCCTTTTTTAACTGCATTACTACACATAAATGTTGACTGAATGAAAATAATGTGTATCCTGATAAAAAAAAACCAGTATTAAAGAGCCCATCCTATGTCAGATTTCGCGCGCCTAAGAATTCTAGTATGGACATGTTCCGATGCAAGTCACTATCTTTTGGTCTGGTTTTAATGATGTGAAACTTTTTTTACAATTATTTAGACATCATTCACACAAAACGAGGGGTGAGCCTTAAAAAATAACGATTTTTTTTTTTTGGGACACCCTTATTAATATATATACACATAATAGTGTTGAATAGTTTTTGTTTTTAAATTTAATATAATAGAGTTCACAATCATGAGATCAGTTTTATACGTTGAAACAATCAATTTACTATGGAAGACATAACAAGACAACATTTTATAACACTAACACCCATCTATATAGACTTGTTATTACGCCTGTGGTAAAATTATGTGGGATATTTTTTATTGCAGATAAAAAGGAAAAGAAAGACTACGCTGAACTTCTAATCCAAAGAATTAAATCTCTTCAAGGTTCTTCATAATTATTTTTATAAAATTATTACGTTTTGATAATAATTTAGTCATTTATAATTGTAATAAATAAATATTATTATACTGGTAATTTTCAAGACTGTACTGAATATTTGTTCAACATATAAATTTATTATGTTTTACTATATCCTTCCATTTTATGTTATGGTATTTCATAGTTAATGTTTATATTTGGCAATATTTTAATTTAATGTACAAGTACATATTCTTAAAAAATAAATAGTGAGAACCTTAATTTCCCTTTTTGTTTAAATTAAGCATAATTATTTATGTAAATAATAAATTCACTTATTACAGATCTTTTCTTTTTAAGATTTGTGTCTTTATTACTGAATTTGTTTTTGAAATTATTTTTTTGTTTTTTTAAAAATTTAATATTTTTTTAATATTATAAAATAACTTACCATTGTTTCATTAAATAAAATTGTAAATTGTAACAAAAAAAACCAAAATAAATAAAAAAATTAAAAATTTCAATAAATCGACACAATCCAGCCAAATCATTGGCTGGATTGTGTCGATTCGACTCAAATGTATCAACATGGTATTATCAGGCAATCGCTGATACTATTCTCAGTGCCGGTTTTAGGGGGTGGCGAAGTGGGTCGGTGCCCCAGGGCGTCGAATAAGCTAGGGGCGCCGAGTGCAGTCTTGCTTAGATTTTTTTTAAATGCAAATAATATGCCAGAAAAAAATGCCCTAGGACGCCGCAGGGTCTAAAGCCGGTACTGACTATTCTATTTTTAGTCTTATATATCTTTCACAGTTAAAATATCATGGAGTATTGGTTTTATTCGTAGTTGTGTAACGTAAGAATGAGAATCGAGGTACCAATGATTTAGTACAAATCTGCTCCATTTGTTTTTTCATCTGTTTGACAAACAGCATTAGAAAGGCAGTTCTATTTCTTCCACATTCAGTTGATTGCAGTTATACTCTTTGTACGCTTTTATTCTGTGCCGCCATTGATTAACAACTTTTTAAATACATCTTCAATTATTAAAAAAGTTATCATTGAAGAGTAAAGGAATTATAATGGTTAATACAAATGTAAAATGTGATGTGGACTGAAATTGCATTTTAATGCTACATATTTTTTTATTAATATAGCAAATATTTGAATCAAAAACTATTTTCTTTTATTACAAGTCCCTGGATGGAATAATTGATATCAGTACATTAACACTAATTATTTAATAATTTATTTAATATTTACTTTTCCTTAATAACATTTTCCATAATTACATTTCGAACCTTACAAACAATGTATTTTCAAAACTCCGGGATGCATAGATGAATTGCGACGAGGTAACACAGTCAAAGAACTGATTGGAAGAAGAAATCATTTAAGAAAATCTATTATTTAATTTTTTCTTTCGATCTAAGCAAAGATAAAATCTATTTTTTGACCCTAGGTAGTATAGAAAATAACCTTCATTGCCTTCAACAAAAGAGAAGACAAATATTTTTTAACCGAATTTTTCTATTAGAATGGTAACATTAAGCCATTTTGACATTTCGAGGTTATGTTTGGACTCATCACGTGTGTTGAGTTGATCAGACTGAATATACAAAAGTGTAGACGTTTTATGATATATTTTTAAAATGGTTATAATGGATAAAAAGAAACGAAAGTTGGAAAAACAAGCTAAAAATGATGGATCATTGATTAAAAAAAGAAAATCATCAGTGGATGTAGTCGAAGTAGCTGATAAAAATATCAAAAGTATTAATAAAAATACTGTGGTTTTCGACATTAAGCATTTCCGCAAGGAACTCAGCACCCAAAGTGCTCAAGCCGTTGGTAAGTATATATTTTAGTTTTTATTATATTACTAAAGAATTTAAAAAAATGAATCACTTCATTGTGTATCAAACTTTGGAAACTGCCAGTTCTTGGTTGACAAACATTAACCGTGTATGGATATTTGGCAAGATTAAGATGAGTTTTTCGGTTGAGAAGTGTATATTTATCTATTTCTTGGAGATATCCAGATTTTAGGATGGAGAAAACACAAACGCTGGAAGTGCATTTCAAAACTTATCAGTGGCAATTATTTTATAAAAGCGATGGGTGATTTTTACAAACGAAATTACGATATATCCTATATAAAACAAATGGTCACCACAAATTGTCATCACACAATTCTATCAGCTGCCATTGTCCGTTATTTCTACCAATAGATCTTTGCACTCAGAGGACCACATGGAAACATATTATGTATGGTTCTCGATGGTCTCCAGGGAAACAACCCCGGGACTTAACGTTTTTACGGACTCCTGGTTTTCGCATTCCTAGAAGGCAGTTAGGAATTAAAGATAAAATATACTTAGTGAAATTCTGGGAAGTGGAGCTGACATGGGATGAGGCGAGGATCATGTGGGTGACAGAACTTTGTGGTAGCAATTCATGACCGGATATAGAATGATGACAAACCTTATTTAATTCTCATCATCAATGTCTCATCATCTCATCTCAATAATCTTAAACAATTCAGTTTGATATAAATAGTGGAAATACTATTTATTAACATGGTAAATTTAGCTCATCAGTAGGTATTTCATGATTTGTTGTCAAAATTAGCATGAAATGTGTTAGATATTGCATTTTCATATATAAAAAGTAAATCTGATTATTGGGTACAAAGTAACACTACCCATCATTTATAACATAGTATTTGGTTTATAATGGTTGTTACGCTAAAGTGAAGAGTTACCTTGAAAAACCCAACATTCAATGTTTTGAATTATCTAATTTTATATTTACAGGTCTGACACAATTCTTACAAGCTTGCACCAGGTCTGAGAGTTCAACAAATTACATATCTCTCTATTTGGAATCCGGTGGAAATGCAACTGAAATTCTTAGCCAACTAAATGAAGAAAACAAGAAGAATCCTCTGATAGTCGCGCCAGCATTTAGTATTTTCAACTTGATCATAGCCAATGTACAGACCTCCGAGCCCCAACTTTTACAAGCTGTCGAAGAAGCTTGCCGATTTTTCTTAAATTCATATGTATCAACTATAGAATCTATGATTAGTGAAAAAGCTACTGTAAAGCATCAAAGGATCACTTTGAAATTGCTCACCGCCATTGTAAAGCTTAATCCTGAGTTAGGTTTCACTGTCCTTAATCAGCTTTCTCTGCAACCCAAAACATTACATCACCTGGTTAAGAGGCAAGGACTGAAAGAAAAAGATGATGTGCGGACCACCTTTATTCACTTTGTTCTAGCATTCTTGATGGAAGGAAACACAACACTTATCAAAGCTCTACTGGAAAAGCAAGGCTTACTGCCCCTGATAATACCTGACTTAATAAGGGACTCCCATGAGACAGTAATTGTGGTTTTACATTTATTGAAAAATAATGTCATCAATACATTAAACATCTCCAAGACTGTTAAGATTCGGACATTCAACCAGAATGCAATAATGCACATCTTCAACCTGTTCAACTGGAAAGGAATTCCTTCCGACCGAGACAAAGAAAATACAAAAGAGCATAAAATAACAGTCGAAGAAGCCGTACATGACTTCTTGTTAACGTTGTGTACATCTCATAAGTACGGGATTTACTTCACAGACAAGACATTAGGTACCGGTGAGTTAACCACCAGTCAATACTTATGGAAAGCAATCGAAACCTTACAGGCTCCCTGGAATAATGACAGAGCTGGAAATCTAATCATACAAATGGTTATTAGTTGTCCAGATCTTCATCGGCCCGTAATACATTTAGTGGAGCAGGCTTTTGAACCTCAGAATTCCGAGCAATGGTTTAAGACTGTCAATTTTATGAAAAGTTTACTAATCGGATTATCATCTAAACAAGTCGTATGTCTCATGTTTGAAATGACTCCCATTCAAATTACAAATTTTGTTAGAAACGTATTTCTCCCTATACCTATCTTGAAGTCCTCCGTAAATGCACTGAATGGTATTGATAATGCAATTCGAAATGAAATTGTATTGCTATTGCATACTATGCTTACATCTATTAAATCGTATCTTAATTTGTTGGAAATTGATGTAAATTTTAATAATACAGTGAGCCACACCCTTAAAAGTCGGTTAGAAGTCTTTATTCCCAAACATTTTCCACCAACCGATGTACTTATTTCTGCTCTGCATTCAATATTGGATGATACACATGAAAAAGTAGTGACCAATGATATTTTTCAATTACCTTTGCCTGACAAAAGTAGAATTTTAATCAACATATTAAATTTGTTGCTTCTTTATAGTGACATTCGACCAAATTCATTAGACCCAATATCGACAATGTTGGATTCCAAAAGATTATTTGACAAAATGGAATCTATCGGTGAGTCGGACTGTGAAGAACTTAAACTCAAAGTTACCAAATTTCTTCTGTGTGCTGATAAGTTTGCTTTTGCTCCGGGAAAACCACTTTTTAAGGATATTATGCTATCCATGTTTGAAGTTTTTGTTATTCAAGGTTCCTCTATTTCTAATGAAGCCAGAGAGGTTTTATATAATATCCTTGAAACTACAAATATATTTGAAAATAATAAGAAAGAGATTGATTTAATATTATTCATTGTTCATGACATTGGCAGGAAACATGGCAAAAGTATTTCGCAAGTAATTGTAGAAGTAATCGAAAATATAATAATGTTCAATGAAGAATATGTGGCTATTGTGTCCAGTACTTCAGAAGTAAAATCAGATAATTTAGAACGTGATTTCAACATCATATTTGATAATTTAGAATCAAATTTTCAAGATAACGAAGAACTTAGTTTCATTCAAGGAAAATCCTGCCTTACTCATTTCCTAGTGGGGTTATTAAAGTTCGGTCAAGTTGAAAGTGAAAATATTTTAGAAGAATTCCAGAATATTTTCGTTATTCATATACTTCATTCACTTGAATCGCCAACACAGTTATGGAATATTCTTAGTATGTTTAAAATGAACAAATCAGTGTTGAAGTATGTCAATGGATGGCAGAAAAAACCTATGAGCGTTAGCAATAAACTTTTTGATGATGGTGGTGTCTTTTATAATTTAAGTCAAATACTAAACAGTGATGAAAAAGGTGATATGAATATTATATTTATTTGGGAAGAAACCACTATCAATGTCAATGGTGTTAAAGGTCCCATTGGTCATTCATTTGAAATACTTTCATGGTTCAATCTAATTTTATTTCACATCAATCAACAAAGTGTTTTGCAATCATTAAATGAAACAAGAATATTAAATGCTACTTCTGCCATGCACACAATTTTCGATAGAGTTTTGCTAAATGAATTTCACGGGATAAAGATATTGTTAGAAATGGTTGAAAATTGTTTATCACATCCAATATTTTTGCAAAATTTTACACCTTTCATAAAGGAAAAAAAAACAGTTCAAAGTCTTCTTACAGAGTTTATTTTAAATCTTATAAACTATTGTGATCAAAAGAAAATTGATCGACATTTGGTAGATTTATTATTGAGACCTTACAAGCACAAAATATTTTTATCGCTTATGTCACAAATTAAAGAAAGCAAAAATTCAAAGAAAGGCCCGATTTTTGACAAGCTTGACGATGTACTGCTTAAAATAAAATTACTTGGCTCAGACGCAAAAACAATTACATCGGAAATTCTGAAACTAGACATAGTGTGCATGATTTCTGATGAAAATGAGGCATCTTCATGGATCAGTGTACTTTGTCATATTATTAATCAGTTTAATGGTGGTTTATATAAATTGTCAATCGATCATATAAAATCAATTTGCTTATTGTATGCTAAAATGATAACTTCTCTGGAATTGGTAATAAATATTACTGATTTAGAGGAGAGTCTTTATAATTTTTTGCTTTTGAATCCTGAATTCATTGAGACCATTCCAATTAATGTTTTTGATGCAACTTTTTGTGTTAAGCATGTCAGCAAATATACTTCTAAACTGGGTGCTCTCTTTTTAAGAAGTAATTGTAATTTTGTACCTAAATTTAATAGACATGTTGTAAAGGATGATGTCATAGGAAAGAGAGAATTAGTTATTCCTCTTGCTTTGGCTGCTTTCAATCATTCCAGGTTTGATTGTAATATTGATATCATTCAAAAAATTTATACCAACTATAAAAGTAATATCCAAAAAATAATTGAAAAACCCCACAAAGCTTCTCAAATTTATATTGATAATTCAGATTTGATTGTAAAGTTGATATATAAATGCATGGAATCTACGGAATGTAATAATTTTATTAAAAAGTTCATAAATTTGACACCATTGAAATATTTCACATTGACATATTAGAGACTCTCTTTTTTAAAGGTTCGATAAATAATGAAAATGTCTTTAATCCCACTCATCTAGACAGCTATTTACTGAACATTCTGCAGTTGGCAACAATTGCCTTAAAAAAAGATATTCCTCTTCCAGAAAAGCTACAGAGGATAAGTTTATCCATTGAGACTATTTTACTCTGGTGTTTTAATGATGAAAAAATAATGCACTTTGAAAATGATCCCTTTAAAAAAGTAAGAGAGAGTGGTGTTTGGCAATCATTTTTTAAATCAATTCTAAAGTTGTATTTAAAGACCGGATCTAAAAATTCTCCTGAAGGCATTGAAACTCAATGTACAGATACTTCATTATTTGGTTTGACTTCGAGCCTCATTTATTTGGTTTATCCCAAAGACCACAGTGATATTGAAACATTTTTTGAAATGACAACAGCTCATTCTGAATTTCTTAATGTAATGTTAAGCAATCGTTACAAAAAGGTCAAGGCGGAACTGTTGAAGCTACTCTCGGTGATGATTCATAAAAATAACAAGGTCATGAAATCTAATCACATCCCTGTCTTTCTCAGTGCTTATCATGCGACGAGAAGCTCTAGCGATCAGGTTATTTTACATCTGCTGCACTATTATGAGAGCAGTGGACTGTCAATGGTTGAGTTCCAGCCATATCTGTGGGGAGATATCGCAGCCAACCACTATGCAGTCAGAAGTAAGCGCTCCAAGTCCTCTCTGTGGAGTAATCCAACAGTCAACCATCTTTTGAATCTATTGGATAAAGATATGATAGAGAAAACAATTAAGTATTTCCCGACTGATGCCAAGCTCCAACAGAACAGTGATTACTTGAATGAGGAGATAAAAAAGTTGCCTAGTATTAATCTGAATGTGTCCGGGGTGATCGATGATAATCTGCACGAAAGCTACACGATTCGAGGAAATGAAAATGCGGCATCCAAGCAATTGAATTTAATGAACTATGTTACTTTTAAGACTAAAATGTACCGTCACAAATTTGCTTTAAAGGAAATGAATAGAAGTGAGTTTATGAGTAAAACACTTGATGAATGGGCTCCTGAAGATGTGTATGATCCTGCATTTCTGCTGCCGCTGCTGACCTTCGTGGTGGCCCCCGGCTCTGAAGTGTCCTGCCATCGCCTGGTGCTTGGCGGCGTCCTCGCCCTGCCTCTGGCGGCGCTCTCCTCCAACTGCCCTTTGATCAGAGCTGCTGCGTATAATGTTTTACATCGATTCTGTTCTCACCTAGAAGGAGAAATGTAAGTTCATAAATATTAATTTTTTTATACAATAATAAGATATGATTTTATTTTTTCCACACAATTGATTTATCCATAGAATTAAAAAAAATAGTTATCATTGTATATGGGCGAACATAGCATGTTAGTCGACCATTTCACCGATTAAGCAATATTTGATGCGGAACATATTTAAATAGTGACTGCTACACCACATTAATGGTTGATTGAGTCCTCCTGAGACGTTAATGGACCCAGGCCTTAAGTGTTGGGTTAATTATCCAATTAAAAAAAGTTTAATTTTACTATTATAACTAAAACCATATGTAATATAATTCATTGATTTTTCAAGGATGATTAAATACATAATCCATTCTAGTGCTGTATTATAAATTATCAATTATTTAAATATCTTGATTTTTTGATAATATACCCATTATATTTATATTCAAAATATTGTTGTTACAGGTATTACAAAAATGACAAATTATTATGGAGTCAGTTTTTCGAGACTTTGAAGTCCAGCCTTGTGTCCGCCATTCCTGCTTCAGAAGACGACCAGAAAATACTCAACGTGCCTAATCCCAAGTTAACTGGCCTGGGAGCTCTGTATCTGGCTAGGGCTGCTATAATCATGACACACCCCTTGGATCCCATGTTCAGACCCATTAATAATTTTATTATATCAAAGCAGTATATTGACTTTTCTGTTGTCCCTGATTTCCTAGATCTGTTTCACAACACAGATGTTCACTTTATAGAACGACGACAATGGTTGCTGAAGCTTCTGCGAGACGGCTGTAAGACATTTTCTGATGTCAAAGTTTTATTGAAAGGTGTCACCTTTAAAATGCTTTTTGATTTTTATTCATGCAGTTTATCTGATATGAAAGTGAAAATAATGATTTTATTAGTCATTAATTCTGCTATACGCATACCAAAAGCCGCTAAAATATTGACAGAAGGATACGGCTTATTGCCATGGTTAAGTAATTCCTTTAGAAATCTTCATATTGATAGTAAAAATCTAGTTACTGCTTCAATTAATATAATATCTAACCTTTGGTTTAGTCTGGCTCTAGATACACACTCCAAGATAATTGAAATGAATAATTGTGATGTTGTAGAGATTGTTCTCAACAGATCGTTCAGGTTGAGTGATACTGTCCAAAGAGAAATATTATGCTTGTTGTTAGACTTGTCTGAAAAACTAGCAGGTGTAACAAAAAACACTGTAAAAGTTTACTTAAATATTTTTCGCAAAATTCATAAAAATATAATAAAAAATGCTACAGAGTCACAAATTTTAAGGTTGATCAAGGAGTGTGAATTTTTATTGAAAAATCAAAAATATTGTAAAATATTGTTTTATGGCATTGAAAATAAAAAAATAAATGTATTATTGGCATCTCAAATAGTTTTAAACAGTTTAAACAGTGAAGAAGAGGATTGTACTATTCTGAATTATTTGTTTGAAATAGTAATATGGTGGCTATCCTAATGTATTGAGAATATTGTATAAATCATAGTTATATGTTTATAAGTAATCTCATTGTTTACTTCCCAATAAAAACTGTAACACAAATTGTTATAATTTGCTTATTTCAAATAAATTGAATATTAAAAAATATTTATTATTATTATTGAAAGGGATAATTGACTGCACACCTATAAACACAACTATTGAACTAAATATTTAAGTAATTTTTTGTGTATGAAAATATACTTTATATCTTATATGTTTCTGGTTTAATTTTTCAAAATTTATTTTTGTCATAGTATTTATAACATTTGTTTGACGACAATTTTTTTTGACACCAATAGCCATTTTTTTATATTACAGACATATTTTTTTTACCATCAGTCACATGATTCACAACATCAATGTTTTTATTTAGACAAAAAAAAAAATATATTCACATCATAAGTTTATTGGCTGGTCGTTTGTATAGACATAGAAGAGTAAGGGAGCTAACAGGCTTCCTTGAGGTAGTCCATTTTTGTTTGTGCGCCATCTGCTACCCTTACCTTCATGATCAACATAAACAACAATACCAGGTCCTTCATATACGCAGACGAATTGACTTTCGCAGCACAAGGGGTCTCTTTCGAGGAAGTAGAAACCCAGATCACCAAAGCACTTACAACCCTCTCTTTGCACTAAAACCAAAATCGACTACAGCCAAACCCAAGCGAGACCTAAGTCTGCGCCTTTCATCTCAACAACAGACTTCCCAAGAGAAAATTTACATTACCTGGAACGACTTGGTGTTAGAGCACTGCGATAAACCTAAATACCTAGGGGTTAAACAGGATAGGACACTAACTTATCAGAAACAACCTACTCTGAAAAGTGGCAGGTACGACGTGGGGAGCGCAACTGAACCTGATCCGCATAAGTGCTCTAGCTTTCTGTTTCTCTGCTGGCGAGTATGCCGCGCCAGTATGGGCGAGGTCTGCCCATACCAAGAAAGTGGATATTGCTCTGAATGAAACGTGCCGGGTGGTTACATGGTGCTAAAACCTACCCCAATATCAAAGATATATCAACTCTCGGGCATCGCCCCACCAAACATACGGCGAGAAGTCACCATCAAGAAGGAGCTCTCCAAAGCATCCCACGAAACACTCCACCCTATGTTTGGGTATCAAAAGATAACCGCACGGCTCAAATGAAGAAGAAGTTTCCTTTGTTTGACAACGGAACTGGTAATACCTGAAGTTTGTTTAAATTATAACAATAATAAAAAATCTGCCCAATTGAAAATAAAATGTTTTTCTCATAAAAAAGTACATGCACCTGAACTATTCCTTTCATGGCGTATTCTATTCTAGAAGAGTTAAGATATTTGTCTGAAAAAATATATTTAAAATGAATATTCCATAAAAACTTTATAACTTTCAAATAAAATCAAAAGCCCTGAGGATATATACCTAAATAGTCATGCTTTTTAGAAATTTCCAGCCCCTATCAAAGGGTTAAAAAATCAAATTTAAAAAAAAATCTAAACATAATATTTATTTGAGGCCCATGACTTTTTAACATTAGATCTAAATTATTAGACGAGCCACAGATACTTTTATTTATTTCGTGAATTGCACCACGTATTTATAAACATTATTATTGCGAATTTTACTGGACGGCAACTAGCTTGATTTGAATACATAATGTCATTCGTCATTGGGGGTCGAACTATGTATTAAGAAGGTCAAAAATTTCAGACATTTTGGCATACAGCTCACTGAAAGCGGATGTCTACTGAGAGATCTCGCTTCCGCCATGGGGGCGTTGGATCATTCATCATTGGATTCGCAGATGTCATCCTACAGTCGCTTAAGAGATAAAGGTGAATCTAGCTTGAACATGTTCTCCAGATGCCACAGGAAAGCGTATACTACAGCAGCCTTTTCTTCATTCTCCGTGTTCTCCACCCCTTCTTCGTACCTCAGCTTTCATCATCAGCCTGTGTCCGTCCACTGTTGAACGTAGGCCTCCCGCATGAGTCTCCATCCTCTTCGATCCTCCGCCTTCCGCATCCAGGTCACTCCCGCTATTCTTCTTATATCGTCAGTCCATCTTGTAGGGGGTCGGCTAATGCTTCGTTTGCCAGTTCTTGGGCGCCATTCCAATACTTTTCTTCCCCATCGACCGTCGTCTCTTCGACAGATATGACCTGCCCATTGCCACTTGAGTGTGCCTATTCGTTGGGTAGCATCCACTACTTGAGTTCTTCTTCGTATTTCCTCGTTTCGGATTCTATCTTTTAGCGACACTCCGAGCATGGATCTCTCCATAGCACGCTGGGTGACTTTTATTTTATGGGTAAGACTTGCTGTCAGATTCCACGTCTCTGCGCCATAAGTTAATACAGGGAGGACGCATTGGTTAAACGCCTTAGTTTTAAGGCATTGCGGAATTTTCGCTTTAAAAATGTACTTTAGTTTTCCAAATGCTGCCCATCCCAGTTGTATGCGCCTGTCGATTTCTTTTGAGAAGTTATTTCGCCCTAGTTGTATTACTTGTCCCAGATAGGTATAGTCGTTTACAACCTCTATTTCTGTTCCTCCAATGGAAATAGGATCAAAGGTCTGTGAAATATGACTATTAATCATGGCTTTTGTTTTATCCATGTTCATTTTCAGACCAATTTTGTTCGACGCTTCATTGAGGTCGTAGAGCATGTCTTGGAGCTTGTTAGGTGATTCGGCTATTAGCACTATGTCATCTGCAAATCGGAGGTGAGAAATGTACTCTCCGTTAATATTTATTCCACATTTTGTCCAGGATAGCAGTTTAAAAATATTTTCTAGGGCGTTTGTGAAGAGTTTTGGCGATATAACATCTCCTTGTCTAACACCTTTGTTTATAGAAATTAATTTAGTGCTATCATGGAGCTGGACCATCATTGCTGCAGATTTGTAAAGAGATTTTATTAAAAACCTCAGCTTTAGCACTTTGTTTCTCAGCCGGAGAATATGCGGCACCAGTGTGGGGTCGATCAGCCCACTGTAATCAAGTGGATACTGCCCTGAATGATGCATGCAGAGTCGTCACAGGCTGCCTCAAACCAACACCCATTTTTAAACCATACCCCTTGTCTGGTATCGCACCACCAAACATAAGACGCAAAGTCAAATGCTCCAAAGAAATGCGTAAGGCAATCAACCAACTGTCCCACTGCTTGTATAATCAGGTACCCCCAACACAAAGATTGAAGTCGCGAAGCAGCTTTCTGAGATCCACACAACCTCTCATATCCGGCCCTGAAAATGAGAGACACCAGCTCTGGCAACAAATCGCATCAGAGGATTTCATTACTCTAAAGGAAGGCCTCCCAACTGGCAAGAATCTTGACTGGCGGATCTGGAAATCCCTGACCAGATTAAGAAACGGAGTTGGTAGAACAAAGGACAACCTCAAGCGGTGGGGAATGCTTCGGCAGGGAGAGACACTACTGTGCGACTGTGGAGACCTGCAGAACCGCCTCACACCTAAGATCCTGCTCCATGTGCCCAACAAGATGCACATCTCAGGACCTAATGCTGGGCAACACACGAGCCATCGATGTTGCCAGATACTGGGAAAAAATAATTTGACGTCGCTGACACAAAGAAGAATTCTCCGGGTTTTTTTGCTTTACAGAAAGGTCGCTCGGGAAATATATATATATGTATACATATATAAGGAAGGAGCGTTATGGCAGCATTTCGTGACATTTCGTGACAACCATTTAGGGAGCGGATGCGGAATGATCATATAGCTAAAGCAGATAGGTAACTTTTAATAAATGACTCCGTTTTTGTACAGAATAATATACGAAATCATAAAATATCTGCCATTTTTATAAGAATAAAACGCCGCCAATAATGGACGTAGCATCTTCTCACTTTCACCTTGCAGGTTGCCTCGAGATAGAAAGAGTCAGATGCAGGTGCTTCACCCCTCTCGCCCCCCAGTGTTTGTTTGTAGCGTTCCGTGTGATTCAAACTGTGGAATTCCTCTGAACGGACCAATCCGAGAACATGGAGCTCGCGGGCCGGACGTTTCGCGGTGCACCTGTCGTTGCCTTCACTGGCGCGGAAATACGCCGTGTCTGAGGCTTCAAGAAATCCTCAGTGACTCCCAAAAATATAAGAAAAGACTTCAAATACTGATGCCAACAATAGACGCGAAGTCTGCACGTAATATACAAAAAACACAATCGCGGTTGAAAGTTTGGCGAATTTGAGTGATGTTCATAGTTGTTAAGCTTTTAGTGTTGCGTTTGTTGTGTTAAAAAGTTCCGCGAGATGTAATGCAAGCAAAATATTATTTAAATAAAAATTGATATGTTAAATTTGTCGATAATATTTTCTTAGTGATTTCTTAAGTTATAATTGCATTATGATTAATTTACGACGGTAAAAAATAATTGAGTTTTTTAATTGTTGTGTTGTTCAGTAATGAAAAATCGTGGAAGTATATGATATGTGTAAGTGAAATAACTATATGTTTATTACGTTTATGTAGATACCTACCCTTATGATATGACACAGTACATTAAAATTTAAGTACTATTATAATTACATTTTAAGAACCAAGTGTTGTGATTCAGTTCAAATGAGTGAAACGATAAGTGTTAAGATTTGTGGATTAATATATTATTCCAGCTGCAGATAGATTTGTAAGTGTACTTGTTTTATTTTATTTAAATTTCATGATAATTTACGAAGCTTAAGAAATATTAAATCATTTCATATAAATTTCCAATGGGAATCCAGTCAGTTAATTTTTTTCGAGTAGTAGTACCGTAAGTAGGTATTTTTTTAATTCAATGAATTAAGAAATTTTAATCTTCGTCCTAATATTTTTTATCGAATAGTAAAATAACTACATTACATTTATTTTAATTTGTCCAAATCTTTAATTCATTGAATAAGTAAATGCTATTTTTGTAATTTACAAAAATAGTCTTTGAATCACAAAAGATTTTTTGTTCATTTATTTTTGTTGATCGGGATCTTAACATGGAGGGGGAACTACAACTTCCTGTGCAACTAAATTCCTTGCATTTAAAAAAAATGCATATTTTCTGTAAGCAGAGTTTACTGATTGATTGATAATATACTTATACATTCACTAACATGAAATTCTGTAATCCTCCGTAAAGAAAACATAAAAATAAAAATTCACCCCATCTCTTTTTATCCAAATAACGCAACTGCTATTCATTGGATCATGATATATATCCCATATTTTTTGGTGTTATTTAAATTTATCTCTGAAACAAAAAAAATATTATTAAATGAATAAACATCTTATTTTTGATTGTATTAAGAGTCACGTTTAATTACTGTTAACGTCTGTGGTAACCTTACAGTTCATTGTATAGGCCGCTAAAATATTATGTGACTTTCGTGGGAAAAATAAAATTAAGTACATATTTTCGGGCTTAACAATGCGTAATAATAAACTGAGTTGGTAAAGTTAAATTGTTACGATTACAAAAATAACCAGCAATTACCTGACAACTGTAATTTAAATTGACAAGGACTCTTATTATAAAATCGGTTTGAATTTTTCGATAACCCGTTCCGTCAATACATATTACAAAACCATTTTAAGTAATCGCAATAATAAATTTTAACGATTCACTATGAAAATATTTATTTTCAATAATAAAAGTTCTATATATATATAGAAATATATCAGTAAGTGAATTATGCGATAATCATTTTATATTCTGCTTTTACGACTTAATTGTTTTATTTAAGTCCCTTGTGAAATTTATGCATCCAATATATTAAACGAATAATCATCGTTTATGATTTTATTTGAATCGTAATTGAAGTGGTCGACCTCCTCGAATATATGATCTCCAATAAATAGTAACAAAACATAACTAAAATTTAATTAAGTGATTTTATATTTGCATGCTCCAGCTGACTTGCATTTGCCATAATTGTTTTTTGACATATTCGAATATGTACTTTTTATAAGCATTCCAGCAGCTAAAATAGCAGAATAATTTAAAATATAAATGTATATAACAATAATATCAAATATATATTATTAAAGCAATGTAAGAACTGTCTCATAAAATCATGGAAGTAATTGCTTAACAATAGCCAATAATGAATAGTCGAAAAAAACTATACTACAATTATTGAATGAAATGAAAAATTATATAAACATTGAAATGTTATTAGAAATTAAGAAATAAACTATCCGCCAATATCTAAGGTTGACTAACTTTCTTTATTGCGATTCCTATCAAGCTATATAGAGAATATATTGTATTTAACGAGAAAATCATAGAAAAAAATGTGTTGAGCTATATTCTTAGTCTATACACAATTTTCAAAATGTAGCTCACCTGTAGATATATAGATATGCATGCCTACTTTAAAGTTTGAGCCCTTTATGTTTTGAGTGTCCAGGCGTATTATTGATATTAAGGTTTTTTGAGACCTGCCTCTTAATGTGTATGTAGTTACATACAAAAAAGCCATTTTATACTCAGGCCTCAGGTGTTGCCAAGGTCTTCAACTTTATCGTAGTCGATTTGGGGCTTAAACTTTATTGTTCGTGTATTTTTTTATTTTATTTGTATCAGGCGCCTTCATCGCAATGTTAATGAATACTTGAAATAAAAACCCAATTTAATGAGACAAGCTGCGTGGAATGAAGATATTAATGTCAGATTCAATTGCCCAGACGCTCCTCCGGACCAAAGATGGATAAAATGTTATGTATAATATTGCCATATTGGTAAGCCGCAAACCTTTCGTTTTTTAATCGATTAAATAATAATACCATAAATATTTTAGATTGTATAAAAATATATAATTTATATCACTTCTATAGACTTTTTGGCAGACCATGGCTTAGCTTTTTACAATATTAACATGAAAGGCTAAGAATTTGACATTAAGGGTTTCCTTATATAGGAAAACATCGTTATTGGATTATGAAAACATTATAAAGCTAACATTTTTAATTTAAAAGTTTCCTTAAAATAAATAGGTGTAGGTTTTCCTCTTATTATTTTTAACGAGTGTCAACGAATTACCACTGTGTTATTACTGAATAAAAATGTAAATTTGTTGAAAATTTTATTTAAATATTAGCCGTGTCTCATTAATAAGTTATCTATAAATCTTATCCAATATCAAAGGTTTTTTTAAAGCTTGTCAAAATATTATTTTTGTAAATCGTTCAGACGCATAAATGAAAAATTTAGAGTAAAGCGGTCAAGTTTGCATAAAAGCCACGATTAACAATAAAAACTGACACCAATGTTATAATATTGACAGACTTACATTATTTTCGAACCGTGACATCAAATCTAGGACACGATAAACATTTTTGAATAATTTATTTCATGTTTTTTTTTTCTATTCAAATACAATCAGTATAACCAAAGCTTTTGGATTAATTTTTTTAAATTGATATTAAATTAAATCTAACTAAACCAAATGAAGGAATTTTCTTTAGCTTATAATTTTGATGATATTTATTAAGATATTTCTAGATTTTTCGTAGGATGATGTTGATTATTAAAACAATGGGTTTATACCTTGTGTATTGAAAGATTGAAATAACTTCCTCGAAAATAAATCATTTTTTATTTGGGCCACCTAGAATAAACCACATAATTTTATTGAACTGCTTGATGATATTGCCCCTAATTGGAAATATTTGTACCTTGATCGTCTGCTTACTTCTTACTGGATTTCGTAATATACCTCAACAGATTACCTTCACCCCGTCTTTAGGCCCTTGCACCATCCAGCTAAATAAAAGTAAGATTTACGTTTTATTTTGTAGTAAAAATATATGTGACTAAAATATTAAATTGTAGATATATATTTTAAATCGTGCCACACGGCTCGTGGGGAAATTTTCATAAGTTTGTTCCGCAATAATATTTGTTTGAATTGTTGAACGTTTTCTTCGCTTGCTTGAAAATTGTTTTTCTGTTAAACCGCCTCTAAGCGGTCCAATCAAATCGGACTGAACAGTTTGCGGTTTCCTGTTGGTTCACTTTACAAGGGACAATATAATTTCCTTCTCATTTAAATATTCTCTTGATGCATATAAAAAAACGAACTCCATCAATATATCTTACTTTTGCGATAAAATCGAGCAGTGTCATGTTTAATATACAAAAATATTTTTTTTTTAAATAAGGTTACTCAAGTAAAAAAAAAGTTTCTTTTCTTTTCGTTTTTTTTTTTTTTACTTGCATGTCACTTTAACCCAGGTCAATTCCGAATTTTGCCAGGTATGTACATAATTATTAACGGCCTTCATTGCCTGTAAAATTTCGAGGGCTTTTAAAAGGCTACTATAGATTTTATTCTTTTCTGGCATCCTGAAAACACGTCTTGATTAACCGCTTTGCATTCCTTAATGTGAATATAATGTTAGTTAAGTAACGGAAGTGCTGCATATAGATGAATTTGAATGAGATTTAAAAACTAAAATTCTTAAAAACTATTAAAAATGTGTAAAAAATATGCAATTATTATAATACTCGTATGAGATGAGCGTGATTGGACAAAAGACTATCTATAGATAAACCAGTTGTTCCACGGTGACTCGCC
Organism: Glossosoma conforme; assembly: GCA_022606575.1. NCBI lineage: Eukaryota > Metazoa > Arthropoda > Insecta > Trichoptera > Glossosomatidae > Glossosoma > Glossosoma conforme. Next base: position 977,456 of record JAGTXR010000161.1, on the reverse strand, counting down.
GAGACCATCTCTCTGGAAAACAGGAACGATTTAAAAAGTCTCACGTCGCGTTCTTCGTAACAAATTATTACTCGAGTTGTTCTTTTTACTAGAGTGCAGTCGTGAACGTGTGGACACCTTTCATTTTGTAACTCCGTGGAGAGTTTTGTTGTTAACAGTTGTGTTCGACAAATGACCCTGTCTGAGCAAAACATTACAATCCTTTAGTAATGCAACATCGGGTTAGCAGAATTCAAATTTGACTATTTTTATAAACGACCTTAATTACGAATACCTACAATAATTTTTCATATTGTTGAAACATTCGGAACTATCTGCTGCTAAGGAATCTCTGGTGGAGAAGATGAACATGTCTCTTGAAATGGTTTCACGATGGGGTGACCTCAACCTCGTCAGTTTCAACATTTCCAAAACCCAATCATGTACTTTCTCCACCAAGAAGACTGCTATGGATCCTGTATCTTTCAATGGTTGTTCTCTTCCATAAGCAAGCTCCATCAACATGCTTGGATTATCAATCTCGAATAATATCAAATATTACGGGTCAATAAAGTATAAAGCCGGTCTCGCTTCCAAAAAACTAAGTGTATTATTTAGATCACGTCGGTATTTCAACGATAAACAACTTCTTCTATATAAAGGACAAATCCAACCTATCCTTGAATACGGCAGTCACCTTTGGATTGGAGCCCCAAAGTACCTTCTAAACTTAATGGACTCAGTTCAAAGAAGAGCAATTCGTTTGATAAACAATAACACTCTTACCTGAAATCAATGGAACACAGGCGTAAGATTGGTTCTATTAGTCTTTTCTACCGTTATTACCACGGTCGCTGCTTTTCGGAACTTAAAGAAGTAATTCCTCCTGCACCCACCCATAACCGACAAACTCGTCTTACACTTGCCGAACATCCATACACGGTTAACATATGTCGACCAAGAACTGGCAGTTTCCAAAGCTCCTTCCTTAATGCCACCGGTAAGCTATGGAATGCTCTTCCAGCGTCTGTGTTTCCTCCTTCCTACAATCTGGATCTCTTCAAGAAACAGATAAATATACACTTGCAATCTCCCCAATCCACACACAAACACGATCACAACACACGTTTCCCGCATGCAGCGTCTAGTCTCCCTGGCTGAGCGTCATAGAGTGCACTGGTCTTGACCGGGTGTGCTCTCCTGCATGCGTTTACATAAAAAAAAACACTACGATAGAGTATTATATTATATAGAAACGCGCTAAAATCGACATACATTTTTAGAACTAAATATAAAGAGTTAAGTTATTTATTTACTAAATATAAAAACTTTTATCTATACTATTTATGTGCAGTAGCCACAGTTGGACAGAGAAAAATTTGCACTGGATGTATCAGTTATTAGCTGATCATAATCTGAATGAGAGCATCATCAAGGAGACTTAACTATATTCCGATGTGAGGTGAGTAAAGTCCAGTTCAGATATATCTAAAGTTGTAATGATCATTATTACATTTTTGTAATTTCTAAAATTTGATATGAAAATATATTCACTTTTATATGTTTTCTATCAATAAAACTAAAAATTGTGATATTATTATAATACCGCTTCTTGCATGCACATAATTCTGACATGTACAACTTGTACCACAAACTACCGTCTGAAGAGTAATTTACATACTACGATGCTGACCACAAATAAGTCTCATATTAGAATTATGCTTCAAGTCGAAGAACTTCCTCTTCCTCTTTCTCTGGCACGTTACTTAATATTTATGGTAAGCTTTGACTTCTTTGTACAAAACGTAGTCTTGAATTTTGTTAAGTTTTAAAATCTTTTTTTGTCACAAGTTAGCTCTATTGTTTAGAATTCCATAATTTTGTAGCGTTTTCGTAGTAAGCGGTTATTCTCAAGAATAATAACTTATGTAATAGGGGCTTAAATTATAGGTAGCTATATAGTTAAAGCTCTCTTCCGACAATCACTCCTTATATGAAGCTCGCGGTCACAGCAAATCAGGAAACTTATCGAAGCCGCGTTCTTGATCAGAGGATATCGTGTAATGGATGAATATTAGGCGAAGAAAAAAGAAATCCATTATTTTTCAAATCGAAGTCCGAGCGGGTTACATTAGATTGCGATAGAAAGATGAGATTATGTACTATTTTTTTTATTTTTTTATTATTTGACTTATTATTCTTTGAGCGTGTGTCAAAGATCAATACTAGCAAAGAGAAAATATGCCATATTTTGCAGTTTTTCTTCGATAAAGGCGCAAACGCAAGCCAGGCGGCTGAAAATGTGAAAAATGCTAATGGTCTTGATATTGTAACAGCTAATCATGCGTAATTTTAGTTTCATCGATTCCGTTCTGGTAATTTCGATGTCAAAGATGCACCACGTACTGGAAGTCCGACCGCCTATTTCAATTACTCAAAGGCTAAAGATTGCACACAAAACCGTTTGGAACCAATTGAATAAGGCTGGATACTAAAATAATGTCGATGTTTGGGTGCCACACGGCTTAATTTATGTTACATTATTTTACTTTTTATTTTTCCAAAATTGCAAGTACACAATAATGTATTAATTTACATACATTTATCCATCTGCTAATTTTGGCATTCCACCAAAAGTCAGTGAAATAGGCTTTAAGAATAGGTTTTTACGTAAAATACTGGGTTATCATGGTTTGACTTTGTGAGGAATGAGGAAGTGCGGATGGAGACACGGTAGTCGGTCACATCCTACAATCGATCGAGAGACGAATGTGGATGCTCCGCAGAGCTGACGTGGGATAAGGCCAGAACCATGGCGGCAACCAATAACATATGCCAGAAGTTTGTGACGGCCATACGCATCAGCTAAGGAATGGATATGGAATCAAGATGATGATATATATAATATAATATCCCATTTAGTATTGTCTGAACTTTCAGGTTTTATTACGTATTCGCTTAGTTAATAAATCTTTCTATTCGCTAACCACTCGCTGTGCTTACGTATGCTTATACTAATGTTTCGTGTTGCACTTTGATAGGAGCGAATGAACTTAGCTACTAAGCTCATGTGAATATGCATCAAGTTGAAGTGCTCCATTGAAGTGTACTTCACTAAGGCCTTCGTTCGCCTCGCAGGCTGCGCCCAAACAAGGCCGATATGTCAGACGATTCATTCGTTGCTGCGAAAAAACTTGTAACGACTGGTTTCCGGCTAGTGGGGGCAGGTGCAAGTCAGACGGGACTGCGTTGCTGAAGAGCTCCGAGCCAAAAAATATAGAACGTTTTAATGACATATAGAGATTATCAACTCAGTCGATGTTATTCAGTCATTCATTACCCATAGTCTCAGGAAAGTGATAAATAAGATCTGGTACAAATTTCCACTTTTTTGTAAATATTTTTATCAAAAAAAGAATATTTAAAAAATATTTAGTCGTAGAATAAAGCCCCCCAACACTACCCATTCATAGTGAGTCCCCGTGAAAATGGACGGATGCCTGGCTGTACCGTTATAATGTTGGGAGATCAAAACTGCACGTACAGTGCTTTGCCATCATAAAAATGGCAAGTGTCATAAAATTAACTCTCGAGAATTTTTCATCATCATCATTTAAATTTCTGTGTACTTAAAAATATTTTGCATTGTTAGAACCACCATAAAAAATAATAGCTCAAAATGAAAACGAGTCGATAGAGTTATGCGGTGTGGAAGGTGTAAGGAAATCGCTTTAATATTTTAGCAATGGATTTGAATGTATAATTCACACTCGAACAAAATCATTAGTGCCACGATGCTTAGTCCTGAACTATATGCTAAGATATATTTGAGTAATCAGGAATAAAATTAGTACTGATTTTGATTGCCATTATAAAAAAATGTTGGTGGTTATTGTCAGTGACATTTTTGAAGAGTTGTTCAAGTTGCCCAGGGCGCCCATCGCCTTGCATTAGTATTGCTTACAAAGTTTGTCTTAACTAGTTGTGACAAAGACAGCATTTCGCTTTCTAAGATCAGTCATGCAGTCAAGTTTGTAATCCAAGCATGCGGTCAATCAATGATCGGAGACACTGATTGGATGCAAAGACGCTTGTGTTTTTAAATCAGCAGTTGTAAAGTAGATTTTTTTTTGACTCGGCCGATTTATATTATTTTAATACATACCTGGTTTGTTTCACGGCCGTGACTGTTTCATTATGGCCATTGATTTGAATGCTTGGAGAAAGAAATATTTATTGTAGGTGCCGATCACCAGCACAGCTCACATACTGAATGTTAGTTTGTAGTTTTAGCACGGTATTAAGATTTTGTACTCATTTTATCATAATTATAGTCATCACCATATCTGCTCCCCTATCAGGAGCATATTGTCGTCACAAACTGCTCTCAAAGGTCTGTCAACCACTATGGTCCTCGCCACATCAAATGTCAGCTCTGCATCCCGTAGTTCAGCCGAGTATATTCTATGTACAGTTTCCGATGGTCATCTAAGACGGCGCTTGCCTAGGGGCTTGAAGAAATGCAATATGTAGTTTATTGACTGACCGAATCTTTAATATAAGAGCTTAAGGCTTGACACATAATTTTTAAAGTAATTTAACTATAAGTCTACCTGTATTATAAAAAAGTACTTAAATCGTGTATTTTTTCGGAACATATTAAGCACATAGCGGTATCCATATCATAATATATAGGGTCCGCCAAATAACATTTTTTTTTTGAAACAGGGCGCAAAACATCGAGTGTAGCTTCGGCTGTGTGGCACGTAGCGCCGTCTTGTTGAAACCAAATGTTGCCAATATCCTCCTCTTCAATTTTTGTCGGCAAAAATTCGTTCCGAAATGTTCAATTGTTGAGAACGACGGTGAATTGATGTTGATGGCGCTTCACGCACACTTTCTGCCACAGCAGCAATATTCTCGGGTGTACGCACTGTTTTTGGCTTTTCACGCTTTGGTTTATCGATGAGGATGCCAGCGTCTTTCATTTTTTTCACAAGATAACGAACATACGGAGCTGACGGTGATTCTCTTCTTCCAAAATCCGTACGCAATTTTCGCACACATTCTGCAACATTACCGCAATATTTCTCAGCGTTGTTCAAGCGTATACATATTCGTATAGCGGAAGGATAAAACTAATTATCTGTCAAATCAGATATGAGCTAAGTGTTACCATTCACGAAATAAGCACTATTTGAAAAAAAAACGTTAGATGGCGGACCCTTTATATAACTAAAAATATACTATTATATGTGAAAAAAAAAGGTTTTTTAACCTTGTTTTAACATGGATCACGTTTGGTAATTGTTTATCACATTAAATTAAAGCATATATTCATGCATACTGTACACTTCATCATTTAATATTAATTTTGTCTCTATAGAGAGTTATAAATTAAATAGAGTATTTCCTAAATTTGCTATATATCTCAGGCAGTTGAAAATTCTTATCACATTAAACACTCTAAGGAGTTTTACCAGTAAGTTTTTTTAACTGAAAAAATACTTCAGTATGAAACATCATTTAAAATAATGTTAACATTTTTTTTAAATGTGTGGAAGTTACCTACTTTCTATTAAATTAATGTACATGGAATTAAAGGTGTAGGGAGACGAATCAAATCTAATTGCTCTTTAACGACCAGACGGAATGTTCAAATTGATACTTGGTTTTAGTTTGAAGTTAAATAAAAATAATGCTGTTCTCGAAAAAAATGCGTATACTATTTTTATTTACCCCGAAAAACAGTGGACTTTAAAATTAAATCACACATAGTGACCAACAATATTTTGATAATAATTGATTTTTAAATGTTTGTAAATTAAAAAAAAAAATCACACTATATTTTATAATATTGTGGCACACGTAAGAGAGAATCAAGGTTGGTGTTAGGTCTTCTAATGGTCTCTATGAGCTTCTGACGGCTAGACGTTGCACGTAGAAAGGATGTGTAGTGGTTGAGTGTATGTCGAGATTGAGGAGATTATATGAGGTGATTAATTAATCTGCCTGGTAGAGAGATAATAATGTATGCGAGATCAAACATAATATGTATAATGATAGATCCTGTTTTATTTATTAATACTTTTCAGCGTGTTAGTAATCAGAGAAAACCAGTATGTTAACTTGGTTTAATAGTAACATCAATCAATCTTTCTCAATTTCATGCTATCTATATGTGACACTGCTATTTTAGTTCTGCCTATATTATGTGATGTCATTCTAAATAAATATTTTTATGAATACTTTGGTTATGAATACATGTTATGAATACAATAATATTCTTATAAGAAACTGTAAAGTTAATCAATTGCGACCTATTCTCATCCGCAGTCTGTAGAATGATAAGCGTTTAATATATGAACCATCTTGGCAGTGATTATATAATATTTAAGGCAGACTTTAGACTGAGACTGTATAAACAATTAACAGGAGCATTAAACGAATCTTTAATTAAATATGTATTTGTTTTATTGTAACTAAAGAACACCTATTATTATATGTTAAAATATGACGATGAATCTCGAGAATAATTTCAAGGCGTGTAATTTTGTATGCCAACATACAATTATCAGCGGCTTTGTTTTGACGACTCGCTTCTACCATGCTTCAACAGTACCAACAACAAAAAAAACATAAAATTTGAAAATAATTAGATATATGTATTGTAATGGCCAAGATGCGCAAAAAATTATATCAATAATGAAAATAGAACAAATAGTGCTTTTCCTTGTGGCAACATTCCTTATAAGGCATATTTTATTTCAACGCGTGGTAAGTTTTTAAAACAGATCAATGAAGCATTTGTGAACTCGAGCATGATGTGTTTTTAAAAAAAAATGTAAATTGAAGTTTCATATTTTACTTATATTTGAAACGCAGTATTATTATTTGTATTATATACATACGACATTCTTTTATTTCTGTACGTAATTGAAAGCTTCAATGATTTTGACATGCCTATTAACTTTTTTTTAATACTAATAAATTTTTTGACATTCCATTCCTAAATAGTTCTTTAGTACTCTTTTGATTAATGAAATATTACCCCACAAGTGGGCGTTATGTTATGGACATAAATATTTTTTAAATGTTTTATTATGTCTTGATATGTCTGTGAAAATTATACTTGTACTTTTGAGAAACTTATTGACTTACAATTTTTGTGTTATTAAATTAATTTTGGTCCTACAAATTTATATTATTGGACTATTTGTTTTGACATAAAAAACAATACTACTAATTTGTATTTCCAATCTGATTTATTTTTGATACTCGCATATAAAATAAAAAAGATTCACTCGTTTAAGGATGTCGAGTTTTATTTATGTTTTGGTGGTCGTTTTCTTATTGTTTTTCATTCATCTTATATTATACTTCCTATCGGTCATTACGATGAGCTTTTTTATTTGGTTTATTCATTCATTATTTCGATCCAATCATTTATTCCTTCATGCCGAGAACGTATTTCTTTCCGCCCACTTAGACAGCATATTTTTGATACAAATGTAGTTTCTTTGGCCGGTATTTTTTTGGTAGAGCACCTTAAAACAATTTAAAATATCAGTGGTGGCTAAGATCTAACAATTCTCAAAATAAACTTATTTTTTTCATTCCCTCATAGAAGTCTCTGAGACTTATTTTTTTTATTAATTATTTAATTAAACATAGTAGTAAAGTATAAAATCTACATGTGATATCTACAACTATATATTTTTTCGCACAACGATATGACTGTCGGGTGGTTAATATGACATTCCAATTTTACTTAAAAGGCTTTTATGAATTTATCAAGCACCTCCAACAATATTTCATTTAAGAGATCCGCTAAAAATATAGTCGTCTTACATTGATAAATAATGAATTGTATTTTATTCTTAAATTTAAAAAAATGCTAAGGTTCTATTTTATTTTTATATGCAACCTATAAAGATCTAATAAAATTTAGCGTGCCGCATTATTAAAGAACATGCAACTTGAAAATTGCCACTGATTTCGTTTATTGTACGAGTGTCTCCATATAATCAATATCTCAATAAAAGACTTGAAAATTACTAACAAAGCATTAGCCTCAAGCTGTTGGATTGATAACTAATTATGCAGTTAAATTCCAAAGCGTGTATTTTACATTATTTTTAGTTACCCTTGATCATTTCTGGGTCCGCTAGTGATCCCCGTGCTTAAAGCAAAACCATCTGTGTATAAGTTAAACCACATAAACACCATCATCATTCGAAACGGTTTGAAAAAAACAATAAAAGTCGTGCGGTGTTGCCAGTCAGCCGAGACTGAATACGAAATACATTTTTGTACAATGGGCACGTGCATGTTAACACATACGAAACAAAGGTGAGTAGTTGAATATGCATACATGACATTAGTTTTAAAGGCAGATAAATAATAATAATTTTTTGCATTTAACTATTGTCAACGCATTAATTAATTAATTATTAATATTATTAGATTATAAGTACATACATAGTATCATTATAATATCATCAACCTTTTTCGATTAAAATAACCCATGTTTTATTTAAGTCTATAATTTATATTAACGCACATAAGCGTAGTTTGCTGCTCATTTTATAGCAAAAGTCAGTAATATAATTTATTTACTAAAGTTTTTTTTTATGAATATAACTTAGGCCGTTATTTCTATCTTACGTTTGTAAAAAATAAATTTCTAATACTCAATTGCAGGAATCACCACGAGTATGTTACAAAAGTATACACGGATTTCAGCGAGATTTATTTCCCGGAATGGTTGTCGTTGACACATAAAGTGAGTGTGGTTATTGTATATTTTGCAATCATTTTGTGAAATTGATTTATAATCGTACATACGTCCTACAAATAAATGACAAATGCGTATATGCAATCTCCGTGAAGTTTTCATCACTTAGAAAATAAAGTTAAAACATGATTAATACAATCAAAACTTTATTGCAGCTGACGAATACTGTTATTTTTTTGCATTTTAATATGTAAAAATGTAAAAATGTAAAATGTAAAAATATAACAAACACAGTTACATACAATATTTAAAAATGCCGTTTTCCCTTTTTAAGCCTCTTCTGATAGTTCAACTGGCTTCGATAAATAAATGTATATATACTTACTTTGTAAATGACATTTAGTGTTGTTACAAAAAAACATCACCGGAGGCGTCTATACTTATTAGTTTCCTAAATAAGCAATTTTACAAATTCTGTATAACATAAAAATATTGAGATTACTTATACAGCACACAAACATGTAAAATATACCAAACACAGTTACAAACTGCGCAGATAGACTTTGTTAAATTCAATCCAGCTAGGATCTTGCCAGTCGCCGGTCTCCCGCGGAGGCTCTCCCGGAGGTTCAGAACCCTTTATTAAGGCCTCACATAATGCAAGCGAGCAGATAATTTACAGAGTCAGGCCGTATGAAAATAAGCTGTGTCTGCAGGAAAGCATCCAAACATGGCCCGGGGCGAAAAATTCTTCGGTAAATGCACATCGTGTGTACTGTATCATAGGCCAGCCTTTCTGATGCGAGGGAATAAACTCTGGTACCTCAGTACCTGCTCTTATTGTTGCCAGAGCACTGCGGACAATAAACGTTTCATTAATTTATTCTTATTACTTTTTAAACAAAATACTATGAAAATTTTGTAGAAATTATAATATTTATTTTAGTTTCGTCCATGTAGGTCGATCATAGTTTATTTAAAAAAAAAATATCGCGAGTGTTTCTATGACTCTGAAAAAGATTGTAAAGCATTTTTTTATTACAATTAATATTTATTAAATTGTATTGATATGGGCTATATTATACTATATAGGGAGTGTTTTGAATACTCAATATTTTAGTTTACAATCCAAACAAATATTGTTGTGTAATTTTATTAATAACTATACTTATATTAAGCCTATATATATATAGCTGCCATTAGCTTTATAAGGGTTTGAGAATCAGTGTCATTTTACAGTTATGTTCAGCAGTTTTAGTGTTAAAATGTAGGCGAATATATTAGTGAACATATATTAGTCGTAAGCTATAGGTGACGAGTGGAATATTTGGTAACTAGAAAATATATTACAATCTATAATTTGTAGTTTTATTTTTTTATGTAAACGCATGCAGGAGAGCACAGCCGGTCAAGACCAGTGCAGTCTATGACGCTCAGCCAGGGAGGCTGGACGCTGCATGCGGGAAACGTGTGTTGTGTTCGTGTTTTTGTGTGGGTTGGGGAGATTGCAAGTGTATATTTATCTGTGTCTTGAAGAGATCCAGATTGTAGGAAGAAGGAAACACAGACGCTGGAAGAGCATTCCATAGCTTACCGGTGGCATTAAGGAAGGAGCTTTGGAAACTGCCAGTTCTTGGTCGACATATTAACCGTGTATGGATGTTCGGCAAGTGTAAGACGAGTTTGTCGGTTGTGGGTAGGTGCAGGAGGAATTAGTTCTTTAAGTTCCGAAGAGCAGCGACCGTGGTAATAACGGTAGAAAAGACTAAGAGAACAAATCTTACGCCTGTGTTCCATTAATTGTAGGTGAGACGTAAGAGTGTCATTGTTTATCAAACGAATTGCTCTTCTTTGAATTGAGTCAATTAAGTTTTGAAGGTATTTTGAGGCTCCAATCCAAAGGCTTAAATAACGATTAATAAATCCAACCAAAAAGTTCAAGCCACGTTCATTATGAAATTTTTTTAAACTGTAAAATTATAGTTTTACTTGTTTCATCACAGTGCAGGACTATATTTACCATATAGTGTTGCTATTGCAATAATTGAGATTCCATAATCAATATAAGTAGTGAGTTTAAGGATGATTGAAATCATCAGTTAGTCCATATGATATGAATATTTAGTTATTTCTTTCTGTTGATGGTACATGTGTTTTGAAAGCGAATGGGATCTTGTGTTGTGGAGTGTAATTTCATATTCTGCACGACGACGTGACGCTCCGATTCCGCCAAACCGCACAGCTCCGAGCGATCTCGTTTTCGAAATTAGGACGCGGGTCGAGGCGGCCAGGCCTGCCCGGGTGTATTATACTTACACGAGTATAACGAGATCGGCCTTTTCTTCGAACCTTAGCCATTCGTCTTGTCAGAGATTTCTATGCGAAAGAGCCACAGGTCGATCTACAACGAATTGTTTAAAATCATAATGGCCGGTTAATTTATGTTTTAGATATATCATTCGATGATCTCATATTGAGGCTTCGATTAATAGCAAATCTGAAATAGCAATATTATTTTTATTTAGAAAAAACTATATCTTTTCTTACATCCTTTACCTCTTTTGTCAATGGTATTGTTGTTCTAGATCTCTATGATCTTTGACAGGTGTCATGTTCTTATTTTTTAAATGTTTTTTTTTGTATGTATGTTTATGTAACCTCTATGTTTGTTTTACAATTATATTCTTTATTATCCTATGTACCTTGGAACTATGGTTGTGTTAAAATATATAAAAAAATATTTGAGATACTCGGTCAGATACTATTATAGAAAAATAAATTACAAAAAAACTTAGTTTTTTTTTCAATGTTTTGAAATTGAATTGAATTGAAAACAAGGTAAATAAATAAATAAATATTTATTAGTTTTTTTATTACACTCGAACATTCACGAAATGGTGAATGTTCCAATGTAAAATCTTTAATTGTTTAATTAAATTTAAAGTTATATATAACCTTTAATTTATAAGTAAAATTCATTATACATAAAAGAATCCGAAGATTTTTTATTTTTAATCTAAACCCTCATAAAACTAATATTCTTAGAACGATAATAAAGAAACGCCTCTTAGCTCTAGCTATTAACTATCATGAAAATACACATAAGATGTATGTAGTATATAGATATCAAAATTGTATAATTTGGTTTGTTTATATGCGTATTTGAACACATTAAGAAAATTAAAATCAAGATTAATGTTTTAAAAAAAGATTGATGGCGGCTGCGCTTTTTTATTCGCTTCGATTTGGAGGCTCCTCATAATGCTAGCTCGGACCAAGTTTAACATTGGCGCATTAGTTCCAGGTAATCAAGAAACTTCTAAACCAGCTTTGAGCGGGTTATCTATTGTGTTGCATATACTCGTACATACATTAAGTGCTAACCACGTACCCGTATTTTGTGTTAAATCTAAAGATAAATTATTTGCTTACCTCGATGAATTTGAATCGCTTCTCTAGGTATTTATTATCAAAACGTTCATAAGAATATGTGCGTTATAGTAATTTATTTTATATGAATATACTCATACATTTTTTTAGTATATTTATATGAACTACTATCTAACTATATAAATTATATTTTTACCAGAATCCGGGCTTATATAAATGTTAAAATACTAACAATCACTGAAAGATAGTATATTTGGAATAATTATTATTATAACTTCTCAAAAGAAATCGACAGGCGTATACAACTGGGATGGGTAACACTTAGAAAACTGAAGTTTATTTGTAAAGTAAAAATTCCGCAACGTCTTAAAACTAAGGCGTTTAACCAATGCATCCTCCCTGTATTAACTTATGGCGCAGAGACGTGGAATCAACCTGCAAATCTTACCTATAAAATAAAGGTCACCCAGCGTGCTATGGAGAGATCCATGTTAGGACTGTCGCTAAAAGATAGAATCCGAAACGAGGATATCCGCAGAAGAACTCAAGTAGAGGAGGCCACCTAACGAATAGGCACACTCAAGTAGCAATGAGCAGGACTTATCTGAAGAGACGACGGTCGATGGGAAAGAAAAGTATTGTAGTTGCGCCAAGAACTGGCAAACGAAGCATTGGCCTGGGAAGATGGCCTGACGACATAAGAAGAATAGCGGGAGTGGCCTGGATGCGGAAGGTAGAGGATCGAAGAGGATGAAAACTCATGCGGGAGGCTAACGTTCAACGGAGGGCAGATATAGGCTGATAATGATGATTTAGGTAAATACTTAGGAATTAACCCATAATACTTGAATATATTCAACTCTTATGGTTTCATATAATCATTATTTTTGCGAGACCTGTATATTAAATTGTTTCCTTTGATTTTGTTCAAAACTCTTTTTACGAGTACGTATTTTAATTTCCAATACGGGGAGAATTGAGTCATAATGTTACAAGCGCAACATATGTTAAAATGTATATCTATAAGCGAATTGACATATGATATATTCACGAATTATATTACTTCTCATACCTTTATGTATGAATTTCTATGAAATCCTTGAATATGATTGATTTATTTCAATATTTTATAACTCTGTAAAATAACGGCAGTTTAAATAGCGATGAAAGGCATTTGTGTGATTAAATAATCTTTTATGCATGATATATTTAGATAGTAACCAGCAATATGGAATCAATAAATAATGTAATATATTTCTTATTCTATATGCTTAAATATTCAAGATTTCAAATTGAATCCGATAAGAAAAACCGTAACGCATTACGCACCGCAGCGCTGTGACATAAATAGTAATTTATAGATCCCAGTTACAAAGTGTACATTTTACTTCCACGAAGTCGTTGACTATACAGAATATTAAACAACAAACAATATTTTCCGGCCTTTATTATTCAGTTTCGATTTTGCTTAGCATTCTGACATGTCGAGTACCGCCAGCTCCTAATAAAGGGGATATAAGCCAGAGCTCGGTCCACAGCGGTGCTCGGTTCCGCCCACGCTCTCGCCCGAGTAGGGGACAATTTGTTCCATTGAAGACTATAATATTTAATATTATGAGCAAAACCAGGAATCTACTACTTTATGTGACACAACTCTAAATCAAGAGGGATTATGTGATAAAAACAACATATCCTTTTCACATTCGAAATTTGTTTGAAGCATAAAACCTTAACTAAACTGCTACGAGATTCTTCTGCCAGAATATTTAATATTATCAGCAAAATCTGGAATCTGCTACTTTATGTGACACAACTTCAAATCAAGAGGTATTATGTGATAAAAATAACAGCTTCTTTTCACATTCGAAATTTGTTTGAAGAATATAATCTCTACTAAACTGCTACGAGATCCTTCTGCCAGGTAGCAAATCATTCTGCATATTCACTCTTACGTTACATATATACAATATATACTAAAATTCTTAAATAGACATTTTACCTATATACTCGTACATCCAATATAAAACTTACAGTCGCTGATAGAGAAACATCATTGTACATTAATGATTCTATGACACTTTCCATTTTAAGTATGGTTAAATGCTGCAATTGAAGTGTTGATTCGCCAACGTAATTAAAATATGACCCGTCATTCTCACATCGTCCATTTGTACGGGGCTCACTATGAATGGGTGGTGTACACGAGCGAACTTTTGTTTACCACCACTTTTAATTGATATGTTATTTCTGGTATTTTACGCTTGAATAATCAAATTCACACTAACCGAGGTACTTTAAGAGCTACAATTTTGATATATATTTTTTATTTTTTATTTAAATCAGCCGGTAAAATGGCTAAAAAATTTGTTATTATTATCAATGACACACTACTTTTTGAGTCACATTTATAGTGTATCCAAAGAAGAGTTATTATGAAGTATCTTTGTGATGAAGAATTTCGTATTATTGTCACTGTACAGCTTATATGTCAAGCGGGCGATGTTTGCGGGCATTGTGGTTACCACACAGAAGTGCTATATAGAGATCTTACTACAGTACAATATACGTCATCAATTGTAGTATTAGCCTTCGTTTGTCACGAAAGCTAGTAGGTAAGAATCGGAATATTATTATGTTATTCAAATGCCGGCCGATTCGATAATTTATATTCCTGACATCTGCGATGCGTTTCCAGACACCGCCGCCCACGCTCAGGCGACCCGCCCAACCCGAGCTGTAAGAGAATGGAGTGTTGTAAGGGTTACCAGACGTCCTAAAAACAGATTTTAACTGAGCCCAAATTTTTTTTTTAAATTACTATTGAAAAGCGTCCAGTTCAAGTGTGAAGTTTTTTTATCACACATAATTTGGATGTATAAGTAAAATAAGCGCCTCCGAAGAAAGAATTACTTTTTAAATATGACCTTCTTATGCTTTTTCAATATCATCATACCATGTCCGCTTCCCTAACTGGAGCATATGCCATTCCCGAACTGCTGCCACAAAGCTCTGTCAGCCGCCATAGTCTTCGCCTCATCTAAAGTCAGCTCTGCCTCCTGCAGCTCCGCCGAGTACATTATATGTATACTCCACACCGTCCTAGAGTTTAAAGTATTCGATTATCTCCAGGGCAGGTCCACTTTCGCGTCTTCATTGATTGAATATTATTATTTTAATTATTTTATTTTTTTATTTTGATTTACTTAGTTACTCTATTTTCTACATTTGGCTCTTTGAATCGAGAATATTGCACAAAATCAATAAATCAATATTCATGCCAGAATCAGTTTATTTTTATATCTATATCCATATCATTTAGTTTTGATACATGTAAGTACTCGCCTGAGTCTTCGTTATAGTCTTTTATTGACGCATGCGCCAGTTATTGCACAAATTATTAAATTCGATTTTTTGTCAGGTATTTCAACATCATTTTCTCAACGAGGCAGCTATTCAAAACACCGGACTATCCGGTTGATAACCGGACATCTGGCAACCCTAAGTAAAATATAGTATACTGCTGTGTATGGAGTGTATTCTAAAGTCAGAGTATGGTGAATGCTGCACTCAGCAAAGCCACCGCGGCGGAGTGGATGTCATAAAATAAATGATAACTCACAAGGAGCACAAAGCCAAGCAGGCTGCTCGTCCTGTTCGCGGCTCAGGATCTACTAACGTTGGGCACAAAGGTCTCATGTCTTGCAATTACATATCTTTATGTTTAAATAAAAGATTTGCGACATTCAATGTGCGGTATTCTCTCATTTTAATATGTAATGCAATTTATTTATTTGTAAAGTTTCCCATTCGGCAGTTTTATCCAATGAAACAATAAAAAATATCAAATTTCACTCTTGTGGACGTCTAAAGCTAAGGATAAACATTGATTCTTAAGGTATTGGTCTCCCTGGCGCAAAATTGTTGTCTCTGGTTTTATAACGAGCAAATAAATTTAAGTCATTCAAATAAAATAATAGTCGGAGTTAAAGCTTTACACGTTTAAAGGGAAACGTGATATACTCACACATAAAGTTTACACATCCGTACCAAATAAGAAGCCTTCTAAATCATGCACATCAAATTACGTATTTTGTGTGGGGTGTGTGGGGAAATGATAAATATCATCAGAAACCTATTAACGGCATAACCCTTTTGCATATTTTTTTTCTATTTTGAAATATTAAAACTTATTACTTATATATTTATTAGTTATATATTTATCAAACAATGTATAACACTTTATAATAATAAATATATGAATCAATTATTTATAAATATAATATTTAGGTAATTTTGGCAGGTTATAATTTTAATATGGCGTGTTATCATTTTTACTTGAAATTAATCTTTTAACATTTTTTAAGTGTATATAATTCCACATTTATTTGAATTTAAATATATTTTACTAATTAAAAATTGCTATTTTGAATTATTGTGAAAATGTTAGGTGAAACCTTTGAGCTATAATATGAGTACAATGGGTAATAAAGTTTCAATAAACACCATACTCGTAAAATATTTGCATGTACTTATGTTTTAGCAATAAATGTAAATCAATTCAAATCTTCAAACACGGAATAACCGATAAGTATGAGTACTTATAGTGATAGGGGAAATTTTCATCTCCATATTCTATTAAAACTAGAACTAATAAATACCACTAATAATTATTGATTAAACAAATGTTTGTAAATTGAAAATTACTCAAATCAACATATAATATTATTTATATTATAATATTATTTGCTTTGAAAGCGAATGATAATTCTTTACCCCTCTGAATTAGTATTTGTTTGCTTGATCCAAGTGCGGTTGATATAGAGGATTTTCATACGATATCCTGGTGGTTTGTAATAAAGTTGGTGTGGAAACTTCTGGATAAGTCGGAACATTGGGCCTGTGTAGATGGATTCCACCGTCTGTTACGAGGGTCCTTTTTGGTTACCCTCTTGTTTATAACTCCATTGTCTCACATGAATGGATATATGTTACCTGATACATCTCGCAGGGATGAAATGGGGATTAATTGAAACCGTACAAAATAATTAAGTTATATACTTTTAAGTAACATAATCCGTATCTTTTTACAGCTTAATATAAAATCTTAATGTAATACATTGTGAAATATTTTTTTACATTTAATTAAAAATTGTTATTTATACTATCAAATATTCAATAGAATTTTACATTGCTAATATTGCGAATAGGTAAATTGTTTTTTTTATTTGAATATTAATTAATAGGTTATCAAGCAATAAAAATATCGTTTTCAAAAGGCATAAGGGTTGGTTCAACCCAATCAAAACAACACGCGGTATACTTACGAGGCCACCATAAAAATATCGTTTTCAAAAGGCATAAGGGTTGGTTCAACCCAATCAAAACAACACGCGGTATACTTACGAGGCCACCATAAAAATATCGTTTTCAAAAGGATAAGGGTTGGTTCAACCCAATCAAAACAACACGCGGTATACTTACGAGGCCACCATAAAAATATCGTTTTCAAAAGGCATAAGGGTTGGTTCAACCCAATCAAAACAACACGCGGTATACTTACGAGGCCACCATAAAAATATCGTTTTCAAAAGGCATAAGGGTTGGTTCAACCCAATCAAAACAACACGCGGTATACTTACGAGGCCACCATAAAAATATCGTTTTCAAAAGGCATAAGGGTTGGTTCAACCCAATCAAAACAACACGCGGTATACTTACGAGGCCACCATAAAAATACGTCACTTTTCACAATGTCGTTAAACTTCAGAGATCGTATAATGACCAGTCTTGCAACATTTGCTACAACATGCTATGATCACCTCAAATATATTTCTCACTTTAAATATAGGTAGGTTAGCTTGACTATTAGTTTGATTTTGTGACAATAATGCCTTGTTATTTGTGTGTCAATCATGATATACTTATGACAGGGTTTTTGTTGTTACAAGTCAAACTATTTATCGTGAGTCTCCTGACGCTAGTTCTGAGTGTGAGGTCAGTGATACTAAATGTGTCAATAAATTTACATCACCACATTGGTTATGTTACCTATTGTATTTTTATTTTATATTATATTATTGTATTTATATTATTGTACTTCAGAAATGCATTGAATTGATAAAATTTGTAATGTTTCTGCAAGGAAAAAATAAATAAAATTGAAATTGAATTAATCAGCTAAGGACCCAGAGAAAAGACGTCTACTTCAAGATTGTAAAATTCAAGACTTGTTCATTTTCATATTAATAAAGAGTCCGTTTTACATATAAAGTAAATCATTTAAGTAGTATATTTTGGCAATTTCTTACAGCAGTATATTAATAAATTACGCAAACTTAAAATGATTGTTTGATCAGATAGGTTTATTGATTTAAATAATTCTAGTTCGACCCAATTTCACACATTGATGGTTCCTTACAGTTTGCTCTCACAGTGGATTTAGCCCCGCTTAACACCTGACTGACATGGCCCACCCTGGCTTGTCACCCTAGTCACATACCACGGAGGCAAATCATGGACCAGGGTAAAACCACAAACGAGTGATTTCTAAATTTTGGTTCTTTTGTTGTCCAATTTAGACTCTTAGGCGTTAGCTTTGATTTTTCAGACATATATTTATTGCGATTAAAGTAGTGCTTAAATAACTTCTTAGGTTTTCACGGCCAGATTTGATATTTTGGCTTTTGGGTTGAGCCGTGTGTGGCGAACTTCCTTCAACCAATATTTCAACCGCCATTGCAGGGGTCTTCTTCAGGGTATTCTTCAAGGTCTTCTTCAGGATCCTGAAGAAGACGCCTGCAATGGCGGTCGAAATATTGGTTAAAGGAAGTTCGCCACACACGACTCAACCCAAAAGCCACAATATCAAAGTAGTGTTTGCTTACATATGCACTACGCAGTTTCCAGCCATCTTGGTATAATGCTATGAAAATCACTAGTAACAAGATAGTTATAATCCACCACAGAGTACAAGTATAAATATTTATTTATTTATTTACCTTGTTTTCAGAGTACGTTTGTTAAAAATATTTATCTTCAAAAACTATTATAAATCCATTGAAATACGACTTTTATTTCATGTTAAAACTATGAATTATTGTCAATTTGAAAGAGTTCTCACTATGTATATGTATTACGTTCATATCAAATATTAATTTCCTTTATAAACTGCAAACGGAAGATATGACAAGTTTTTTCGATTTATTCGAAATTTGATTGAATCACTGAAATTTTTTTTTTTTTAGCTTAAGCCTTATTGGAAATACATATACTTCGATTGATATCTTATAATGCTTTCCTATGTACTCTGACGTACAATCCTCTGTCTCGCACTCATACGTGGTTTACTTGGAAGGTTATGGATGGTGATATACAGGTTTTTACACGAGAAACTAATTTAAAAATTCCTCACAAAGAGTAACCTTATACATGATGCCCATAAATGTGCAACGTAATATTATTTTTCTTACAGTTCATAACTGTAATGTTTCCTTATTCCTGATAAAATCAATAAAACATTACAGCTGTGAAATATTGAGGTATTATTAATATCAAACTTAATAACGGTGATTAAAGTAACCATTGTAAATAAATTTTATCTTTACATCATATTATATTAATTCCTTTGTCTGTATTATCTTTTCATACCCTGACTAATCTACACGTACTTCAATAACCTTTGCGATTACGAGTAATATTCGCATTATTTATTTATAACTTATTTTATTGAAATAATTTACTTGTACACATGTAAAAAAATATATAGAGAGTGTGATTGATATAAAAATGTAACAATCAAAAATAATATGAATTTACTGTACATTAGAGAACCTATAGAAAAACCTTCTTTCGCCATAAAAAAACTACACAAAATTAACATATGTATAAAATACATATTTATTAATGCCATAAATAATATGCATCACTACTCTTATCACTATAATTAAGAATCTTTCAGTTTGTACTGACATCAGCATGATGTAGTCCTTGCTTACTGTTACCGTAAACCTCGATGTACGATCTTTCGTCTCTTTATTTCGGGTCGCTTGTCGTGCATTTAGGTGCGCCGTGCTGTCATTTTGGACGGTTCCGCTAACGGGTGTGTTAGTTAAAAATACCACCGCTCGTGGCGCTATCGGAAGCCGGGACAGCGCGGAGATCATCAGTTGGTCCCCACCCTTTGGCGAGTCAAGGTGGAATTGCGGCCACGCGGCATGTCATCCCGCGTGGTTGAAAGTTTTTAATGTTTTTAACGTAAATATAATCCATGTGCTTCAAAAAGATAGTGTATGCTGACCTGCTCCTCATCCTGCCTTCACGCGACGTACGCTTATTGTTAGAAATAGCTTCATAGTTTTTTTTACAGATTTTTTGTATGTAGCCGTTGCATAACTTTTGGGTGTGTGCTTTGTGTAGTAAATTCCGAACGTGACCCTTTAAAGGTTGAACGATTATAAGCTTCAAAGGTTGCCATAGGCCTTTTAAAAGGTACTTACATTCTAATTATTGAGCATACTCGTACGTGGGCAAGTTTTCATACGGGAATCTTTTTTTACTGCCACTTAAAAATAATTAATTGACGGTTCTTCTATGCAATTGATTTTGTTTTCTTAAAAAAAGTTTGAAGTATTTTGGAATCTTCAAACCCGTTGTTCACTGACGTAAATCTGATTTTCAAATATATTTATTTCGAATGAATTATTATGGCTGAACACTTATAAAATAAAATGTTAAAGGTAAAATTGTAAATGTACTTGTACTAGTTTGATTAAAAATACGCTATTTTATGTATTCGAACCTAGAGTAACCATTCCGATATCACTAAGTTTGTACGTGCCGGTAGGTCGTGAGTTTGATTCCCGTCGAAGCTTCAAAATACATATACTTTTATTATTATTATATTTATATTACTTTAACTGTAAATACCTCCGGTTGGTGTGAAATTGATCTTTCACTCGTAAAATGTCAGTCATAACCCATAAATCAAAATTGTTGATAGACACAAGTTGTCCCGTAAACATCACCTGTTCATAGTGAGTAGCCATAAAATAAGACGGTAAGTGAATGTCAGACTGTTAATGACGTTGGCGGGTCATAACTCCACATAAATCGGTTAGCCGTCGTAATTGTAAGCATTATATAATCCAAAGATATTTATCTATATACTTTTCCATCATTGTCTGTCGGTATTCTCCTTTATGTGTTTCTATTATCATGTACGTTTAAAGAAAACCTGTATATCTTCAGCATAAACACTCTAAAAGCCTTTACTATATTTATTAATAAATACCTCACTCATGACGTCAGCATCTTTGCTTCAATAGTGTTGTACGAGTATACGAATCTCTTCGAATTTTCGGCGTTAGATAATGTCAATATCACACAAGTTATAGTATACGTGCTTCTAGTATCTACATTATTACTATTTCTCAGTGCTTCTGATATCTCTTTAATTACCAGAAAGTGACACGCGTTGAGGCTACAAGAGAATGGTACTTTGACAGGTGAGACCGCTGCGATACCCGCGAGCGGGTCGACAGCCGAGTAATCAATTTGGTCCATACGACCACCGGGACAAGAACGCTGCCTCACGATAATGCGGAGGTTGTACTTAACCCAGAGCGAAATTAATTGAATAATTAGGCGGAGCAATACGAATCGATCTTGAGTCAAGTGATACGATTTCTATCAAAACAAATAGTTCAAATTTAAATATACTTTATATTATTGTAGCGTATCATTTTAAGCCGTTTTAATCCAACTTATTGGAGGGGATGAAGTAGCAAGGTAATAAGAGTTAACATGGATTTATAAAAAACACGATAGTGTAACATTTTGTTTTATATATTTTTAAAGTTTTCAATGTGTGATTAAAATTTAGACATTTTATAAGTATGTCAATAAAATGTGATTTATGTGTTCAGCATGACTCAAAAATTTGGACATTGGGGCACATCACATATCTACTCCCAAATCCGTAAAAGTGTATAATTTTCACACCGTTATAGATTAACATATTCGATTCGCAATTTTTTTTGGGGAATATATGAATGCTCGAAGAACACTTATTTCAAACGAGCACAGAAATTACTGTATTTTCTACAAACTAAAAAATATATATCAATATTATCATGGTAATTCTGAAATTATATGAAAGAATACATTGCTTTTATTAATATATTACTAAAAAAAAATGTTTAATGATATAATATTTAAGTAGAAAAAATGAAAAATATGTATATTTACTTTTTGAACCTCGGTCATTGAACGTAACAGCTTTGATTTTATCTTGATTAGGTACCTAATAAATATGTAATTTTTATTATTAACAAAAAATCTTCACACATTTTTTATGCGTGTTTGCTTAAAAGTTAAATCGATCTTTTATTTATTTGGTTACGTCTAGTTTTTTTGTTTCGGCCGTAGATGAATTATGCAAAATATAATGTGTGTAATTACGTTATCGAGAACATAAAACTTTATATGAGTTACATTAGTTAGACCTATTACAAATTGGGAATGATTTATTTTTGATTGGTTTATCGAAAACACCAGGCAATTAAACTAACACGATGCCTATCGGGTAATTATAAAATAATTTGCATTTTAAGAATTGCCATATAGAACAGGATCCAGAATTAATAATTACTTTGCTTTATTGGAACATTAATATTTTTTTATACGAAACACTTATGTTTTTGATATAAAATGCAAATACTGTGCAAAAATTATGCAAAATAGTGCGATAGATATAAAAATACGCATTTTCATCGAGTGATGACTTTTATCCTGCTGCGTTATTTTATGCAATATTTATAAACATATTTAATATGAATTTTAATTATTTTCTCATTCAATCAGAACCATTATCCCACATGATCATTACAGCGAATATATATATGCTTTCAATGCATATGTTAATTAAGAATTAATGTATTTTCGGTTACGTTTGTGTGCTGAATTGTTGTCTATATTTTGACCACCGATTCAAAGGGTCAACATTACTACGTAATGTCTTTGTAAAAATAACCACGTATAAAAATTTCTTTTAGATTTAATTGGAGTAAGCTCTCTCTTAGTAACAATAGGCCTCGAAAGCGTCGAGTTATTCATTCGATCATTTAATTTTTTAAAATTAAAAACGCTCAAACGTGCTTCCGATTCTTTAACTGCGTTTTCTTCAAGCCCAGTGTTCTTATATTATGAAAACTATGCATAGTATACAAATATGCACTTAGCGGAACTCCAAGTGCAGAGATGACTTGGGACCGCTGATAATACTGTGAAGTGGCAATTTGTGGGGAATCTTCCAGCTAGGAAGCGGATGTAGAAAAAAATTATTTAATACCTACATTGTGCTTAAGAGTTGATTTCTTATATCCAGCGGTATTCTCCACATACATACTCGTCTATGTACAAATGGAAAACTCTTATTATTGTCAATAAGTATATTCATATTTGATTGGCGTCAGAGCGATCATTTATCATTTCACGTCTCTGTGGTGTGCCAATCTGAACCTCACGGAACAGAAGCCTTTGTATGAAGCTAGCGCATTCCGTACACCGCTTATACTCGCATGTATGGGGGACCATACAAGAACGTATTGGAATTTCAATCCGCACAACAATTCATCTTGCCGGGCTGTCTCTGAGCGATGTCATTTGCAAACGAGAATTATTATTATAAGCTCGACCGTCCTGGAGGTAGAGAATATTCTCCATTCTGATATATTCCCGAGACCGTCCATTTTGATACAAGATAATGCCGTCGCTCGGACTGTGAAGAAAAATGACAACGGCTGGAAAATGATACAAATAACAGATAATGCCAACGATTGCACGCTAAATTATAAATCTAAATTATGTTTGCGTTCAGTGGAGTTGCATAATTTTTTTTCGTTTCATCGTAAAAAAATAAATGAAATTAAGTGTTTTTACTAAAGTTCGAGTTCTTCAATAATAAGTTAGAAACAAATTATATATATGTTTCCCAAGAAATTTATGAAAACGAAGATGTAATCAAATCGCTGAAGGATATAATATGTTTAAATTATAACTATGTGGGATGAATTCCTTTTAAGAAAATGAGTGATTTGATCAAATCTTACCCAACCTAAGCTAACCTAACCTAAATATATATATATATTTTTTAAATATTGTTAATTTTTTTTTGTTTTATTACAATCATATTTACGATCGAAATAATGAAATAATGTTTTGTTTATAAATATACATATTAAAATCGTCTGATCGCAGTTCTTCTCCTTTCCTATGAAGAAATCTTTAACAGTTATTACTTAAATTACTATGGTGAATATGGAGTTTTACCTAGAATTGACAATAAAATAATATTAACATTTATGTATGATTATTTATTTTTATCTATCGATGGTTATTAGGTCGAGATGATAAATTTAGTGTATACCTACCAGTTTGTAGTTTTTTTAATGCAAAGATTCTGGTTGAAGATGCTCAAGCCAGCGTGGCGCACTTCGCGGTATCTGCCCGCTATCAAATAACATTATTTATGGAAAATGCAACATTTTTGAAGATTTTGACTTAATTTTCTAACAAAACGGTAATTTAATTCTATTGTCTTGCGTTATGAAATTCTCATGGTGGGTCATAATGGTGTAACATTTATGGTAAAAAATAGATTTTAAATTACTTTTGAAAGAAGCCATTGTCTTCAATTTTATATTTATTTTTACGCCTCGATTTCATAAACACTGTTAACCACTGCCTACTGAATCTAAGGAAATGAAGAGCTAATTGTCGATTGTTTATGTTTTTTAAATGCTCATTAAGTATGGAAGCTGGGCTCATTTATCAACGGGCTTGTAATTTTATTCGCGCTCAAGAACTGCGGAGTTAATTCAAGTTACCATAATTAAGAACAGTTTTAATCTAAATGTAAAATCCAAGTGAACTGTTTTTACATCAATTAAGATTTATGACTTATGCTCGACAAAGTTTTTAATGTTTAATCACCTATTAGATTTAATGTGCGTTGTAGTGTAAACATACGCAGAATTATAATATCATAATTTCATATCTGCTACCTTAGCTGGAGCATATGGTATTCACAAACTACCATCACAAAGCTTTCATGTACCTCGTTTCGTACCAAGTTAACTCTCTTTCCTGGAGCTTCGTCGATTAATAACAAAACGAGTAAAGATACACTAGTAGTCGATTTTATAGCGCTTGGTTGAGTAAGCCTCAAGGGTAAAGGGTTAATTATCCGATCTCCTTAAAAATTCCGATTAACAAATCACACAAAATATTTCCTCGAATCTCCGGACTCCTACTATGCAGGTCGCCGGGATCCATATATATTCCCATGCGGACCTTTGAGTGTAGAGATGTTTTTATTTTTTATTTTTTTTATTTAATCAAATATAAAAAGATACATTTTTTACATAGTAATTTACATTCCAATCTTTTTTTTTTTTTTTTTTTTTCTTTTTTTTTTTACATTCGCTTACCACACCACTTAAAGATAAGATCTTGTGTGTGGCGTGGGATTCATCTATGTTATTTTACAGTTTTATATAATTATACAGAGTATTACATATTTATACATTTACATGATTTTGATATAGAACTAACATTATATGATTAAAGATTTAATATACTATATGTTGAATTAAATTTAATGTATATATAATTTAATAATACATTTTTGGTACATTTCATTATTTTAATTTGTTATGCAGTGACGTCGGTTCTGTTCGTAATTCTTTTAAAGTACTGTTTCACATTTTCAATCAATATTTTAATATCGCTGATCTCTTTTATTTCCCGAGGAAGATTGTTAAAATTAACTATTCCGTTATATTTGTAACCATTTTTTGCATGTTGTGTGTTAAATTTTGGTATTAATAAGTTGTACATATACCTAGCAGAATGACAAGTGTACCAGTTTTCAATTGAATCAAGAATTGTCTTGGTACAAAATGGTTGGACAGTGACACCTAACTTTTTAGTGACCATATGTTCCAGATATGGAATGGTTATGTGACAAAAATCAATAGCTAGAGTAATATACGAATTTCGGTATGCGTCTTAGGATATAAGCATATAATTCTATGAATTATGTTGACCATTGAATATATGCATAAGATATTTATGGTAAGCAGTAAATCTTACTGAATCATTGCAAACGTACATTATTTTGAGCTTTTCCTTTCGTCTCGACGGTAGATAACTGACGTTAAGGAGATAAGAATAGAGCCAGCCGCTGACAGTCTAGGATTAAGTTTTCCCTGGTGCATTAGTTAGTCTTCAGGGTGGGAGCTTAAGGTCTTAGTGCTTTATTGGCCGGACCCTGCCCTTATAGAGAGCAGAGAAGCCTTCGGTCCTGTCCAGCGTAATGCGCCTGTCGTGTCGCAGCTTCTTTATGTCTGATGTTTTGCAAATTGTTAAAGCTCCAGCGACAAGATGCACGTTAAGTGCTGCAGACTTGCCAACATTCACAATTATTTACATCCCACATCGCTAGTTTTACAAAATTTAAATCGCATTATTATTGCTGAAAAAAACCTTTTTTTCTGAAATCGAAACATCGGGGTTATCGTTAAATTCTTAGTATAATCTATAAATAATTGAATTTGTAATTCAAAAAATGTTTACTGTGATTCCAACGAGCAACAATAATAGGACATTTTAAGCTCAAAATTCTCGTTTAATCACCGAAGTTAAGCAACATTGGACATGGACCTGAACATAGATTGGTTATCTTCTGTTACTTACTGTGTATTATTGGTTGGGTTGAGCTGCTCATTAAAATCAAATGGTCCAGGCCTTGGGAGTGCCGGGCTATCATGCGATCTTCTTTAAAATTATGAATAACAAATCAAAATATTTCTCGAAAACAACGACTGCTGTTTGTTTAAATAAATTTTAATGGAAGTTTAAATAACGTTTAATAAAAGTTAGATAAAATGGAAGTCTTCGGTAATCGTATATTCCTAAGTAGATATTTGGATGCACTTTTTTTGGACACGTGGCATTGACAATGGCAGCTGACTGAACTGAGTAAAGGCAATTACTGGTCACCATGTGCTCCAAATATAAAAATAAGTGATTCTAGTGTAGTTTATTTTGAAAGACAGTGAAAAGTAATTTGATAGATTGAGTTGTAGCAAAACAGGTGAGGTTATCACCACATGTCAAGGAATGCATACATGCTTGCACGTAGTCCACTTGAGCATGTCATCTCATCACGTAGATGATTCTTGTTAGCATTTGTGCAATGATCTTATGATGTTATGTCATGATGTTATGATGTTATAATGTGTTCGAGGCAAAGTTGCTACCAGCGGAAACGAGGAGAAAATGTACCTGTCAGTTTACCTGCAGGGCTGTTTATTGACTTCTAATTGACCAGCGGAGCTTAATTAAAAACGTGGTATTGAAGAGCTGATAGCGACTAATACTAATTATTTTCAACTGTAATGATCCATTAAAGCTATTAAAAAAAAACATCACTGAAACAAATCTATGTTCAGGAACGATTGGATATATTTTTTTATATGTATTTTATTTAATTGTAAAAACGACTTTAATAAACAATGAAAACTATGTTAGTCGTAAAATTAACGTTCTTGGAAATTGACTAATATTATATTTTGTATAATATTGTTTTGTAAAAATCTATTTTTCCGTTGTCTTAGATAAACATGAAGTATGCTATGAATATTTATATCAGAATGGTTTACTTATTTTTATATATTTCTTATAATTACACTAGTCATTATACAACATTTTATTGTGTGTAAGATTTATACCTTGCGTGTCAAGTTCAATGTTTTTAAAGAACAATGATCATTACGGCACTTCATGTTAACACTACTTTAATTGACATACTCGTACATATAAAAACAAAATAAATAATTCACACAAACTGTTACGGTAACAATCTTTCTTCGTAGAAAATTTATTTATAAATGCCTTTGTTGTATTTTAACTGAACTCAAGTTGCATAACATCTTCTTTCACATCTCAGATTTGTGTCTAATCATTTGACCGACTTTTAAGACATAAATTGACATGAAAATATTTTGTAAATTATTATAAAAATATATGTTATTAAAAAACGAAAACACGATTTTACAATTGAAAGGTTTCGTTAATTTGTATCTTTTTATTGAGGCCTGTTTTTCACATAATGATGTTTATTCACTCTCGTCACGCTAATCATCAATTTTTCTATTAGTTGTTCCAAGCCTTTTCATAAGGCAAAATATGTTTTTAAATGATATTTTTGAATACTAACAATACGGAAATAAAAAATATTTAATATTATACAACAATGAGCGCATAATACAGATATAAGACATTTTCATTTGAGTTATATATTAAGAAAATTTGCGATATTTAAGTTCATTTGACCGCCACCGCAGCCAAGAAAACAACCGTACTATTGTTTTCAAAAACTACGTGCCGTTTTGTTTTTAAGCGAGAATGTTGCGGCGAGTACGGGACCTGTCATAACGATAAAGATATTATGCAAGAAGCTAATCTACTTAATGGATGTGATGTACACCACTTGCGATAAAAAATATGACCGGGAATAGTATAGCAATCAAAAACATAGATATTAACGCAAAGCGACGCGTTAAAACATTCTATGCGGTAATTTTCACCTCCGCGTGTCCGTTATTATCGAAGTGCTTCTAATAAGTGCGCGTGCTCAGGCCAAGGGAATATTTGCTGAAAGCTTAGACCTCGCTCTTCACTGGTCCTATTAGACTGTTAGAGGTTAGAGAATATCAGCTACCGTTACTGCGACCCAAGGAATGATTCTATTAACCGCCGATGGTGACGTAATATCAGTAATAAACTCGAATGTTACAGTATTATGATATGCAAAACATTCTATAAATTAATATATAAATATTGACAATGATTATATTGTAATGTGAGTATCGAGCTAATTTATTAGGTCCTTAATCATATAAAAATGGTTTTATTAAATTGTCTTCTAGTGTTAATAAAATCGGATAAATGTGAATTTCATAATATAAATAAAAGATTATTTGGAAATTATTCCACAACTTATTTATTATAAGACGATATGTTCCAGCCACGTCACGTAGCTACTGGACAATGGCTACCCGACAATGATTACCCGACGTATCCGACCCGGCTACTTGACAATGGCAACCCCACGTAGCCGAAACATGTCCATAATAAATGAAAATAATCTTTTATTTTTATTTTGATTTTATGTAATTCCACCAAGAATTTTTGATCGAAAAAAGGTTTTTTTAATTATTCATAATTCAGAAGCTTGCTTTTTTAAGTAAGTGTATGCAGAAAGAACATCACGACTAGCTGAAACCATTGGTCTCATTGACACTCATATAGAGCGGTTTTATACTGCATTCGGAAAAGGTGTAATCTATACTATTGACGTATTTGTATTATTTTTGAACGAACTGCTTTTTTTGAACGAAGTCGATTATGTCTGGAAGGTATTTTGGATCTCCCAAAATAAAAAATGTGTGTTGTAAAATGCCGTTATTCTTAAAGTAATTCTCAATAATAAATATCTCACCTTTACCGATATAAAAAATAAAGCCGCTCTATTATTTTCAGCATTTCTTTTGATCAATAGTGAGAAGCCATTATAATTTCTTAACGACCTAGCGAAAACGATTTATCTGATAATTGTGTCTGCTGACTTATATAGGGAAATGCTGTTAGCATCAAATAATAGGGTAATAACGTTGATTTGTGAGACCCGGTTTCCCCCGTAAATACTATTATAAGAAAGAAAGTTTAAACATAAACCGGTTAGCGGTCCATTGCTGACAGAGAAGTCCCTCATTGAACATTCTACCCAGCCATATCCACTGAAAGTTTGCCTTGCACAAGTTAAAATTATTCCCACGAAGTAAGTGAGAGATGTTAACATTTTAAACCTAATAAATAA
Organism: Glossosoma conforme; assembly: GCA_022606575.1. NCBI lineage: Eukaryota > Metazoa > Arthropoda > Insecta > Trichoptera > Glossosomatidae > Glossosoma > Glossosoma conforme. Next base: position 947,409 of record JAGTXR010000161.1, on the reverse strand, counting down.
TAAAACTCGCTGAAACCTTAAATGTTTTGTCATGTATAATATTATTTTTCGATTAAAGCAGAAGTTTTTGTGTAAATACTCATCAGTTATATCTCTTAAGTGTCTGTATCAGTGACGTAAAAATAATTTGGATATTTAAAGGAGAGCGAAAATTGCTAACATAAAGTATGTACAATAGTTGTGCGATGAAGATGGTATTAGGACGACCATGTATACAGAAGAAAATATTGCAGTTTTTACGTATATATAGACAAAAGAATACCGACAGATAGTGATGCAGAAATCTCATATGTGGATTCTATGATGCTTATCTTTATGCAGGGCGGGAGAGAACAAGTGTAGAGTGGCTACTAAGAACCAGGCGCAATCTTCCTAACTGTAGGTCGAAAACAAGCAAAATTGCCGGAAAGGATTAGTTGAGGAAAGGCTAAAACCGTTTAGATTGGTAATCAAAGAAGGAATCAAATTGATATACACATACAAATCGACATCAAATATCATTTTTATAACATTTATCTCATCAATTTCGGAGAAGAAAAAAAATCGCGAACGCTGAGATTTGAAAACAATTCAAGGAAGAAGAATTTCTGCCGGCATTGGATTGATACGGAATAATTCAATTTTAGATAATCTCTTCGAGTAACCTACTTAAAAAAATAAAAATAGACTATTCTAAAATAAACTTATTTATATTTACATAACCACCTTTTTATAAACAAGCGTAGTAAAACCAAAGGGACGTTTTTGTTAGTGTGATGCGTAACCTAATAACAATAAAGTTGAGTGTTTTATAGTTTCGTGATAAATCTTCTTTGGCCACTTGCGTCCGTGCAGCGTATTATTAAATTGTCTCCACTTTGTCCCCTCAGGGAAAGTATTTAAATGTTTCCCTCCGCTCCATTTTAGTAGCGAGGCCTCGATCAGTAAACACAAACCACAATCAGCGATCAAATATGAATTTCATTAATCGCTTGATTTATAGATGAAAGAAGATAAAAAAATGTAAATATACGTGATTTAGTGGATTTTAAATAATAGACAACACTGTAGTAATATTTTTTGATTACATGATATTATAAAGAAAGTATAAAGTGACTTATCGTATAATTCATTTTTAGTATTAGAGCGTTGGCCTTATAACACAGTCTCTGTAAAATATACATGAATATTGATAATATCCCCAGAACTTTTATATTTTTTAGTTGTAATACTTACTGTATGGATTGTGCTTACCATGTGTTCTTTACTAGGGAGTGGATTCTGCAGATGACCATGTAATTTACACTCTTATTCTTTGCTGGTTTGGTTTAATGATGGTTATAAGCACCAGATTGAAATCGGATATGAAATAAAAAAAGATACATAAATTTATAAATGTGATTGTAGTTTAATGCAGGCACATTAAATCTTAGTTGGCTCTATGTCCGTTTTATGGTCTTCCACATGATTTTATACTAATTCGGTTTGTAACCGGTTTGTAACCGGTTTGTATGTTTACCATGCATTGATGTCTTTATACATTTTTTTATAATGACATTTCTTTATAAAGAGTTTTGAAAAAATCACACATCTGACTTCAAAGCATGGCAACTAATAAGTTTTATCAAGTTTTTTTTTACGTTAGTGAAAAAAAAAAAATACACTCATTACTATATATTTTACAATTCCTGGAATAAATATGTATGATATAGTATATATCAGAAAAATACCACATTAAAATAGTTTACTTAATGTGCATGATGAGTGACTAAAATAAATATTTATTCAATGATTAATGTATAATTATTTGAAAACATATATAAATATATTATCCACAATTCAATATATTTTCAAAATAAAATAAATACTTTCATATTACAATTTGATGCATTCAAATAAATAATATTTCATATGTTGCTTGGATGTTAATGATTGTAACATGTAATGAGTGCCCAATCGCTCATAAATATGCATTTGAGTTAGCTTGGAGATTCTTCATCCACTCGCATTTGCCTCCCAGCAATGTTATCCATTAAAAAGGCGTCGGCTTCTCTCAAATTAAGCCCAAAATGAACGGGATTTTTCATTCACTTGAATACAAAAGTCACATTGAGTTACCAAGTAAATTTATTGCAACGAAAGTTTAATTTCGTAAATGTCTTAATTTAAAAATGTATTTATGAAACGCATATAAGAATCTTGCATTTCGGAAAGTATTATGACAAGAGAACAGCTTCAATGATCGTTAAACATGAATGTCACATCACAGTGAACTTGTATTTTTATTAATAATATATTATATATTATATATATTAATAATATAATATAACCAGGTTGATTTATACTATTGAAAATAACACTAATACTAGTATTAAAATGATGAGAATAGTAAGTTATTGTTGCCCTTGGTGTTGAAGGATGGGTATTGCGCGAATGTTTTACTACCAGTGGAGTGATCTCGTTGAATTTACAATTGGACTATAAATCACACAACCGTTTAAACAGTTAGCAAAATTGATATTCACCATTTTAAGTATTGACAAAAGGTAAAAAAAAATCTAAATAAAAACCCATTCTCGTTCTTTCGTTTAATTACAAGTGAAATTAATTTTGACATAAAAATACGTAAAAGCTTAATTAAAACCATCGAATATATTATATTTATCTGCGTTATAAAATGATTTATAAGACCTAATTGTGAAACTATTTTTCAACTTAATTTATACCCTAGTCATATTTTTAGCTGTAAAAATATAAATAAATTGGTTCATTAAATTTTAATTGAAAACGTCAAATTATCCTCGCAAAGCTATATATATATTTAATGTTCCATTATGTTCATAAAAAATATAATCACCATACAAAACATATTCATATAATTGAGTCGTAAAGCAGTAACGATTGAATTTTATACTACGTAACGAATTCTGTCGCTCACTATCATGACATTTTCCTGGTTTTAAATAAGCTCTGTAATCTAGATTTTCTATAATCTTTATTTTATGATAATGTAATAAGCGGAGTATTGAATAATTTAAATTTAAATTTAAACGGTATCGTCTGATCTTTAACGATCGTCGCCGTTATTTCTGTTGCCGATGTTATTTGACAATGTAAATAAATCTCTGCGAGACACTATGGTGCATGTTTCCAGTACGTCACGTTTATGCTGTAAACTTAATAGGAGATGAAGATTAGTAGAGTGGTCCTATTAAGCACCAGTGGAAAAGAGGCAAATACACAACAATAACTATGTTTCTAAAGATCTACAGTCTGTATTCTCAGTAAAAGCACAACGTGTTAATTGTGACTATATTATCCAAGTTGTCACTACAGTAACAACATTTAAAATTACAGGAAACATAAACGTTTCTCCAGAATCTAAATAATTTTATTAATATCGTAGTTGTAAACACAGCCGTGAGCCGGTTTTATTGAACGTTAATATTTAAAATATAATTAAGGTGGCCATAATTAAGAATGTGAATACATTTAATTACATATATAAGGCCATATTCGTGGTAGACAATAGTCGTCTCGTGTACACTACTCATTTACTGTCTTCGTAAAAATAGACATTATTTGAAAGTCGCGATGTAGTCTAATGGATTTGTCAGATTAAAGACTCCATATGCACCGTTAAGGCATGCTTATAAATGGCAAGCTTTATAAGCATACTACAATGAGATTTCACATTAACCGTCTGTATGTGTTTATGTAAAAAATAAGGATACTAAGAGCTACAGAATACGCAGAATATAAAGTTGACATCAGTATTACGAATTTATTGATATATGGAAGTTGTTTGATGCGATATTATAATCACAAATACAGGAATTTACAGAGACCATCTGGTTATTGTAAAAAAATATGCAGTATTGATAACAATGGTCGGGAGTGGCCAAACGGGCTCTTGTCGTTTGCCTGGGTGTGCTTGGCTCTTAAACCGGGACTCGAGCACTCCAGTGGAGGACTCAAGTGCGCGACTCAGGCGCGAGAGCGCCTACTTGGGCAGCAGTCATTGTTTGGACACACCCAGCTTATAAAATGACACGAACTTAGCATGAGTCACGTATTGGGATATTTTTACATATAAAGCTTTTTGGAACACTTAATATATTGTGAGTACATACAATAATGTATAGATCTTTTTTAAATGAGTCTTTAATCCTTTAAAATGTTGTTATACACTCAAATAAAAATGTTAATAAATTGAGGTTTCAAATCAATTATTTTATAATGAATGAAAGTGGTTCATGAAGTAATTAATGAAATAAACACAGGAGAGCACAATTACAATTACATCAACCATGTAGGTATTCTCTTACAGAATTATACGGGTATGATGTTTATGAATACTACCAAGTGAGATTGAGAAAGTTCGGAAGAATATTGTCCACGAAAGAAACATTGAAAATTGTTTAGTAAACCGATTAAACGTTAGTGTTTTATGGATTTGAAATCAGACAATTTGTCATTGCTTATTAGACGCACTTCTATTTTATTTTAAAATTTATTTCAACCGAATACACTTGCAATTTATAATTGAAATTATGATATGACGATACCTTTAATTAAGAAAAAATGCAGCCAGATCGAACACGTTCAATTAAAAATGGTCGGCTTTTTTCCACAAGCGAAATTGTGTAATTTTTTTTCTACAAAATTGCCAACTTCGTAATAGTAAGTAGATATTATGTGTCATGTAACAAAGGAAGTACCTTTTTATTAGAAGAGCTTCACTTCCGCATTGAAGTGACGCACCACTGACAATACACCGGAAGTATAAAACAATAACGTTCTAGTATGTCCTCCCATTATTTTGTACCAGTGCCGATAAATTACTTACTAAAAATGTTCTAATTTTTTGACCAGGAAAACGAAATATATCTCCTTTGTTTAGCGATTTCAAATAATAAAGACAATAAGCGGATTTTTTCATTCGAATTTAATAACGATAATAACACAATCTATTGTTGGATAAATCACACAAATGTTGGAATGTCAATTCCAAGAGAAACTTAATACCAAAATCAATATTTCCAAAACTGGTATTATTTAATAATCCATGATATTATATTCTGCTTACAACACTATTTATTTTGACATTAATGGCAAGGGAAGCATCTAAATTTATAGTTAATGACTTCATACTATGTAGTTTTTCGTAGTAAATAGATGTTAAATACGTATTAAATATTTTTTTGTTTATTTAAAAAGTCATAAAATAAGCTATCGTATTGACGACAGTAATTTGTTAATTGAGTTACAACAAATCGGGTTATATTTTATGATAAATTTTGTCGCTAGATACTTTAAAAAACTAAAATTTCAAAATTAAAATTTACAACTACTTATTATAAAGCATTGAATTTTCCATTTTGACAGTTCCGTCATGTATTTTCGTCTAAAACAATGCATTTTTGCAATGGTTTTTAGATAACATCCGGAACAGTTTTAATTTTTTGTGTATGTTTGTTTTTTTTTAATATTTAGCATACAGATCACAGAATAAATATAATAAATTATGTGTACAATTAACCATGTGAATTCTTGAATTGGATAGATGCAACATATATTTTTTTATTTAGATATTCCGCAGTGTTTGAAAATAGTAACTTCCTGATGAAGGCAAGCGCAATTTATTCAGGTTCACAGACAATAAGAATAAATAATAGTTTTTATTTTCGTTAAAAAAAACATGATTTAATCTGTAAGACAATCTGCATATTTCAACCTTCAAAAAGTTTTCACAATTTCATATCGCGTGTGCTTTGAATAGATGTCTATCGACAAACAAAAATAAACTCAATCAAACTTAACAATTGCCATTCATTCTGTACGCCGCGTGTTATAGATTACATGTAATTAAAGGAGCGTATTACATTTCATCCGGCCGACTCCATTAATATATTGTTCATAATGTAACTCATAGGCACAGAGAAATAATGATATAAAATATCGCTATTAAGTCTCTTCGGGCCGAGAGTAGTGTTTAGCGGGTAGATCATTTTGACATCATTGCATTCGTTTGGACCAAAGTGGCGTGGGCGCCCGCCGCGGCCTCTAGCGTGCGAGCGGGTAATTTAAAATTAATCTCAGACTCACAATTTGTAAAATTCGACCACATGACACGAAACAAACGCACGACTATAATAGTACACCCATCTCTCGATTTACACCAAAAGTATATTTACCTAGAAATGTGTACTGGGGCATCTAAAAATGATTTCAAAACTATCCATGTGTTTTCAAATGTAATTTACTTTTGCTTTTAATTATTGTTGTAACATATAGAAGTTCTAGCCTTAAAAAACATTGAAAAAAAGAACAGTTAGTCCAACGTAAAGCGCAGTTGTTCTTGACTGGCAGTAATGTTCCGCCCAGTGGTGAAGTTTAGGGTCTTCGGGGTGAAAGGTGTTTTTTTTATTCTCAACATTTTTGGCCTAAAAAAAAGGACATTAGTTTTTATTCACTTAATTTTCAGAGGCAAAAAGGGGCGCTCTTTTTATGGCTTATATAATATTAGTTGTAAACGAGGTCGTTTATATAATTATTTTAAAGATTGAATGTTTTTCAGGTTGTTAAATTGAGTTAAAAATGATACCTTTTTCGCATGTATAATTTATTAAATTACAAAAACTATTTTTATATAATAAACAAACTCACAACTGTTGTAAAGTTGATTTATATTCGTTGTTATTAATATATATTTTTTTATGAAAGTAAATAAAATAAGACAGTTGTACTTTATTTTTTTTTCCGGAGATTTTCTTTTTCGGATCCTTCTACGAATATTTTAAGATCAGAAGTGGCCTCATATAACGATTGAGACTGTACATAGAAGGCATAATATGAGTATAGTCATACGTTGTGAGGAACACCAGGTGGTTTTTACCTTTACCTGGAATCACTTCAATAATAATGACTTTTCGCTTTTTTCGCCTTGGAGTGTTGGACTAATCCCCTTCTAAAGAAATTTATTTCCACTTAAGTGGTCGTTCAATTGAGCTTTTATGTATTGTGTAATATGAGAAAGGGCATTACCTCGCCTTAAAACTTGATTTGTATTTTTTCCCCAAGTACCCATCTTTATAAATATATTACGAACATCTAATTTGTATATACCTGTATTTAAAAATGTGCACGCGGGTTGTAATTTTCGACGTAATGATAAAAGTACAATTGCCGATTTTTATTATGTTTTTCATATAAGCATCTTTGTTAATAGGGTAGTCTACGTGCATTTATTTAATGATTTTAAACCTTTTGGAGCCACGAAGCACACATCATTAATGTAAGTTCGTGGAGTATCAAAATTATAGTATGTACTATTATTCTACTTCATTGGCGCTAGGGACATTGACCATACAACTTATCTCCAGGTTTATCTGTCTCGAGCTGTAGATTCCGAGTCGGTTGTTAAATACCAAAGCGATAAAAATTCCAGCATAAATTATCTATTCCCCTAGATTTGGATTAGGTAAGATAAGAACCAACTACAGTAAAAATCTAAATCGTTCCATAATAAATGATATATTGAGGAAAAGAAAACAACGAGTTCCATACCGGACCATACCCAATAAAATTGAAAGCAATTAAATGCTTCATGGAGTAACTGAACATTCTAACGTAACACCGTTACTCGTCAAAGCTCCCCATAGGTTAAATATTAATTTATCTACAAACATCCAGTACTCAAAGTGTCATATCGTACTTAAAAAGTAGTTCTTTAAGTATTTAAAACCAAATTATATTTTTAATTATATATAATATATCGTATATAAATATCGATTAAAATATAAACACAGATGTTTGAAATTAATATCAAATGTATATTTTATATAATAATTCATATAACCCATTGACACTTAATTAAATTGAACCGTTTAACATTTCAATTATTTATTATATTGAGCCATTTAATATTTCACTCCATTAAAATAACATATTCGCATGTCAATGAGTTATCAATTTTACAATTTATTAAATCCCACGCGAAATAATGATATTTTAATATCAATATAATTTTATTAGACTGGCACCCATATAGCTATTATATATTTTTTCATATTTTTCAGTCGATAGAGTACTGATACGAATCATGATTTATAAACGCGTTTGCGTTTTAAGATGTAATATTTCGCTATTGTATATAGTATGCGACCATATTCGGAGGATTCCTTTTTTGGGCGTGCGCAAACGGTGAAATATGACATAATTTCATTTGAATGAAATGAAGGAGTGTTGTGATTTAGGCCTTGTGCCTGATGATGGCCACAGACCGTGACGAGAGGAGCTCACTTCAAGCCCAACACCCGTGGGAAAAATACACTTCCATTATCACATGGATTACAGTAATGTCCGTGGGGTTTTATGCATTCTCGACGAAATTAATGCGTTTTTAAATCCAGATAATTCATTCGAAATGAATTATAACTATACTCGATAATTTGAATACTAAGTAACAATTATTTTGGAAACTTTTATCATAAAAATATGACCACTAACGACAGTCGATCTGCTTGTAGTAAATTAAAAATCATCATATAAAATTTATCATATAAGTGCACCTAAATAAATATATGCACTCTAATAACATTATACTTTTATGTTTATGTTATCACATAATCTAAAAAATACATCACATTTATAATGACTGCGGTTTACTCCTAGTAGTCAAAATATTTAAAAAAAAAGTCAACGCACGCGGCTCAACCAAATGCTACGAATTAAAAATTTAGCAGTTAATATCTAGAATATTAATTCACTGCTTAAAAATATTGATACACTTTATATGTACTATGTATAATGTCCTACATGTATTATTATATAATAAATTTGACTCTCTGAAATGTTAACGTGTTATTATAAACCAAATACGTTCTAACCAAGGAGAATACAACAATTGTGTCGTCACAGATTTTCTAAACCATCCATCTTACGGCCGCCATTTTAGCGCTGATTTATTATTTCAGATCGGCAGCTGAATCATAATTGTAATGAATAATTCATGTCATTCGCCATTGTTTGTTCTGCGACATTAAAGTATTCGACTTACGACATAATTTTACATACGAATTGTTACTAGAATAATGCCTTTTAAATTGTACTAAAATTTAAGTGATGCGTTATAATAAGCGACTACTGTCATTACTCTTTATAAATACGAGTTTATGCAATATAATAATTATTGTTTGATCATGCTTATTATAATCTTGACTAACTAACTCCTACAAAAGTCGTGAATGTTTATGAATGATAAGAATATTTTACGGCGAGAGAATGTTAAGATTGATCATTGTACAAAATAACAAAATAAAGTAATGGTTATTACTGTCTTATAAGCCTGGCATGTCGTGTACTGTGAGATGTGTGATATAATACTCGTATGTAAACAAAAATTAAGCTCCATCGTAGTGAACGAATGTGAAATCTTTAGATATTTTAGTACTCTTTTAGAATACAGCTTTTAATTTATACTTTGAAGTGATAAATAAACGCAACTCCTTTAGACATCAGCTTTAATGTTCTGTCTTAGGATTCATTCACATGAACCTCTTCAGCCGTGACATTACTATAGAAATATCAAGCTCCAAGCCCCGGTCGTAGAGCCATTGTGTTTATTTAAGTATCAATGTTTATTGCTTCTTTATCTACATGATACATGTTGAAGTGCTAGAAATACGAGTATACCAAGTTAATTAAAAATTTTACTATTTATTTTAGTGCCACATAGATATACGAAAGTTACGATTGATAAAATTACTCACAGAAAGCTTTACAGTTTACAAGTATTGTCTAACAGTAAAACATTAGTTACGATTCATCACTACGACTAAAAAATTTAATTGTTGAAATTACTTTCATTACATCACTTAATATTGAACAAGTATCCTTTATTATATTTTATTTCTCTGTCGTCTTAATTGAATAGTGTTTTTCTCTCCTAAATTCGAAGGTTGCTACAGTTCAAAACATACTAGTATATATTATGAGTTATTTGAAAAAAAAAATCGATTTGCGATTTATCGGTTGAAAGTGCCATGCCCTGTGTGTATTGGCGAGATGATTTGAGTTTTTGTTTAACAATCGATGGGAGCGGAGGCTATAAGGGCGCCTCTTCCGGCGCAAAGTTCAGTTGCTGGGGAACCTTCGGGAGTGAGTACGCCGGTAGCTACTGTTTAACTGTTAATTAATATAAACGTGGATAGCTAGTGATTTGACCAGTCCAATGCAAAAACAGTACGATCCATGGTGACATCATGGGGCTGCATAAGAATGGTATGTTTACACAGACAATCCCAGCAACGCTTAGTATTTTTCTAATGTAAAATACTCGTATGTTCAAAGAACAATGATGAACGTAATTATATTCAATAGTTTTATGTTTATCGACAAATTTCTGCATCGACGTGATGCTATTATCAAATGATCGACATATTTTGGATTGCCAAATCTGAAAAATTAATTTATTCAAATAAATCTAAAAAATATATTTTTTTTATCACTGAAATATCGAAATCATATTACTGAACTAATCTTATTTTAAGATTGAAATAAATTAAAAATATTTATGATAAAAATATTTTATCTATGATTATATAATCGTGTCGGAAACAACAGGATCAGATCCTGTCTGCCCAGAAGTAGGCGACGTCGATGGCGTTACTCCCGGCCATCATCAGGTCTTCCTGGGTGCAGCTACTCGGACACAGCGCACACTCCAGAAGGTGTGACAGGGTCTGCTCTACGCCCCAGACACATTCAGTCGGTCCACTCTAAAACTACCAGGCTTTCATTTATGTCCTCGTCTTGCATACTCCGGTCCGAAGTCTGTTAAGGAACCTCCATATATTCCATCGTGTCCAGGGGCTAGGTCCTCTTTCGGGGAAATCCAAGCATTTCCCTCAGTTTCGCTTCTCTACATGTTCAGCCGCAGGGTGGCCTCAGGTATCACCAGTTCCATTGTCGACTGACTGTCTATCTATAATTGAAGAAGTAAGATTAGCAATATGTATCTTTTACAAATTTCTATTAATATACATACGAGTATGACCTTTTCTATGAATAGTTCAATTAGGAGAGATTTGAGAAATTATGAATAATGTTGAATTATATCTGTCAATGATAAATGTATAAAAAAACTAACTTAATTTTGTAATACTATGACCGTGAAGTCCAATAACGCAGTATAATCAATAAATAAGAAAACGTTTAATGTGTAGTATATTATGTTTTGAAACATTTACAGGTTGTTTAATTAAAAGACAATATATTAAGAGCTTCTGTGGTGTGGTAAGCTACGTATCATTTTAAAAAATAGCTGTATTTTAACGTACACAGATGTCGAAATAAAATTCAAAAATATTATATATTTTTTATGTTTTTCATTTAAACTTGTTTTGTATTTAATCGTTTTGCACAGCTATTTATTTATATTATTTTACGTCATTCAAAAGTAAAAATATATTTTATATGCCTTTTTAATGCACGAACATTGGCAAAAAATATTTTTTAATAATGCCATTATCTGTTGTTATTCGTAAGAGATGGAAAGCGTCGTATATTTTTATCCGATCAGGTTAAGTGTTGCACGTCAGAATAATGTCAGCACTAAAAATTTAACGTCCAGCCGGTTATAAAGATGGTGGACTGACTTTCTTGTTATTTTGTCCCATTCATCGTGACATGCCGTGGGCAGATTAAATACCTACGTGGGCCGTCCAATAAAAATAACCTTTGTCATCTTGCAAATATAGATGGTCCAAGATGTGCCATATATAAATGTAAGTAATAAATTTTATTTTATTAAAAACATTTGCTGTAGAGAATTATTGTAGCAAAATTTTGATATTCATTCTTTCTGTAAAGGTGGTGATTGTGGTCAATATTTGTTATGGAAAAAACTATTATCGGCCGAATATAATATTTCTGCGCAAATCGACACCTTACAGCAATCGATCACAACATACCTTACGACTGAAGGACAAAAATGAAGCCTAGACTTAAAAACCCAATGATAATAATTACTACATTTAAAAAAATAAAAATACAATAAAACAATCATCCAAATTACTTTTTATCAAAACTGCACTATTGTATTTCTTTTGAAAATTCTCTCCACTGAAAAGTGTTATCCTCTTGGATATTTCATCCCCCCTTTCAAGAAGCTTTTTTTGCTAACCACATTATTCAGGTTAATTTTTTTGATATTGGTAACCAAGCGTTTGTTAGCTCCATATTTTCTAAATTTACATTAAAGTGTGATGATGATTTTTTTTTCAATTTTTTTTTATTTGCTCAGTATTATTTACGTTTCGTTCTGTACTCACCGTTTATTTCGAATAGATTTCCGCTCTTTTTGAGGCATTTCCCCTTTAAATTAAAATGATTTAGTATTTTTAGCATGCCCAAACATACAGCAGTAGGCAACAACTGTCATTTAAAATACAAACTATAATATTTTCAATATGACTTATTTATTTTTATTAAAACATCACTAAAAATACCAATAAAATTTACATTTCATAAATTACAATGCGATGTTTATTTTTATAACATGGTCATCTTTGACACCGTATAACATAAATTTAAGTCAAAAGAAATATTTTACGGATTGGGGATATTTCCAATGTTTATTCTTATACTTTCTTTATTTCTTTTAAATATTTTTCCTACATATAAATAATTTTTGCCTTAAAATTTGATGACTCTAAATATTGTGTTGTATTATTCTTTAATGTAAAAAAAGAAAAAAAATTATATTTTGGAAACACAGACGGTGATCGGTAAATTTATTTGATATATGATATTTGCCTTTTAAAGGATGGCTAAATTTGAAGTGTCGATCCGCCAACGTCAATTGACTAGGATTCAGAATTCACGCATTGCACTTTTTACGTGGACTCATTATGAATGTGTAGTGTTCATCAATCGACTTTCGTCTATCACTAATTTTGCTTTATAGGCATTCTACGGACAAGGGATCAAATTGACACCAATTGGGAGTATTTATAAAGATTTTTTTACATTTAAATTTCAGCATTGTCGGGGACCAAACCCACTAATTCTGGCATGTCAAGCAACCGCTTTACATTAAGAAAAAACTCGTCCGAAAAATTATATAAAAATAATAATAAATTGAAATTTTTTGTTATTTCTATATGATTCACATAAGCCTTTTCATTAGACGTCGCACAATATAAATAATAATCTTCACATTCCCATGATTATTAGAGTGTATCGTATTTGCGTACTCATCCCGAGTTCGTTAAGCCATTTACACCGGAGTCTACAGCATCTATCACACAGAGAACATCTCACTAGTTCACTACCTACGCTTATTTCTGATGATTTATCGTTTGAAAGCTTTGTGCGTTTATTTCTACACGGAGTTAATTATCTCTTCGGAATCCAACCCTGCTATTAACAATTAACTGAGGTGCCATTGCTCTTTAAGCGCCTGTGAGTTTTTTTATTTATTATATGGCTCATACTTCAAGCTATTCATTCGAAAAAAGCCGACTGACTTACGAGTATGTATCTGTCTATGCAATGGCAACACTTGGAAAATGTTCATAACTGTATAATTTTCATAGTCATAAATGTTTTAGGTGCAATGTTTAATTTGAATTTATAGCCGTTCTATTGACAAATGTATTTGATATAGTAGAAATCTAATACTTTTAACGGTAATAATACGATGAAATAAAGAGACACTTTTTTAAAAACCTTATTATGCTCTCTTATAATATATAATATGAATATTCGTACTTATAAAGTTTACTAAATCAAATCTACAACTTTTTAAATAGAAGAAGGTTTTTAAAATCATTAATGTCTTGTAATTATCTTTATAAATTAAGATAATTATATATTTTTAAGTTTAGGCTTCCAAAAAACTAGGTGTATTATATAGATCACGTCGGTATTTCAACGATAAACAACTTCTTCTTCTATATAAAGGACAAATCCGACCTATCCTTGAATACGGCAGGCACATTTGGATTGGAGCCCCAAAATACCTTTTAAACTTAATTGACTGAGTTCAAATAAGAGCAATTCGTTTGATAAACAATGACACTCTTACATCTAACCTGCAATCAATGGAATACAGGCGTAAGATTGGTTCTCTTAGTCTTTTCTATCGTTATTACTACGGTCGCTGCTCTTCCTAACTTAATGAACTAATTCCTCCTGCACCCACCCACAACCGACAACCTCGTCTTACACTTGACAAACATCCATACATGGTTAATATATGTCGACCAAGAACTGTCAGTTTCCAAAGCTCCTTCCTTAATGCCACCGGTAAGCTATGGAATGCTCTTCCAGCGTCTGTCTTTCCTCCTTCTTACAATCTGGATCTCTTCAAGAAACAGATAAATATAAACTTACAATCTCCCCAATCCGCACACAAACACGAACACAACACACGTTTCCCGCATGCAGCATCCAGCTTCCCTGGCTGAGCGTCATAGAGTACACTGGTCTTGATCGGGTGTGCTCTCCTACATGCGTTGTCATAAAAAAAGCCTTAATAAAACATATTTAAAAAACGTTATTTATTTGGCTAAAATTATTTTTAAGGGTTACCTAGACGAGTGATATGAATAACAAGATTGTTCAATATTTGAAAAGTAACACAGCTTATACAGTCATAACGATCTATATGCCTTTGTAGGGCAGGAAACAATTTATTTTAATATTTAGTATGTATTCAACACATTTAAAAAATATATTTTGCACAATTATATCAATATGATTATTATACTGCATGGTTTTTAAATATTTTTTACACTTTTGAATTTTCGGTTGTTGAATAAAACTCCGTATTTTAAATTAATTATTGTAGATTTAAAAAGACAACTTACTGTCGAGATGCATTGTTAAAAAAATAAAGCAAGATGTCATATAAGATCTCATGAAATTGCGATCGAATAAAAACTCTACCCGAGATTTAATGACGGACGTTATTTTATTCATGAGATATTTCAAGTCAGGAACACAGAAAACAATTAAACGTTTCTTCATAAAGACAATGCTGTTGGAGACGTAGTATTTTATTGGTGATATATGGAGTGTCCGCGACACCAATCCCAGAGTCCATACTAGGAATGTAGGTGTGCCCCGGGCGGGTGGACCTCTGCTGAGAAACATTCAAATTATATTCAAATAAATAAAGAACGAAAAAATCTGCCGTCTTTTGTTACGTCATTTTTAATTTGAAAATACTTGTAGAAAAAATTAACACACCCAACGCGTACAAACCAAAGCATTTAAATTAAAAAATATTGATTTATATGGTTTTATTTATTCACTGAATCAGAACGATTAACGATACCATAATTATTTTTTCATTTACTCATATACCTTGCGTCGCACGCTAAACTTTGTGGGTAAAATATAAATATTGACATATATATAAATTTTATTTGAGTATCAGCAATGCAAACATTTTACGATATAAAACTAATACGTCTTCCATTTTGCTATATCAATAATTTCTGTATTAATTTTTAATTTAAGTACTTTTCCTTAAAATTAAACTTTAATAAACTTATTAACACTAAAATTGTAATTATACTGCCTTTTGTTCTTTGGTCAACGAAACTTATTTATTTAATATATTAACTTTTAATTAACTTAAGTTAATTAAAGCTTTAATTAATCAGTATTGACTGTAATCAATCGGTAGAATTAATATTTATAAATGCGTTAGAATCATCACCACGTTGTAATCTTCTGCACTATACATTAATCCGATTAGGAATCTGATTGAACATTTAACTTATTACCATAAATATCACATTATACTGTATTTATATGCGTTGAGCGTTACAACATTGATGTTTCAATATAACATATTAATAAATAATAACAGCTAATGTTTTTTCACCTTAAAATATATTTAGCGACAAAGCCGCCATTGATGATGTTTTTGAAATGCGATCTTAATATCATCCTCCCACGCAACTGTTTATAAAGGCGTTATTTAATACTATAATCGATAATTATTAGTAACTAATTATAAGTTACGACTAATTTTAAATGTCACGATGATGATTTTAGCATATTTTAGGTGCTATTTCGAAATAACAAATTATTGATCAATATTAAGAGTCCACTCTTATTCTTATTTCAACATTAACACAGCATAATTTAAATTAAACCTTATATCCTTTTAATAATGATTAAAGGAGTATTATTTTTCTTTTCACATTTTTTTTTTCTGAAAAAGCAGAATCATTAAATATTTTGAATAGTATATTATATGTATGAACTGTATATAATATTAAAGAAAATGTATATATGTTTCAATAATAAAAAATAAAATAAACATAATTTTTGGAAGGATGTTAGTGGCAAGCACTCTAATCTCTGATTCTACCGGAACAAAAGTCCTGAAACTCGTCAACCTAATATGTATTAAGATTCAAATTTGGAACAAAATTTGATTGCCTTTATTTTTAGAGTATCTTTGTTTTTTTCAGTTGTGTTCAAATGCTTTTAGCATATTTTACAATGACGTGGATGTCCCTCGATAGCGATCGTTCTGATCGTGGACTCACCTTCAATTTTACTTTTATTACGTAGTTTAAAGTTAATTATTGTACTTTAACGAATTTATTTAAATAAATATTTGTTACTTGAGAGACGTGGCTTCTCATTTTAATTCTTTTTGTATAAACGCAAAGAAAATATTATTAAAAAACTGCAATATTATATTTCAAAAACTATTGTTATTATAAATATTTTAGTGAAAGTGAAAAGTTAAAAAGTGTGGTAGTTATCATTTTTAATTAAAATCGAATGAATTGTATGATAATTATTTATAAAATGAGCATGTATGTAATCACGTTAAGCGTTGTACGATCACGCTATTCCTTGGGGGGATGAGTGTGTATCGGTTTGTTTGATGTTTGGAAGGATTGGTATGAAAAGTCTGTTGTTATTGAGTAATGTGGAGGTTCCTTCAATGCTACATATGAGGTTGATAAGTGTTTAATGGTAGTTTTGTGGTGTTTTCAGGTGTCGGTGATGTTCGGTTGTGATGCGTGATGCCCGGGGGTTTGCCGGGAGGGCCGGGGCCGGGGGCGGGGGCGCTGGCCGCGGGAGCCGCGCTGCGCGAGGCTGCAGCGCGTGGGGACGCCGCCCGCCTCGCGCTTTTACTGGGAATCTCTAACGCGTATGTCAACGATTCCGACGAGGTAAGAACCCATTCAATTTTCAACATGATAAAATAATCACAAATTTCTTCAATTAGCCTCGGTAAAGATTACAAAAACTCTAATCGTGCAGATAAAAACAAATAATAAACATGCAGATAGTGATATTGTGGCTTTTGGGTTTAGCCGTGTGTGGCGAACTTCCTTCAACCAATATTTCGACCGCCATTGCAGGGGTCTTCTTCAGGATTGATGATATATATAAATATATTATGAGCGTTATTGATTTCATCTCCATTACAACTCAAGTTTCATTCCGAAGAAAATCAAAATTTAAAAACCTACAAAGTTATGCAGATAGTGTTGTGTTCTGCAGTAATATTTTATACCAACAATTTAGAAGTGAAAATTTCTTTGGTTATGAAACAGTTGATTCCGTGCATTCATTTCTTTTGATATCTCTTCGTTTTTTTCTACAATTTTACTATATATTTATAACTTGTAGAAGCTACTTCTGAATCAGTGTCAGTTTAAATTCTTTAAACCACTTACCGTGTCTTCACTTATCGATGCATCCAGTATATTTGAGATCTTTGGAGGTTCATGTCTTCCATCAACTTCTCTAAAAACATTTTCACTTTTTTATTTTTAACTGCCATTGCGCGGCCATATCCTTGGCCGTGTTTAATTATACGAGTATATCAAGTTTTTCGCGCTTCAATGACAGTTGACAGTTAGAAGGAATTATTTTAAGTGCTGTTATAGAAGTTTCGTTGAAGCACTTTTGTTGGCATTTGGGATTGGCTAATTTAATGATTCATATATTTATCGCTAACAACCAATCGCTAGATGTTCCTATCATTTTAAATATTTCTTCAGCTTAGTCTTTGAATTAAGCTCTTAATTAAGAAATATATTACAAATATTTTGCTTTGGTTCGTAAGTTATATTTATGCAAAATTTATAAGTAATCATCTAAATACAATTAAACGTTACATTATATATGATTAATTTAAAATATAATAATGATAAAAACAATATTATAAATAATAATAATTGATATCTTTATTTTTATTATATGTACAATATAAATAGTAGGATCCTCAATATATTCTGTGCTGTAATTTCGTTAATTTCAGTTCCACTCCTTCGCGAAAACATTTGAGAATAAACCGCTCGGGGCATTTATTAAAAACCACTTCTCTCTTGCACACTGATTTATGCCCGCTGATATTTATTATCTTTTACCCGGATGGTTATATCGGATGACGTTGTTGATAAATGTTAAGCCTTTGCACCTAGGTGGATGTTACACCTTCCAAGCTTGATAATACTAGCTTATTTTATATATCTAGGTTTATAACTACTTTTGGTACTGGTATAAATATATATACGACACCATTTCAGAATCAATAAATAGTAAAAAACAATTTATTTTAATAAATGTTAATAAATAAATAAATGTTTTAAATTAACGAATACTATTGAATTAATTTGTTTCTTTAGATATGTTTTTATTCGTGTCCTAATTAAAATTATGCAGTGTAACCAAGAATTGTCATTTCACTATAAAAACTAACTGAATTATTTTATTCTTAAAATATCCACGTTCACAACACGCTTTTATTATATTAAAAAAATATATTAAATGTAGCCGTTAAAAGAAATAAAAATACTTTCCTTTTATCAATGCATTATTTATCTCAAATCTGATTCCCCATCAAACAATAAGATTTCCCTTGAAATGAGCGATTGTTTGCACGCAAGACTGCAAGTACGTTCAGAATCTAATTTCATTAATTACATTTTAAAAATCTCACTTCAAAACGTTTCATAATCTCAAATCGTTTATGCTTAATAGCCTTTTTAGTGCCTTCCCAACACCCGAGTCACTGCCCCCTGCATCACATTATTTCAATACAAGTCCGACCTGAACTTGAGTCCGACTCGTAACGTACTTATTTTTTGTTGCCTTTATTATTTATCGATGATATGTTTCAACCGCCATGATAATTGATCTCGCTTTCGGATACTCATTATAATGGGTATGGATTCTCTTTGAATATTAATAACGTTATGAAAAATTTACATACCTATCATTAAGAGGAGAGGGATTGATACAAAGGCCAGACCCGGCGCATGTCAATAATTATTTCATCTCGTTATGATTCGACGATGTCGGCACCTAAATGTTTTAT
The DNA here is from genome assembly GCA_022606575.1 of Glossosoma conforme. NCBI lineage: Eukaryota > Metazoa > Arthropoda > Insecta > Trichoptera > Glossosomatidae > Glossosoma > Glossosoma conforme. The sequence goes on along the minus strand of JAGTXR010000161.1, from coordinate 928,061 downwards.
TTCTGGTAAGCAGGAATGTCGATTTGAACAATTAATGCGTTATTTAAATCTCCGGTGGAAGCCAAAAATCTTATCGTCTTAAAAATCTTTAAAACGTCAATATAATAAAAATCATATCGTAAATAGTCCCACAACACAATTTTTTTTATTTCATCAAATAAAAAAAAACTTTTCAGATGTCTTTATACAGTTTTAAGGATTAGTAACCACTATCAAAATTATTGTGTTCTAGCAAACGTAGAGCTGTAATCGTTCATAATGACTTTTCTTTCTTTACAATGATGATTCTTTCAATTGAATATGATTAATCAAAAGAAAATATCTAAAAACTTCAGATAACTTACATCTACTTATCTTCATATCTACTTTTATTTTTATACGTATCTGCTTCCTAGCTGGATCATTTTATGATCGCAAAAAATAACTATTGTATTACAAAGTTTTGTATACTGTCTTGATTTTCGCCTCATTCCAAGCATCCATGCTCCCGTAGCAGCTACTCCAAATACATACGATATACTATGTACGTGTATTTACCGACTGCCATACAGGACGAGAGCTATGCTAAAAGGCTTCTGTAGTATTCGAAGTATTAAGGGGCATTTGATAATCAGCTTTTTTAATGATCTGGTATGAATTATTTTTCCTAAGTCGCGGCTCAACTCAATATCTACTTTAAATAACACGTAATAAGGAACGAATTTTTTACATTGTAAGTATGTGCAAATAATCTGATATTAACAATTAATATACAACTTAATGTCAATAAATATCCTGATTACCGCTACTTGTAAAGTAGGCTGCGTTAGATACGTGCAGGAAAGCATCGAGATAGGCGAGCTTCAGAACTGCGCGGCTCAGGGACATTCTAGCTATCTATTGCGCAAGATGCCAAATAACTCCCAGGCGCACCCAGGGCATTTGCGCAGAAGATAGCCACCGGTAGGTCGGACGGAAAATATTTCGAGGCAATCAGATGAAGGGGCGTTGTGGGTGGAGTAATGGACTACTAATCTTACCAAGTAAATTGTTTTTTTTCCGACCGTATATTTATGTAGTTAACATTTACAGATGTTAATACATTTTAAATTAATACATTTATTTTTGTTATTTAAAGTGATGTATTAATAATTACTTTGCTATTTTTCAATAAACAATACATCAGGAGCATTTTTTGCAAGTAAAATTATAGTGAATGCTCTAATAACTGTAAATAACTTTATATTTATTGTAAACATGTTATTTATTGAAAACACTGCCAACATAATATCAAAACAAATTTACATAAAATATTTCCATGTTATATTAAATGCTTTTCTTTACATAACCGTTAAAGTACGAGTATTTTCCTGGAATGTCTTCCCTGGTAGGTTCGCGGAACGTGCTTCCCATTAGCGTGATATATTTATTCGCCACGCAGGTCGAGTCATTACATTAACTAGTAATATTATAAATCCTGCCTGGTCCTCCGTGTACATTTTCATTACCGGTATTTTCTCTACATCAGAGATCCATAAACTTTATTATCGAATTGCACCCGAAACTGACAAAGCTTAAAAATACACCATGCTTGAGATATAATTAATTAAATTATGTATTTTTGATTATGTAAATTTTTATTGTATTTATTATAAGACGCTGTTAAAATTATGATCAATTAAATCATCGGAACTTCTCTGTTTTTTTAAATTACGTAAAATTTTTTCCTCGAATTTCATTTAATTCAAGTACGTGGATTCATTCACAAATGTGGACAAATTACTTGAATTGAAACGTGTATAAATGAGTAAATAATATACAAAATAAAATTTTGATCGTGTTTAACATGAATTGTGTATAATAAGTATTAACATATTTAGTGCAAATAAACTCCACGTCCAGTAAGTACCAACCAATACCCACTGTGAGTCTGCAATTGTAATTACAAAAACCACTTCAAATATATATAAAATTTTATACAAAAATTACACGAGCTTGCTATTGTTAATTCATAAAAAATTCAACATTCCGTACTTGCCGATTACAATGAACTCGAAAAAATATCACAGCAAATAATATGTTGATAATATTTCCTCACTATTAAAATGAAGTAGCCGAATATGATTCTTCTGATGGATTTTCAAGAAACCAGAGACTTTGAGATTGAGTTTCAGCTTGAGCTTTTCACCCGAAAGATATATTAATTAAGTGACCAAATAAAAACTAAAAAAAAGTATTTTTACTAGGCGATGACTGCAAAAAATTGAAGACAAAAAAAATATTTCCTGATCTCTGATTAGTCGGATCGCTCAGCTGATCGCGAGACTTCCCCCGGGTGCTCGACTTAGTTATCTCCGATCGATAAGATGTGATACTTTATATGGCGGGCAGCGCTGATATATCAATCTGTCGGAAGTGGCCGGTTCAAATTTACAACCATCAAAACTGTAATCTCTCACGTGTTCGCATAATAAATCGTGGTACTAAACGGCTGAGCGGCCGTAGGTACGAGTATAACTCTTAATTTGTGTTTTATTAGAAAAAGTCTCGCTTACTTTTTGTGGTAATTAATGCGGGAATCGTTTTAATTTAAAACACTTTAAAGGAAATTAAATGATTATTAAATTGACCTCTATTTATAATCATTCATTAAAAAGTTTTGTTTCTTGCTGTTTTTTCAAATGGATTTGACGGTTTTTCTTTCTCAGTACGAACATACGAGTATTCTAGTTTTTAGTTACAGGTACATTGATATACGTAGAGTATTCAAATTAATGAAATACATTACTCTCTATTAATTTACATACAAATATTACTTGGCCTGTTCTCAGTGGTGCCGTTGGCTAATTCACACGCCCGCTTTGATACGAAGATGTAGAAGTCTTAGGACAATAGTTTCCTAGGTAGTTCGTGCAACTCGTTGTTCTCGAACTAGCCAGCTATGGCCGGCGTGGCTTTAGATTCATCTTCAGTAATATGATAATCAATCTTAAAACAATGCTGCTACATTTTTTAGACACCTTTTTCTAAATTGTTTCTGGTGCATATTCATGTTTTTTTGTTGTTGTATGTAATTTAATCTCACATTGTAATATTCGTAAGTACTCAGACCTATCATTTGAAATTAATCGATTTTACCGTTATCTGGGTACTATTCAAACGTAAAGTATATTTTATTTCATGGTATGCAACAAAATGAGTACAATATTAAAAATAAATTACGTATTAATGCTTTATGATATACCCCCAATATTTTGTAAGATATTATAATAATACAAGAGTATCATTTCGAAATAAACCTACAATAACATTTTTGCTTAATATTTTTACTCTCATATTAATATTTTTTTAGCTGTTCATGTTGTTTGAGTGACCATCACGTGAAAATAATGTACTGTAATTATATGATACATTCTATTGTATGTACTTAATTTGACGTAAAAATGTGGGCACCTATAATAAGCAGTAATCAGCATACCTACTAAACATGTCACGGTCATTTTTTGACATGCGTGTTTGTTTAGATATTTGAAACGTCATAATTTACTTGTCAGCTCGTTTTTGATCCAACATTATAACTATTTAATATTTAAATAATCTGGATTTACAAAGACTAATTATAATTCATTGTCTTATATCTTCCACGTGGTCACGAATGGAAATTTACACACTCGAATGCTGTCTTGTATTTTATCGGTTTTGGTTACGGTTTGCAAACAATAAGGAATGCGATGTGTACACACACATAATGTTTTGTGCGATGTGTTCCGGTGTAATTAGACACAGTGATTAATGACCACACTTTCGATTTATTATTGGGTCACACATTGAGGTCACTCCTCACTTGGGTAAGCTGATTTATTTGTTTTGTCTGAGCGCCTCGCTGGTTCAACACCGCGCTACTCTCTAAAATTATGACATAGCATCACAATTTTATGATTGATGTTTATGGTCTGTATCACGATCTTTTTTATTTTTTTTTATTTACATACAATCGCTAAATAATTAAGTCGTAAAAATTATTAATTTTAATTAATGGAGAATTCTTCATGCATACGAGTTTTTTTCATCAGATTGTGTTTCAAAATTGTTTGCTTAATATCCTGGTATCGTTAAACAGATTTTTAAAACTAAATTAATGTTTCAATTAACATTGTTCATTTGATAACAAAATGTTTGGTCAAAAGTGCGTGTTATTGTTCTATAAATGCAAGCATACATTTCTATTAATGCATTTTTGTATGTGGGTGTTTCGAGGCGGTCATAGTATCAGATGTATTAAAGCAGATTACCTTGAAAAAAAAAATCTTTTTTTTCGTTCTCGACTCTACATTCCTTTATTAGTAAATGTTGAAATGCGTTCTAGATAAACTGATTTTTATTTGGTAAAACTCCAAGCCAAATAATATTAGAAACTGTTAGAATTCAGATTATTTTTGGAAAAAAATATCTCAGCATAATATTTTGACTTTATTACTTCTAAAGATTTTGAAGTAATTAATTTTTTATCATTTTATCATTATATCAGTGGTTTCGTATAGTTGTATCCATCAATAGTTTTCATTACGTAATTATTACATTTCTTTTATACTAGATATATAATAAATAATTGAAGACCCCAAGCCAAGATAAGTTGTAACTGTCAATAATATGAAAACATATTTAAGAATTGATAAGCTTATTTTTATTACCTGAATGAATATCAAATTTAAATCAAAACACTGAAGTCTAATAATTTTAAAATGTTATTTTCTCAGTTAACAACGTCCTTCCTCAGGGTCTTATTTTTTTCCTATATTTTCGTTCAATACTAATAAAATCTTCACACTAAAACATTTAACCGTACGCAGTCACGGAAAGCATTTAGGTATCCATTTATTATTAATAAACAATCTTTGTGAGACCGGTCGAATATATATTGCGAGCTATATTATAATATTCAATACAATTCGTTTGGATCATAAGTCTCCATACAAGTCACGGCCACAAATCAATTAGTCAGATACACCACACCATTATATCCACTACACAAAAGCTTAAGGCATTTCGTATTATTTAAAGGAATCAACAGTGTTAATTAAAATATTTTTCTTTGCTAATGTAATTTCTGACTCGAATGAATACATACTATACTGCTGCGTTTGCTTAATATTCATTTTTCTATTGATTCCTGTAACATTAAAAGCGGCATTTATATTCGTGCCGTGCTCTGGAATCTAAGAATTTGTAAAACTTTATATTAGGATTTCAAGATTAAGATGGCTTTATTAATATTTAAGAATTCGTATAAAAATTGAACTGAAATGAATGAAGTGAAATTTAACATTTGTAATAAATATTCACATAAAAGTATTAAATATGAAATATAGTTGAATTCGTAATATGCCCGAGTTGTTAATTAAATTGTCTTAATGTTACTGTGATAATTTGTTGTATTAACTTTTGTTAATGCTAAATTTCAATTTATCATCTTAAAACGATCGTCCAACGACAGTATAATATTTTAAGCATTAGACATTGTTTAAGTTTGAGCTGATCGTTAGAACTAAATGGCCCAAGCCTCGGAAGCGTATGACTAATCATCCGTTCACATTTAAAATTATTAACATTAGATATATGTATCTGGAATAATATAGCTGCCATCAAATACAAGGAATCTTAGAGACTTTGAGAACCATATAAGAGTATTTTTTCTCAAGTGGATCTGTGTGTGCAGAAATATCTTGTTATAAGGCATGTAAAATTTCACCCAATGTGTGGTTACCATATGCTATAGATATGCTACGGAGATGGAAATAATGAAAAATAATGCCGAGAATTGTAAGGGATATGAAGCGTTGCCCGTCTAATACACCTTTGCCATTACAACTATTTAAACATTCTATAAGCTGTAACCAGGAAGTATCCGGAATAATATAAAACATAGCACAGTCTACCGGCCAGCAGGTGTGTCTCGAGATATAGCAAACTAGTCGCTTAGAGCGGTCCCAGCTGTGCGTGGTGTTCCATTGTATCGGCAACCTTAGACGGACAATGAGGCGTCATCATGACTTAAGCCATGCAGGCAGCTACTGTAAAATACGATGTGGAAGGTACCAACCAGTTAGGTACCGAGTAAGGCTTTTGTACCACTTGTTGCAAAATCTATTGAGAGGTTATGACTCGTGAGCAACGAAATTTATAAAAAATAAAATAATATATGTTATCTAACTGCTTCTTGGATGTTCTGCGCCATTCCTCTGTATTAATTCAATATGTTATTAGTCTTAAACATATTTAATTTAAAATTATAATCTTAATATCGTCTAAACATAAATGGTTCCTTGTTTTCTTTCAATGTTAAAAAAATAGTTTTCACGTACTGGGATTTGAATATTATTATTATTTCAATATTCTTCAAGGATTCCAATAATAATCGATCAACTCAATGTTACGGATAGAAGAAGAATTACATTAGTTAAGGGTCAAGGACAGTTCATTGCACTGTAATAATAATCTGAACGAATGAGTAAAATTATAAGGAGTTGGATTCGAGTGCTCACTTTATTTACCGGACAAATACTCTTGTATTAATTGAGAATTAGTTTCAGTGTAATTTATATAATACGTGTGATGATAATTCGATTTTCAAATGCATTTATTTTATAAACCCACTTTAATTTTATTGAAGTACTATACATGTGTAATTGGTCCTCTCCTTACTTGTTTTAAGTTCAAATTAATACATAAAGTTCTTGGTATTTTTTTTGTCTAAGCAAATACATGCAGGAGAAACCTATATATGGTGATAGATAAATTTCATATATGAAGTCTGCATGTACTGTGGAACCGCCAAAGCAATTAGATTTCATCTAGGCATTTACGCATCATCCATTTTACGGAAACTCAATGTGAATGCGTGGTGTTCACGGGACGATATTCAACTATTATCAATAATATCTATCATCGATTAATAGTTTATGCCTGGCATTTCACGGCTGAATAATCAAATTCACACCAACCGGGGGTAATTATAGAACTTATAAATTTATTGAAATATGTTTTTTTTTTCATGTTCGTTGGGGATTGAACTTACCACTTTTTCTATGGTTAGCAAATCCATTTCTATTAAGTCATACACCCACCGGGGATATTATATTTCACATCTGCATTTTAAGAATTTTATGAAATACTATAGTAAATTTTGTGTAACACAGATGATTCCTAATATTTAATAATCAAATTACACAGTAATTATTATAGATGATAGGTAAGACTTTTCCACATAATTGAAACGCACAACATCACCATGTTTTATTACTTAATTCAAAGCTTTATGCATGTAATGCGAGCACTAAGTAGTATTAATTAACTTCTCTTTACGTTGAAATAGTGAAACGGCATGCTTACTAAATAATGATGACATATCATCATCGCTTATGTCTAAAGCGAGTCTCAGAAGAGACTTCGGTAATAATATCCGTATTCGTTGTCTTAACCACGGTGTTTGTGGACAGAAATCTTCTCGTTTCGTGACCGGATTAAAGAAATGTCGGCCGTTAAAGTTAATCGTCTCCTCGGCCGGCGACCGTATTGACTGGAACGGTATTTTTATTTGGAAGCGATAAATAACTCCGACAGAGAATAGCTTCAACGAGCTGATTTTTCAGTAACATTAACACCGATTTGGTGTTGGCGAGAACTCAATGGACATTCTACGTGAGACTCTCACTTGATCTTCGGGATGCTGGATTGCAGGGTTACCAGATATTTTGCAATTTAATAGAACTACAGTCATCATCAATCTGTTGTATGAAAATTGAATTGAATTTATTTTAATATATCATTGTTATTTAAATACGCGAATCTCAGTAATCAAACTGCATGGTTTTAAAGTTCAGTAATGAATGTATCAATTTTGTCACTATTTACTAAAATAAAATACCATATAAACCGCACTATATAAAAACGGTACATTACAGGCAGATTTACTATATTTAATGCGGTTAAAGTTATAACTAATACGAAATTGTAGTTATTACACAAATTATGTAAAACGCATTGGCTAGTTTGTTGAAAAATATTGTAAAAAATATCAGCAGATATGCGATGTATTCTCAAAATATGTGCTAGTGTTGATAATGTAAATAATACAAAATAAAAAATACACGAGAAAATCAGGCTAGTACTTTTGTGTATCCATCAAAAATTAAGACACGTCTTAGTAAATTCGGACGTGTCTGGTTACCCTAATAGATGTTAAAATCATGCAAAGAGTTTACGATATGCCTAACGTTCTTTTATTACCAAATTAACCGATGGTACGATTATTTATTACACCTCAAATTACGCGAGCACTTCAATCACTAAATATATTGTACTCGCCTACTATAGTAGCATAGTTACTTTAAAAACTTGATGGTCTATAATACGTACATACAAAATTCACACTCTAGTAATTTTTATCCGAAATAATATACCCACTACTAGTATATTTCGAGATATTTTTTATTCACAGAATCTTAGTTTTGTTGTTTGATCCATTTTTTTCAATTATGTATCGATAATAGTTTTTAAGTTATACGTACTCGTAAATGCGATTAAAATGTTGGAGGTTTTTTTACCTATGCATCATAGCACCTTGTAATATAAAACGTGAGAGTATGATGATGATGGTGCAATTTTTTTTAATGGTAGATGTTGCATTATGGTACTTTCACTACGTACACAAAAAAACACATGACATTTTTACATGTGATATAATTTGTGGTATAAATGGATCCAGTTGATGGCACTGGAGTCCAGTTTTTACCGAAAGTAGTTAGACCGAATGCACGAATGTAATTACTTATTAGTCGTATATATTTATGCCCCATTTTGACTCATATTTAAAATGTACATTGGTTTGGATAAGGTAATTATTTAATATTTTGTAGAAAAATTACACTTTCACATTTCACTAGTATAAAAATTAAGTACTTTTAGTTATTTCGTTAATCATATTCAAAATTATAATGACAAACTTCTTGGTCGTTTTCTCCCAAAGTAGATTTTAAGATATAAATATTTGAAATTTGTGTAATATTATTCTCTGTGGGCATTTCAGAATCTATAATCTAGGACGTAGGTAAAGAAAAATGAAGCGTCGGAATTGATATAAATGGTTGGAAGATGTTCAACTGTGGGCCAGCGTTGTTTGCCGTGAAGCGGAACCAATGGAGCTGAAGATTGGTTGGACAATTCAAGTCAGCCTTGATGTTCACAAAAATCTTCAAAAGAAATGCATTTGTGTTTATTCTAGAATCAATGTCATCGCACCGTATAAATTGAAAATGAGATTTTTTTATTTACCAAGCGATTGTAAACTTACGGTAAATATTATACAAAGATCTACGTGCCATTTTTTGGATGTCAAATATTTATAAAACTGTAAATAAATATAATGTGCTGCGCTGAATATAGAATAAATACTAATATTATCAATAGCAATTTTTCTTGTTGGCATAAAAAAATATAACTTCACTGCGAAGTAGTGATTTGTCTTAATGTTTTCTTTATGATCTCCCATATCAACAATCACGTGATTGTCTTTTCCGCTCGAAGAAACTTAATTCAAATTTAAATTAATATTTTTATTTTGTATGTTTCGTAAACTGAACTTGTTCTAAGTACATGTTTTATTGAAGAATACTGATTGCGGTAAAGTATTTGAAAAACATTAGGAAGAGATACAAATGTTGTGCAATAATGTGTAATAGCAGCATATAGCTGAATTTTTTTTAATTACAATTTTCGTTCGTTTTATAGTTGGGCGATCAATAAAAAAATAAATATTTTTTATTACCCGTGTTGTGGCATCACGCGGCTGCAGCCGCTTCTTACACGTTCAATCCGTGGCCCCTTAGTAAGGGATTAAAATCTTTATGGAGTTGTTGTATTCCGGGATTAAAAGTGCTAACAACATCTAGATATTTCCATCGCGTATTTAATACTGATATTTTAAAATAGTAATTTTGCATGACAATCGTACACAAAACTAGTTATCATTAAAAAAATGTTTTTAATCCGGATACATTCTTGGTCAGTCATTAATTATGTTTGTGACATACATTTTTATCAATGTCTTAATAATATTACACATCCAAACAACTGTTATAAGTGCTTAAAAATATGACACATATTTTATAACTATCAATATAACATATATATGATAAGTTCTACATAATTAAAAAAATATATTTAAGAACTTAAGAAAAATAACCAGACAAAACTTGAGGTATCGCCATATCGCCATTAACCGCTTAGTGGTTTAAAAATAATTAGATTTTTCTTCTAAATAAATATCCCGAAAAACGAAATATCATACTTACTTGATCAACGAAGTCGACTAAAAAAATACTTTCTTATTGGTCTATTTGAATCTGATAGGCGTCCATTTCAAGTTTAGAGGTTAGTTAAATGCAATAAAATGCTTAGGCATTCAAAACATGAATCTCGGATTATAAACTATAATTTTGACAACTAAGGATGATTTATTATTGTATACTTTATTTAAATATTGGAACGTGTGTTTGAAATATCAAAAATACAATGATACCAATAGAAATAGTTAATTCACGTACTTAAATACTGACTGTAAGATATTTAATTTTTACGGTTTAGCTTTAACAAACCTGTTTGTGAGCTTAAGTATTGTTATGATATATTCAGTATTGTATGCGGGCTAATTATTGTTCGTTATTCCGGAATATCTTGGTTTGGACATCAGGCAAAGAAAACCTTTTTCTCACTCGGTTCACTGCTCTGATTGGCACTGCATTGCTCAACTTCCATCCTGCATCTGTGTGCCTGTATGCATGGTGCCTGGTGCCTGGTGCCTGGTACCTGGTGGGTGCTGCCTCCCACTGTCCACCGCTGCTAATTATACACGAAAGCATCGCCTTGTCGTGTCCCGACGCTCGCTCGGGCTGATGTAGAGCCTCGTCTTACAATCCAGTCGTGAAAATAATATGTACCTGCCGAGCACAGAGCATGAGCACTGGAGTACCGAAGTAATGATATCTGTAACGGTCGTGAGCGCATTGAAAAACAATCAAATGATTGTTACTAAATGTGAAGATTTTCTTAAATAACCATCTGCAGGTCACATTTTTTTGAATTGGATGCATCATGTTAAAAAATAAAAAAAATCACACATTCTTTCCATTTATTTACAAATAATGAACGCTTGGGCTAGCTTTATAAAAAATAACCATCTTAAGTACACAAATTCCTTTTAGTGATAATATGATAGTGTAAGAAAGCTAAGCAACATTGGACGCGAATCAAAAGTTGTCTGGGTCACCCTGTCGCTTGGATAAGTCACCGTCCGTTGCCCATAACATAAAATATCTTTGCTAAGAAGAAAATCCAATTTGTAAGTTAATGAAATGACAATTAATATCATATGAACATATTTAATAATTAATGTATGACATTGAATGTCATAAATAAATGATAAGTATTGTTTATTTATGGTGTTGTCACAGTGCGCATAGCAGCCGGTTTCATTTTCCCGCCCCGTGTCTGTTGGTCTGTTGCCGTTCCGCCCGTTTAGGACTCTGATAGCATTATGTCTTGTTATCTCGCGCATCGCCGAGCATCATATTAACTCGGGAAGAGTCGAGTTTTTAGACGCGTTTGTCGGATAAAGTGTGTTTGATAGCAATTTACGGTCCAACGCAGCTCCGTCTGTACAAATAAATATATTACAAGAGAGGTCGAATACCTTTCTTGCCTTATATATCGAAAGCCTTTAGTGATAATTATATTCGTACTATGAAAACAATATAAAATATTGGATGATATTAGGTTGGTCATGTTGATGGTGTTATCACTAGTGATAATAATTAAATTATATATTTGTTTATCTATTGATGCAACATTTCCACAAGTACTGTCAAAGATACCAATATAATGGAGTATAATTAAATTAAATTATTAAAATATAATTATAATTAATTAAAATAAATATAACATATGGCTTCTTCCATAGCAAAAAAACATCATGAAACTCAAATGCCACTTTATTTGTAGCGACTAATCACACCACAGTATCAAAAAATTATGTCTTTTGAGATGAAGATAGCGAGTGGGCTTCAAAAAAATGTATTTTTATTTATGTTCTCCTTCTAAAACACGCCAAAAAAACGTGCTGTAAGTTACATGTATCTTTCACTATTTAGGTAAAACCATAATTTTTCAAACATATATTTGTAAAAATCAGGAATATTAAATCAATTAAAATTTGAATCCATTTTATGCGTTTTTTCCGAGTTGTTGAAATTAATACCTCAATTATTATTTAAACGTTTCGAGCGAATCGTAAAAAAGGTTGTCAGGAACCTCACGTACTCCTTGTTAGACCTCGGCTTGCTTTACTGAGTAATGTCGCCTGCAGCGCATTCCTGCACCCAAGGAATAATTACACCCAACCACAGGGATCGAGAGTCTACAAAATACAGAACCACCATTCATTGAAAACTGATGAATAATTAGGGCGGTTTCTGGATGGCTTGTAGGTAAAGTTACCCTTTAGAATCAATCGAATGAACAAATAAAAAACCAAATCTAATTAAAAAATACATTTTATCTATTAGAAAATGAATGCTTTGTTTGGGAAAACTGTGCTAGTAAACGGGATGCAGAAAGCGCAGTACCGGGAGAGGTTTATACTTATGCGGAAAGACAACGTCTATTCTTTGAAGAACACTGTTTATAAGTGATGGAAATGATGATTGAATCGTCATGATTATTTGTTTCTTAAATAGTTCAATCTGCATTTTAAGCAGTTAAAGCCTTCAAGACGGTTTTAGGTGCTCCGTGAAGGATATTTAGTATATTTTGCAATTTAATCGCCATTTGGTAACATACTCGTATATGAAAACGACAAAAATACAGATGAGAAGACATTGTTGATATTTATCATTACAAATCGGCATTATTCCATACAAACCGACGAGTTGAGTTATTACTGATGAATTTAATAAATGTATATTTTCATATTAATTTCATTTATTTTCGTAGTCTGTTAAAATATTACTATAAATCTTACAATTATAAACAATTCTATTAATTGCCCCAAAAACTTCATCTCGTGCATTCTTTACTTATATGTATATCTATAAATTATTTTGAACCATTAAGGCTTTGGCGCTCTGCGAAATGATCCAAGGTGGCCTTAATGAACACTGGTTAAAAGTGATTGAATGTGGCAATACTATCTAACAAACATATCAATAAAATAATTCGTTGTTATTAAATATTCCTATATTTTCACCACTTTTTCATATTGAAGACACAAATTGTAAATGCAAGAATTTTAAATTTACATACCAATATAGATTTCTTAGTCATGCATTACTATTACACGAACATACGAGTATATGTTCAATCTCTCTCTGTGAATTCAAGATGAACGACAAATTGTTTTTTATCCACAAACTTAAACATTATTCATTGTCCATTCAAGCCAAAGAATCGGTCAATCTATGTGATTCTTCGTGTTTTTTGTGATAAAAACAAACAACAAACATTATATATAATCACATATACTTTTGAATTCAAAATGTTCGATTTATCACGGTATTTTGAATAAATAAATATTTAAATTAGACAAGGAGATTAAATAGTGAAGATTGTTTTACATATCGTATCTACTTATTGACTATTTAACATTTATGTATGTTTTACTATTAGGTAAAAATAAACAACGAATAAACAAAAGATGAATAATGCATGCAATATTATGGTTTAATAAATTAATTATTAATTGCATGTGGTATGTAAGTAAATTTATGAAATAAATAACTAATTGCTATTGTTACTTAAAATAAATTTAGTTAGAAAGGTGATGTTTAGTCGATGATATTCACCGATAGAATTATGAAATTGAATTAAAATTTCCATCGGAATTAAATAATGAACAATTATGATTTTTTAAGCGTAAGAACTTTATTCTCAGTCACTTTAGACAATGATTATCTGTTTAGTTTACTAATAATATACTACAAAATCATATTATTAAGCAGATTTATTTTATATCGACGTTGCTAAGGTATTTAAACTAAAACTTAACAATTGAAATGATTTTCTGTAAGAAATTCAGCGTGAAATCCTTGATGTGTATTCCTCCATTGTTTAGTAATGCATATATATTTTTTGCTATAGCCGCATGCGCGAGTGTATTCCTCAACAATAGCAAAAAACTTATAATTGTGTGAAACACCTTTCACCTCGCATTTTGTATGTATCTGTTTCGGGTTTTTACGGTTATACAGTGAAATTTTCTTGAATTTGAGAACTTTCTAGAATATTTCTGCGTGCACGATATTACTTACATTTTGACTAAACAAAGTATACATAATGTACCCCTAATAAATCATCATTGATTTACTCACATAATCAACATTGTGTAACACATACAAATCCGTAACAAATACCATCTTATTTGATATTTTTCGTCAAATGATTATAGAAAATGAAACGTTGGACATGAGATTCGTACCGCTGATAGTATACCCATTACACTTCTATCCATTTCACTTGACGCTGTATGTTCTACATGTTTATCATTTATTTTTTTAATAAATTATATTATTCATAAATATATTTATACCGATTTTGTGTACTCTTTTAGTATCGCCTTAATAACTAACTTTGTGTAGAAAACGTTTCTTTTTGGCTTGTGCTGTTATTTTCTTAAATTATTTAAAATGTTCCCATAGTTATATTATTCTAACTCAACTAAAGTTGAGGTGAGTATAGGTGTATAGTTTTTATAGTATAACTAAGTATAGGTGAGGTTAACCTCACCTACACTTAGTAATTTTAATCAACCTATCATAAATTAAAAATAGTATTTTATTCCGACCAAAAGTCTGACCGAAATTGATATAAATTCTGACCATTGTTGTAGTATTAAATATTAATTTATACATAAAAGCATGTATACTTTTACTTCAAACGTTGTAAAATATATCATTGTTACAGTTTACTCCTATAACTATGAAATGTCATGTCTATCCAAGTATTAAAAAATAGTAACACATTAACAATCGGATTTTAGGCAGTGGTTTGAAATAGATACTGTTATATTATTTCCCGTTTGTTTTTTTAAATAATGTAAAATTGATCTCCTCTACTTATTATAGTTGGTCAATAACCGTTAAGCCACCTCGCTAATGATAATCCTACAAAAAGTCTAAACGACTTCTGTACTAGAAGTAGAGCAACGAATAGTGACTTTTTATCTGTCAAATAATGACCAAATATATTTCGCGCTGTAAAATCATTTTTATCTGGATACTAAAAAAGTTGATAATATATATATATTCATATTCTCTGCGTAGACTGTATCATCATATATCAGATAGTATTAGTTTGTAAGTAATAAGTGTAATGCAGCGGTATTATTATCTGTAATTAATCTTTGAAATTGATTTTACAGTTCTCAGGTCAAGGGAAAACGTGTGTTAAATAAGTACCGAATTCAAGTTACCGTTTTTTATAAAGCTATTATTAAGCTTTATATAATTTTGAAATCTCCATTATTATTGTTATCTTTATAAGTTTTTTATGTTTGGTTAAAACCTCAAAAAACGATTTTTTTTTGTTTGCTTGTAAAAGTACATACTCGTACTATTCATTAAACGAAAACACGTTGAGATGAAGTCAAGACTGGTCAAATGAACAATAAAATAGGAAAATATGGGTTTTATTAAATCATAAAATTTAATGAAATGTAAAAATAATTACAATTGTATCTCATATAATACACAAAATACTCAAAGTATGGTATGTAAGGTGAAAATACTGTTTTGACATGTGACTTTGTTGAAAAGTATTGGTTGAAGTTTTATAAAAATTCTATCCATACAATTTATCATAATAATGTCCTCTAAAGATACTTTAAATGTTTTCAGTTGATTCCACTATTATAATGCAATAAATTTTATATATAGAATGTGTCAGTATGTCACGAGCCGAAACTTCATGTCAATTTTTATAATACGAGTCTAGTTTCGTATCAGAAGAAATAACGATTAAGAATTTCCATCTTCACACTTTCTCGTCTCTTTACACGAGTTCAATAATAATAGTGTTTAGTCTGTTGTAACAGTTAACTAAAATACTACCGACTGATGATTTTACATATTGCATCTTTTACAAAAAATTATGACTGTTTTCTCTTATAACAAAACTTTTGAACACCTAGTCACGTTAACTTTTGACACTATGAACATAAATAACATTAGCTTCAGATATCGTTTCTTATTATATAATCGTTTCTTCATATAATTAAATGTATTTGATGTTTTTGTAATTTATATTTTAAAAGTAAAATACATTTAATTATTTAGTAACTTTGTACCTAAGTTATTGTTCAATCAAAAACATAAAGACTGTAAAGATACAAGTAAACATTTAAAATAAAATAAATAAGTCCTAAACACAGGTCTACTGTTAGGTATTTGCGTGTCGTGTCTTTTAAATGGTCATAATGTGGCCCAAGATGACGAGAGCTATAGCCGAGCAGTTAAGGGTCTCGACTGTATTGCGAGGAGTTGAGCTTGAATTCCAGCAAGATTTAAAAATATATAATATCTAAATCAGTTAACATATTTACTACTCATTAATTTATTACTAACTAATTAAATTTACTTTTTAATTACACTACGTGAAAGACAACTTAGAGGGGTGTAATGTAAATTCAAATATACCTTAATGTTGTAGTGTATTACATGTGTTTACATACAACACTAATTTCAATATCTTCAAGATCTGTACTCATAAAACCATTTTATCATTGACGTTCATTAAAATAAATTGGAGGGCAAACCCCTTAATTGCTGTTCTACTATTTCCACTTATTTTACTCGTTAATATCCTCTCTAGTTTGAGCATTTGAAAATTATGGCATTAAAAAAACAAAAAGTTTCTTGCTGAAATGGTCTTCTACGGCATCTTGAGAATATGTTAAAAACTAAGTATTTTGACCGATAGTAGGATGGAAGACTGCCGCGTTCGCTCTCTTTCGTCGTTATTTCTAACAAAGTCAAACTACCAAATCCATAATATTCTGCTCAGAACTTGTTCTCGTAAGTCGTAAGTCATTTAAAAAAATTGCATTGGCTTTTTATTAGATGTCATGATTCGTATCCATTCAAATGAATAGGAACACAACAGTTGTATATAACAAGGACAGTATAAGAGCCTGTATTACGAGTATTAATATTGTATACTTTCCTGCACCTTTGCATCAGCGTAAAAAATAGTGGTCCATGTGGCGTGCCTTGGCGAGGGCAGACGGTGCAGATGTGTTGTTTCTGCAAGGATGGGCCGGAGGAATGCACGCCACTGGAGCTGATGCTGTAGCGAGCAGCACAGGTGGCGATGGTCGCGGGAGTCAGCTTCTTCACACGCCTTGTCCGGACTTCTGCCACAAGTCTTTAGCACAAATTAACCTCCGCTCTGTCTTCTACTGCAGCCGTTCTAGCGTATGCATATTCGAGCGGATATCTACGGAGGAAACGCATTCATACGCAGGAAATATTAAATTAACAATATATGGATATTTAACGAGTACATCAATATACTTCTAAATGTAATAATGTATGCGTTTATTTAATTTTAAACTCTGTGTGTTTCGGCATTACGACATTTAATTAAATACATCTTCATTGGTATTAAATTTCAAAGTGAAAATAGAAGCTTTTTGTCAAATCTTGTACGAACGTTAATTTGTGCAGGATTATTTTTTATTACATACTTATATGTTAACTCCGCCGCCGGTCTTGATTGAGCTTAAATGAATCTTAGCAGTGAAAATTTACCATCCTGTCATCCAAGTGGGTTTCAAATTTCCCTATTGACGTGCCGAAACTCCTATATAATACAACCGTTATAGGGGTCATAATATTTAACAAATCTCAGCTACGATGTTGTTCACTTACGGCATTTTTCGTTGTAATTTGACAGTCATTCTAAATTATCTTTGTCATAGTCATTTTTAATTGTTTTGAAAAGCTATTAGCTACGTACTATACATAGTTAGCATTTTTATAAACCGAACTTGGCATAATTAAAAAGTCAGGTAAGTTGAAATGTACAAAGATCAATTTGAAAAATAATGGGACGCTTAATTATTTCAAATATTCGACTGTTATTTGTCTTACTCGTGTTTTGATAGAACCATATATACATTATCAACACTAAAAACTGTGTATTTTTTATTTTTAGATAAATTATTTTATGATAACTTTATTGTACCATTCAATATTTATTGTTATTATTAAAATTATTTATTGATATTTATTTTATTAATATTTATTATTGATTATTCGAGATTTTAAAGTAATATGTCAGTTTCACCTTAGCATATCCAAGACATTATTAAGATTAAATTAAAACCTAATAAGAGATTCACCATCAAAATGACGACCGGACATGGCTTTAGATGGCAGGATAAAAATAACATGACGTGTACAAGATACAGGATTTTTTATTTTTTGCGATGGCGTAATCTTATGCGTATACGTATTTCCACCTGCCTGAGACGTCACCTGAGAGTAAGATGGCCATTCATCTCATTTTGCTTATCGCAATCGATGGTCATCAGGTGAAATTCCTTGGGGTCATAATTGCGCAGAGTCACGGACTGAACCTTCGCTGCCACGAGCCGCATTGTCCAGGCGAAGATCTCTAAGCTTCACAAGAGTGCCTGGGACCAACCAATGCATCGATCGAACTTAACATATACTCGTGTACGTTCCCGATAATCAAACTGGTTTCTAACACCTCTGAAGGCACATATCAAAGGTCGTATTAAGGCATTTTATCAGCGCTTTGCCATTCTAGCGTGGGTAGTGTTTTTTGTGTTGGGTATCATTTTTATGTAATCTTGCTGCGTCTCGACTGACACTACTTTTTGAAAATAGATTATTTTAAGATTAATATTGAATTTTAATAAGCCAATGAAACATTACATGTAAATAAAATAGATATCATATTACCTGTCCACTTTTATCGGGCCATTTATTTCAAACTTGATTATCGTAAAATAAATTTTCCATAAAATATTATCAGAACACCTTTTCAGCTATAATAACGTAATATATATCCAAATAAATTTTATGTGTTTATTGAAGATAAAATCCATATTTATTCAATTTTTCAGTGTTAATATATAAGGTTTTTTGGTAAATAAAGCAGTAAAAAATCACTTGAAACATTAAAGAATGTTACACTGACATAAATATGTTATTCTATATTACTCAAAAATCTTATTATTTAACTTTTACTTACTTACTTATTAACTTAAATCTACCAATATTATTGAACAAATGGTGTTTACTTTTTTTTTAAATACATATTTATATATTAAATAAATAAAATGTATTTTTTAGAAAAACAAAGTACATGAAAATATTTTTTTTACTAGTTTTGGAGACAATTCGATTGTCTGGACAAATTTTTTATGAGGAAGACCCAAAGTCTTCAAATAATGTGTTTTGGGAATACGTGTGTTATATGTGCTCGTATTCTCTCTCTTACTACTGGAATTCAGTTAAACATCTATGTATGAATAATCTACCTCAGCGAGGACAACAAGACTGGATAGATCGTGCTCCCGGCTCCCAAGAAGACAATACCATTCCTAAAGTAACACATGACAACGTGCCCAGAATCCCCGACTACCGAGCTTTGTTTCAACCCAAATTATTTACATGCCGATACATAACCTTTTTTAGAAATGTCACCAAAGCCTTACTTGTATACTCAATATAATGTCGCCATCGCTTAATCGTGAACATGTTAAATTCGCTTAATTAATGCATCTTGCACGATTCGATACAGGGTTCTCTCATTAATGAAGAAAACTCCAATTTTGGTTTAGCCATGTAATTAATTTCTAACATTAAAAAAATTATACATTATATGTTTTTATTTTATATACATGTAAAACATATATATTACAATGTCAGATGATATTAAAAATAAAAAATAAAAAAAAATGTTTTATTTATCGTATTTGAAGTGCGAGTAATAAAGTATTAATCATTATTAAACATTTCTAGATTAAAATATAACATTATAATCGTGACATTATTTCTTAGATGTCGTATAGTATAAATCTTAACATTTCGATAAATATTTCTAAAAATTATGTCTATGATGTAAATGCATCTTTTGAAACGTATTGGAAAGGCGGCAGTATGCAAAAGTCAAGATGTCCGATGGAAGGATTGATTTTTGCTGAACGCATTGTTCATTTGACTTTATAAACTTGTATCGTGACCTTTATCGATCGTGCAGAACGTGTTTGCCTTCCTCGCACTTAGCAAGGAAGGGGACTGCAAGACGGGGAATGTTATCGAATCTATAATATGGAGTATATACTATATAGTATAAAGCATAGGCTACAAAGTATAAACTTAACCTCTCGAAACATCTTACTGAAGGAGACTTTACTGTTAATATACATATCGCTATTTTATGTTAAATCTTTAATATTTAATTTCATACTTTTTTTTTTACAAAGTGACGTTTTTTTCTCATATCCGTGAAATATATGGTTGGTCATCACAAACTATCGAACTCGGTTCTGTTAATCCATGCCTTGTTACAAGACATCTCTACGCATCGTATTACATATGGGGCGTATCCGAAGCATGTTTTTGAGTGATTTGTTAATCGGAATTTTTAAGAAGATCGAACGATAAGCCCGACGATTTCGAGGGCTGAACAATTCCTAAATGGTGTCTCAACCAATCCCCGATACACGGTTAGTATCAGATGGTACCGGTAAACAATTAAAGCTTAGGTCCGCGTCCAACGTGCTATTGTCGTTGGTCTATTCATCATTTACCTACACGAATAAATCTTTTTATGTATTTTTCCGTTTAAGATCATCTGTTTATCCTAACACTTCCCTCGATATAATATTTTAAGAGTTTTTTTTTAATTTATCAACAAAAGTGTATGTCATGATGTTTTATTTCTCTTCCACTATACTAAGCTCTTTGGAGTGCTATGTACGGGTCAAAATGTCTTATGTGCTATAAATCAATTTGAATTATGTTTGATGGTGTTATTTATTGAAATGTGAATCATGTGATTTATTGTTAATGTTATGTTTTTACTAAAACAACTTCAGTTAACTCAGTCGAGTGTTTGATTTTTTAAATGGTATACGAAGACACTCTTTTATTTCGCCCTCAGTGATTTAATGTAGGAGGAATGATTTTTTGCAGAAAAAATAATCATTTAAAGAAATAAGTAATCTAATAGCATAATTGGTGCTTAATAAGGCGTATTGACTAAGTGATATGAAAATAATAATGTTAACGACTAAATTTCTGGAAGAAGAAGAGATTCCTTTGAAGCGGTATCCTCATAAGCTCAGTTTTTGTCACCATGTCGATATGATCGTTAAAGTAAGTCTTCTGTATCTTACGACGTGTTCCGTATTACCTTCAGTAGCTTTCAAATCATAACCAATATCTATAAATGCCTCAGTTATGTAAAATTGATATTTTATCCGTAAAAGATGTCTCAAATAGTATTTTGTATAAGAATTTGTGTTCGATCGCTTTCACCGTTTATTCGTGTGAATTCGTAAAATACCAGGCTTTAAGTCTTACAACATAAACTGACCGAAATGGCAATATCGTATTCATAATATATACTGATGATATCTCTCCATCCCTGTCACATGTTTTTTTTATGAATTTGCTTACATAAAATATTATCTTTACCATACAACAAATTTTACTTGATTACTATGTAAGAACAAAATACTGAATTATAGTATTATATTCGGATCTTGATTAATTTTAATAAATATTAAAAAATATCAAAAAAATGTATTGTTCATCGTGTAAAAAATATCTAGATTTTTTATACAACGGTTTTCTTGTTCACGTAGACGAGTAAAACTATTTGTGATGCTTGTATCTTGAGCGCAGGGTGCTTTGTTCCTCTGCGCCGAGATTCATGATAAAGATCAGTGACATTGGCCTCCTGCGTGACCAGTACTGATGCTGAGACTCTTGGACCTTACAGCTCGCTATCTTCGCCGGCTACAAAAATATTCCATTCTACAACTAAATTATCTTCTGTAGACGTAAAAAAAACTCTGAATATTTTATTTATCATGTTTATTCAATATATACATCTGAAACAAATGGTCATCACAAATTGTCGCCATATTTTTTTTCGGTGGTTTTTGCCTTGTATCGTCTCAGTTCTGCCTCCCGGAGCTCCGCCAAGTAAATGTATTAGATACAAAGTTTTGTAATAGTTTTTGACGGCCTTACGCGATTGTGAAAGATCAAGGACCTTAGGAAAAGGCCACATAGGTTTATATATCCCACATAGGTTTCTTTATTTATTAAGATGTAAGGGTAGCGTGTCCGCTCTCTCACCTCTTCATCGTACTCACAATAGGCATCTGTTTACAAAACCCAATATATAGCTGAATTCGCAGCCGTATAAATAAAGGGGAGTTATACAGAATCTTTAAATGCGAGAACTATTGTGATTAAGTATAGCTGTGACTGTGTGAGTCCCACTTATTGCGCATGAAGTTTAAATCGGATTCCTAAGGCGGAAAAAACCTCTCTTTGCAGTCCACTGCTCTCACGTACGCCGATGCAACTGATTATATTATTATATCCAGGAACAATATTTTTTCCTTAATTTTTCTTATATTTACGAGTACTATAGTAATTTAGAAAAGATGTTTTGATATGTTTGTAATTCATCTTCTTATGTCACATTTTATTTTAAAAAATACATTAACATTGTATAAAGTTTATAAGCATGACAATGATTTATGTGAAACATTGTTTTTACTGACCTCTAAAATAACTTATTAATAAGTTATTCGCCAAGAAAAGTTAATTGTCTTAACAGTCCATAAAAAAATGCTGTTTCAAAATAAATAATCGCTATTGAGAGTCTTTGTCGGCTTCACGAAGAAGACTTATCCCTGCTTCTCAAACTCTCATCATTATTTCAAAGGGAAATTTTGCCGGAGGATTTATTGCCTTATCAACATTAGACTTCAAGTTTTTCTAATCAGCTTCGATTCTAATTGGATGTGCCGCGCAGGTTTGTAAGCTGGCCGCTCGTCGAGGTCTTTTCACAGAAAACGGAAATAACGCTGAGTTAATCTATGAGAATAAATAATTGATTCGGTATTTTTATAGACCATTTTAAGCGACGCTCGATGTCAATAGACGTTATTAATTGTACAAATTACAATTCAAAATTGTCGGTTCGAATTCCTTTTTTCCGAGCCCGTATGAAACGTACGCGTTTCTCGAGCCAGATGACGGTCGGAGAATTCTTTGGTGGTCGGTTGTCGATAGGCCATTAGAGTCATTATTCTCCGTATCTCCATACTCGATCTAATTTCGTCTCTAACATCACTTTAAAATATCAAGCGTGAGTGATTATGAAATATTTTGCTCTGTAATAAGTTAGGATGGGTCCATTAAAGCACCGACCGATAATAATTGAATCTATTAAATCGCTCAAAAATTAAATTATCATTTGTCTTTAGTCACACCATGAATAAACAATATTAAAAAAAACCCTCCTTTATAGAAAAGTTGGGAAGATAATGCAGCATACGTGGAAGTAAAGGCAACACCATCGCAATAAATAGAATATAGTAGCATTTCATTATTTCTATAAACAACATTTTACCAAAGGATACAGACGAAAAGTTGCAGCACTTGAATTTCATTGAAAATGTTGCCGGTTTGATTACTCAACTCAATTTAAATTTTATATGCTCTGAGAAAAAAGATGTTGCAAACATCACACACATTGTATAAAACGCTTATAAACTTAATATAAGAATATCTTTACTTTTAAAATATCCAATGTCTCAATAATGATTTATTATTATTTACCATATCTGCTCCATATTGCAGCAGTTAATACAGAGAGTATTTAGTACTCAATAATACCATTATAATAGTTTAAATATACGCTATAATTGATTTAATTGCACTTCTGAATTTTACCGTGCATTCATTTATGTACATAAAAAAATCATTGTTCAGTATAATTGTAGAAACGAACAATCAGTTTTTTTTGCTAAATTATAGTAACAGAACATATTCAAAAGTTTTCATACATTATTCAGATAGTTCAAATTAGCAGTAAAATTGCAGAATTTCTTTAAAGCCCAGCAATCTTTTGTATTGTCAGTCGATCAGTTTAATCTGGTTCATCAATAATTTCGTGGGAAAATGACCAACCCATACACTACCGTGTATTGGTTTAAGCCTAATTATATTGGACATTTCTAGACTCGTACATTAAAGAATAATAAAAAAATACAGTAAGTAAGTTCTACTTTGTATTAATTGTAATTGAATTTATTCTTCATAAATGGATGAATTAATATAATGACAAATATTAATAAATTTTGTAAATACATTTTTTTTTAAAGTACAAAATAGAATTTTGAATTGTTCAAATATTTGTTTTTGTTGTTTATTTTGAAATAATATTTAAAATTATAAGTAGTCTTTTTACTCATAATTTATATAAAACTACAGTAATACACAATATTGAGTTGTGGTCTTTCACAAAATATATTGAGTTTTTTTTTAAATCCATAGAGTTGTAATGTTTTCTTTAATTATTCATTGATGTTTATTTAAATAATTAAAAAATATAGTCATTACTCTTGATAGATATGTATGTTTTTATTTAATGTTTTCGAACATGTTTTCATCATCTTTTGTGTAGGGTCACTTCTTTAAGTGGATTTATTATGTACATGATGGGGAAAAAATGGGTAAAATCGCGTAGCAACGAGTAAATCGCTTAATAAACGTTATGGTGCCATCCAAAAAATTGCATTGAATCTTAGTTACATAAAAATAGTAGCGTTAAAAAAGGACTAGGTGTATTTAAAATTCTTGAAAATCATGGTAGCAATTTTTTCTTTTATATTTCATCCTTATATTCAAAAGAAAATGCTTTATCAAATTTTGTTACAAAGAGTAAAACATGTATTATTACTTAATAATTAGAAACATTCGCTAAATTCAATTAGTTACCTGTATAATTTCTGCTCATAAATCGTTTTCTCATTTCTTATATTTCAAATCGAACGAGCGCCCTACATTCGGTTCCAATTATTAAAATGTTGTCATTAAATTGCGTGATACGAAAAACTTAACAATAGTGTCGAGTTGAATTCATATAAAAAAACATCACAAGAAATTGTTGTGTGGATCTCATTTTTTCTTATCTCCAGACCTGACCTTGATCTTGTAATCAAAACATGTAAATCAGTACTAGCAGCTTATAAAAGAGCCTAATCATTTCAGTTTTTTTTATGGAGGTAGGCGGTTAAATATTTTTAATGGAGGCTGAAACACGGTTTTAAAATGCTAATGAAATGACTACTTTCACCTTTTCCAATCAACAAATTTAAGTTAAGGAAATTTAATTAAAAAACCCGCATTAATTTGTTGTTTTTAAATAAGTATTCTAAATTTGTACCTGTATTATGTGTGTATGCTGAATGAGGGTTTGAAAGCTGTTTTAACATACCGTGTCAATGAAGTTTTGTATAAATATTTTTTCAAATAAATAGTATCAATAAAAAATAATCATTAAAAAAAATGATCATCATTATTAGAACTAGATAACATTGCGTAATTAAATTTTCTGCATTATTTGAAATTTAATATATGAAAAATACATCTAAATATTACCAAAATTATTCATGTAATGCTAATTTGATTTATATAGTTGTTACACTTTATTGTATACTACATATACCGCAATATAAAATAAATCAGTTATGAACACAATTGTATCATTTAACAAATCACCTATTTTAAAAAAGCTTGTTCCTTCGTTAAATATAATAAATAATATTGCAAAGCGTTACTTAAACATTTTTTAAGATATTTTATATTAATACTAGCTGACCCGGTGAACTTTGTTTCACCCGAAAGGCAATAAATGAGCAGATTTTGGATTTTATTAAGTTGAATTTTTCGGTACATATGATATCATATATTTGGTCTGGTTGAATTCTATTGCAGTAATCGACGAAACTTCAGCAAGTAGTTGTCAGCATTTCGACGAATCGTCAAACGATATGCGTAATAATTCATCGAGCTTAGATTCTTGGTAGTTTTTTTCACCTGAAATTAAGACAATAGATTTTTAATTTTGTATGTAAAGCTAACATCCATATTTGTAGCATAATTATAAAGGGGTGAAGATAAATGATTTTAAATCGTTTGCCGGTTATTTGTCCAATTTTCTCTAAAAAAACATCTTCTAATCTTTAAGTCTGTTATTTTC
This sequence comes from Glossosoma conforme, assembly GCA_022606575.1. NCBI lineage: Eukaryota > Metazoa > Arthropoda > Insecta > Trichoptera > Glossosomatidae > Glossosoma > Glossosoma conforme. Next base: position 901,715 of record JAGTXR010000161.1, on the reverse strand, counting down.
CTGGTAATAAGCAGTGTAATTGGTCATTTATTGGAAACCTAAAGCAAAACCAAGCACTGAAAAATGTATGTCATGACGGAATCAAAACTATGATATTGATTATATATATATTGATTACTCACCATTCAATGGATTTTTCATTTTGATATTGAAATAATATCTATCTTCTCCTTGCCAAAACATCAGTGGGTATTGCAACGTGTCATATGAACGACGTGTTTCAGATATCTGTTGTAGTTGCCCAGTATCACGACGTGTGTACCAGATAGTCGTTTATCCGCTCTGATCACGACTTTGTAGACCTCGATCAAGTTCTTCCTCCATATTGTCATTGAAGTATATTTGTACAAATTTATGCTGTGCATCTTCGAGAGGTTGGAATGATCCGATTCGATGGTGAATCTGTCCTTGTATCTACAGAATCAAAAGCAAAGACAATATTACTGATTTATAAACACTTTTTTTTAAGAATTAGCATACATAATTCAAATCAATAAGTGTAGTATGTTATTCTGTTAATTAGATTGTGTGTAAGTACAAAAATAATTAAATAAATACCTTGAATGTCGGATTAAATCCTCGTCCATTCTAGAGTTCGTTCAAACGGATCGCTTTGGCATATCGTAAAGAGACTTGTCAATGTTGTCGCTGGAGGTGTCTCAGCACGTTGAACAACATTTGAAGCCGTGAAATATACCCAATGACCATTCTCCAGATGCACCGCCAAATGCACAACAGCAGTATGAAGTTCGTGATAAGGGATTGCGAATATACGCCAAATCGCTTTGTACCAAACTTGAAAGCGCGCAATTTCATCGTTGGTATTCGAGGTTAGGATGCCAAAAACCGCCAAATCGCTGCCATACATTCGTAATGTTTCGATTCCTAGTTCCATGATGGCTTTTTCTTGAAGGATTCGATCGTTTTGGTCGCGAGTATCTACAGAATCAAAAGCTTTATATTTTGTTTCAAAATATTCCGTACCTTACGTAGGTACCTACTTACAATACCTACTATTGCGTCATTTTTAGTTACGTTGCTGACTATGGCAACACCGTCTTAACTGACAGCTGTCAAGTTACAATAGTCTTGTATGAAAACATGTTTACGTAAATGTTCAATATTTTTTCTTAATCAAATCAATTTTGAGTATACCATGGACGTTTTTGGGTTCTAAGCTACCTTTCCACCAATTTTCAGCCAAGTCGGTTAGGCCGTTCTTGAGTTATAAAAACAAATATAACCCGACTTTCTTTTATATATATAGATTATTTATAGGTCAACAACATATTTACATTCTGAGTTAAGAGCACATTCACTTAATTATTGGAACCAATTGAAAAATATGTGGATTAATATTGAATAGACATAATATTATTTGGCTGTAATTTATACATGTACATTTGGTTTAAAGAAATTAATAATTCATTAATAAATCTGCAATTACAATAATGAGATAATTTATGCTATCCATATATTTAAACTTTGAAAATAATAACGGAATAAATAATTAGCTAAATATTTCGGAATGTCGATAATGAACACCTTAATATTAATATATCCAGCGTTTTTTTGTGCATGAATTTAAAATGCTCCTATGAATAATTTATCATCACTTAAAACCGCTGAACGGAGCCATAATCTGCAACACTTTATCAATATATAAACGTTGGATAAGTTGATGAAATAATTAAATTGTTATATATTACATACAAATTGGATAATTATTTAAATATAATTTTGATATGTGTAAAGTAAATGAAATAAATAAAGAGCTTGAATATTTCACAGAGACCTTCTTTGAAAGGAGACTTTTAATATGGTCTTTGTTTACTTTTTATATAGTTTATCAAAACTATTACCGGCTGAGTAAAACAATATGATTTAAAAAATGGCACATAAGAATTATCGTTTATTGCTGTTGAAAGTGGTTCAAGGTGTCTTTATTTTGCGAACAGAATTACCATATTAATGTTTTAATTATGTAAAATAAATAAATTAACGTAAATACCACCAATATATAATATTCATCTTTCGTTGTCGTTCATTCCTTCCGTTTAATTAAGGCCTTTCTATTTTTTTCTAGAGCATAAATCTAATAACAGTGCATTTTTATAATAAAGCCATTATAATACAACTCGTAGATATTCAATAATATGAGCATTTAGAAATTTAATCGGTTAAAAAATAGTGGATACATATTGTAAAACTAGTTTTAGTCTCGCGCTACACTTGATGAATATACTTGTATGTAGCATTTATGACAGCTTCATCTACTTTTATCGATATGTAGTTTGTTTTTGTCAGTCTTTTTGATCTAGCCTGAGGAATGGCATCAACTCTCTCGTTGACACTTGAGCTGTAGCAGTCGATGACAGTGGCCATTAAAATAGTATCATACGAGTGTATTGAGAACAGTGAAAGCTAGCCCAGGTATTTGTTCCTCCATATGCATATAATATTACTACAAAGTAGTATATTTTTACATATGTTTTCAACGAATCTCAGGATGTTTTGAATTTTATACAATATTTTTCTTTCTTTCTTAGAAAAATAATTCAAAATTAAAAAAAATATCGCTTAACGTCTTAAGTTACGAAATAATAAATAATATCTTAAAAGGTATGTATTATAATCTTAAAGGTTGTTTCTATTAGATTTATAGGCCCACTATGCTCAGTGAAGAATACATAGTAGCCAGTTGTATAATAGCTTTTACTAATTGCCTTTTCTGCTTAGATCTTGCATCTTTTGATAAATTTGTAAGATATAAGGGCAGCGTATACAGCCTTTTATACAGAACCGGTAAGCTATGTATTCAGATCACGACAGTCACACGCATTTGTTTAGAAGTATCCCGGTTATATTACCATTTTCGGAGTTGCCGTTTTTAATGAGAGAATAGAGCTCTAATACCCTCAATTAAATATTCTAATATGTGAAGCTTGCGGTACTAGTTACGTAACCTAAAATTAACGCTCATACGCTGTACTGAGAATAGATAGAATACCTCAAATGTAAATGCATATTTTACTAAGTGAACCATAATTGATTTATATAATAACGACACATTATAAGTATTTTTTACCTGAAAATAATATATTTTAATTTAAAATTTGAATTCATGTATTCCATACCGTAATACTCATATACTCTTATTTTACGATTTTATTACAAAGTTAAATTAGATTTACAAATTATGGATTTGAAAATGCTTATATCAGCCATTGGTATTGGTACAATTAAATTCAAATAAAATAAAATATATATTTAAAACAAATATAAAAAACAAGCACTCCTTATACCTTCCGACGAACATATGAGAGTAATATTTCATAATTCGCTCTAAAAAATGATCGTCACAAACTATCGATCCCTGTCTTATCTCATGTTAGTCTGCCTCCTGGAGCTCGGTATTAAATATTGATTACAATAATAAATTTTATCTAAATATAAACAACCCTGTATCTATAAGTATCATGCATGGCACGTTCATATTAATGATCTTAAAATAATTCGCCCATTTCTTTGAATAATTTAAAAAACGTCATAGGCTCACTAGTAACGATAACTATCATTATCAATGGATTATGTTTCAGTCGCGTTGACACGTAAATTTGGATTTAATTTGTATGAATACTTTTATTACAATTGATTTAAGATACACAATAAACAGACTTTATAATTTGTGTTATAAATGGCGACTTTTTATATCTTTTAATATGAAGTCATTATAGCTTCCTTTCTGACCGCCGCCAACCTGAGGCTACCGCGGTGTATCCTAATGGCCTAATTAACAGTGAAGAGTCCTGCAAAATAACCACTCGTGAGCCGACAAGCACTTTAAGATTCTTCCAAACAACCTTATTAAATCTCGCTCAGTAATAATGCCTCGACGTCAGATATCCAGTCTATACAGCTAAGGTGAATGCTTACCTTTGTAAAGGCATTCTTCATTCGAGAATATTTATATAAAATCTTATTATATATATTATCAAATATTACTCCTATTAAAAGAATCAAGCAAATTACATGCTACTATTTATATTCATATAATATTTCCTGTATTTTGTTTTATCATGGTAAATTCTGTGAATATGTTAATTTACTTTATATTGCTATTAAAATAATAAATTGTGCAATATTTAAAATCGGAATAGTATTTAAGTATAGTTTATTCGTGGTTTTATTAATATATTTAAAGGTAATCAATGTATTTTTACTATATACGTTTCATATATAAGGGAGTATATAGGCACCGCAATTATCCGCTACACAATTTTGACATTAGCCATTGGTAGCATGCCTTCTTCCATATCATCTCTGCATCTGAAGCGCCACGTGGATACATAGTTCTCAACGGTTTCTAGAGCAAAAACTCGGAGGCTTGACTAAAAGACAGCTATAGTATCTTAGACATATTCAAATAGGGGAATAAGGAAAAGGAAAAAACATTCTCCAGCTGCCACAATGCTCTTCCAAGATTGATGGCTCGATTTGTGAGCTTTCTAACCTCCTACAAAACCCTTTTTTAATTTTAAATTTTTGCCATTCATTACTACATCAGAGAAATTGCACTTTGCCGTATTAATTTACTCGAAACCATTAACAGTATTGTTTCATTATTCGAATAATTTATAGTTTATTTAAAAAATATATATATATTTTTAATGAGGAATAAAGGTATTTTTACAAGCTCATTTTATAAAATGTACTTACAGGTTATTCTTTTCATATCCGCTACAACTAGCGGTATCAAAAGTAAAATAAAAAACAGCGTTAGGTTGGTTTTTACTAAAAAAATAATATCAATTCAATAGTCATCTTAGCTAATAAATAATCTAACCATTGGCCTTTGAAATGCCGTTACTTCGTGACTTCTTGTATGGGAAAAATAAAACATAAGGTTCTAATGAATTGAAATCTGAGAATGATTTCTAAATTAGGGTGACTAACTTTTTATTGAATTGGTGATGGATAGTTAGGGTTCATTTGGTAATTGTATTAACTGACAAGTAGTCTATTCTCGTTTAGTTATATAGCCTTGAGTATAATTGTGTTGACAGTCTATTATTAAGTTGTCATTAAACCGGGCAACGGCTCACTCTCCTTTATTTTTTTATTGACGTTCGTTTATCTGTTATAATTATTACAAATAAACACATTTTTTATTAACAACTATAATTACAGTATAACTACTATTCAAGCTAGTTTAAGACGCTGTATATTTTACATTACAAAACGGCGCTAGTACTAAATCGAAAGGCTTACATAAAAAATTAATAGCTGCATCATAGCTAGAATATACATAGTAGTCGCCCAAGTCTATCAGAATTCATTTTTACTGCCTCGTACTAAGTCATATATGCCCCTGGAACTATGGAAGAGCCTGAAGGCCGCTTGGAACTATGCTTACAAGAGCAAATATAAATAAATTGTACTTTGAATGATATAATGTTTTAACATATTAATATAATTTAATAACTATTTCGGCAATTACGCAAAATTGTTCGCAAACATCTGTGATCAGTTTGATACTCTTCCCTTACCACAGCCTTTTAATTATTAGTGGTAAACCAAAGATTCTCCAAACACCATTAATCAGAGCGCTCCTTATAAAAAATGGGCTATGTTGGAACGCTTGTTGACAGTCAAATGATGTTGACAGATCAGCAATCGACTTACAGTGCTTTGTCATCATCAAGAAATGGCAAGCATCGCAACAAGTGATGAGACTTGTACATCATTGTTTGTCGGTATTCTACTTACGTGTTACATAAAAATAACACTTCGCAAAATAGTATTTATGTTTATAAAAATCAGAATTTCATAGTTATAGCAGTTTGAAAACAAACCTTCTATGCAGGGCATTGTAGGTGCAAATGGTTGTTAATGTTTAAGTTATAGCGACCAGCAAACATAAAGGTTTGTGTGATTTGCAACACACTAATTAATTATTCTGTATTGTCGACCCCCCCGTGCGCTGTCTGCGGCGCAAGAGCGAAGCCACAGGCACCATGCAACAGACAATAAACAAACGATGCACTTTATATAGCACACGTGATACTTTACAGGTATACATGCATTAGCCATCGAAATAACATTACATCAAAACACTTCATTCGTCTTTCTAGCCCACGCGAAACAAAACACTAAACAAGTCGATGTTTGTTCAAGATTAACAACATTACAAAGCTTTTATGCCCGGGTGGAAGTGCATTCGCGTGTATATTAAATTTAATATGCATCATTCATAATTATAAATAATATAACACGCATTTAGTAGACTTCGGAAATATAAATAATACAGTCGTTGCGCTTCCTCGAAAGCTTATTAATTATTATTAATTCTTATTAATAGCACTGAAATCGCCTGAATTTGAATATGATTCATTGTGCATGTTAGATTGCGAACCTTTAAAAGCTACAGTACAGCAAAGTAAATCTTGTAATGCTATAGTATTACAAGATTTATGATGTTGTCGTAGGAATGTCAATATTGGCTTAGTGTTTAATTCAGTGGTTCCGAATCGGCGGGAAATTCTACAACTGGTAAACTTTAGAGTCCTATATAGACTGTTTTTTTTTGTTGACCAGTGGGGCGTTTGTGTTTTGCTTACCAAATTTTCTAAATCGCAAAGGTACATTTTTTTTTGTTCGTTAAATCTTCTCAGGTAAATGCGGGTTTTTATTTTTTTCTCGCTAAAGCTTGCCAGGAAAAAATAGTGTTTTTTTAATTTAACTTTCGTAAGCAAAAAAAAGAGGCTCGCATTTTTCCTTGTAAAATATTTGGATGCAAAAGAAGCATTTGTTTTTTCACATTATTGATTTTTGATCTAAATTTTTTTTGGGATGTATTATTTTTAGATTAGGTTAACCTTTTCTGCCATCAATAATCAGTGGTGAATTTGTATAATTTAAATGTTATAAATGATTTCAATATTAGTTCCACAATTTTGTTTTTCAACGTCGTATTTTGGCTTCATTGAGAAACCTTTTAAAATTGACTACTTGTCGAAGCCAAAATATATCGTTGAAAAAGTTATAATTTATAAGACAGCAAAAAATTCACTTACAACGTTGATATCTTCGGAAATGTGGTCAAGGAGTAAATAAAGAAAAAAAAAAAGATTTTCTAGTGTAATCATTATTTTATTGAATCGTCGATAAATAATATAATTTATTTAGCGTCTCATTAGGACGTTGCCGATCATAAATATCAAGTTAATCCTAAATTATTCTTTTGCTCGCAAATATATTTTGTCGGCGGGTAATTTAGCGGTCCGCCCGAAGCTTTGGCTTCCTGACTGTCCCGGCGCGTTAGCCGCTTTGCCACATAAACATAATATTTATGCCATTTATTCAAACACGTCGGCATTCATCATTACGTTACTCCAATTAGCCGAGTCATTAGTTGGTACGTATTATATTTTACTTCACGTAACGATGAAAACATAATTCCACATAAACTTACACACGATATGGATAAAAACTAAAGTGTAAGAAATGAACACATGAATTCACTTGAGAGAGTTTTTACATATGGTAATTTTAAACTTGTCATATTTTACGACTCAGGAACTCAACCTTGTATTTTCTCCGTACACAAAAAAAAAAACGTGAATACAGTTACATGCAACGATCTTATAATTCCTAGTGAGAGCTCCATTAAATTTTAGTAGTGCTTTCTAAGATTAGGTAAAATACTTTAAAACAATCATGCCTAAGATAGAATTGCAGCTCAGAAACTAGCTATTTTGTTTCAAACACAACATATCTTTCTTATAGAGGTCAATACGCATTATAAAACTATTAACTTATTACTATATTTTAGACGTATTTTAAAACTCGTACTTTTTTATTCAAGCTGCTCATACAGGTGATACAATGCTTGCTTTCCTTGGTAATTATACTTAATTTGTAGCTGTCATTAAAGGTTTTTAGATTTATAGTGTCCGTCGTTATCGGGTGAATCGTTTAATTTGTCACGTAAGGAACAACATTTTTCATCGACTGTTAGATTTTCTTTGGCGGCAACTTTTATAGCCTATAATCTACGTAGTGCATAGTTACAGTTACTGTCAAACTTTATTGTTAATCCTATATCATCAATATAAAACTTTTATTTTTAAATTAATAATTTATTCAATACTTAAGTTATTATATTATATGTTATTACGATTTTGATGTTTGTTTATATGTTTATTTCATATAAATATTTTTCCAAGAATATTGAGTATTTCTAATGTTGTTTTATTATTAAAGTGTGATTCATTAGATATACATTTTTAAAAGTCAAAGAATATTTTAGGGAAGTGTCTTGAGTTAAACCAATATTAAAAAACAAGCATATTAAAAATAATGTAAAAAACTACAAATACATCATTAATATTCGTAGGTGAGTTACGCGATAAAAACTTTTCATTAAATTATCTCTGCCATAGATACATAAAATTGCATACGCGATGGTAGTTGAGAAACCTTCATCGAAGAATGAAGTACCCTTCTGCAGCAGGAATCAGCATTCTTACGCATGATGTCCACTCATTCCCTGAGACTTATTTCCTGCTTTATCGTTAGACTACAAGCAATCTTGTGTTAAATAACAGAGAATTGTTCATTTTGGTCATGATGACTTCAATAAAGTTGAATAGTTACGAGTTACAACGACAGATACTAATTTTTATGCTGAAAATGGCTTCGTTCACAGCCGTGAGAAAATTTAAAATGGCATTTAGAAGAATAAAATTGTTTAGGAGATACGTCATTTAAACACATACAAACTTGTAATACATCTATAAAGTTCACTAATAAAATAAAGATATTAAATAAGTGTAATTTTTCAGTGCAAATAATTTATCGTCATTTAAAAAAAAAACGAAATTGAATTTAGTTACACGGGTATTTATACAGATTATCCTTTCTCGTTGATCATTTCGGCTGGAATGGGAAAATATTTTGTATTTATACGTTGATGAAAAAATGACGAAATGTATCTCGAGATGGTCAATACCACATAACTCTTATAAAAAATTAATTACGTGAATAATTATTTTAAGCATTTAATATTCATTGTTATTTGTTATATCAAATTATTGAAATCAATTTTATTTTGTAATATTTTAAAAAATATACAACAAAATATTTCACATTGCGTTACATTACTGTATAAGCAAGTAGTTATTTTCGACATACAATTTTTGACAAGTGCGTGATAAATTATGTAATCAACACTTATGATTGATTATAAGAATTTCACATACGCGTTAGTGAATGATAAATCGATTTCCCAATCAAATAACGTATCAATTTCCTTTCAACCAGCAGCAACTATTTTGACGACTTCATGTAAGACACTTTTTATGAAAGATGTACTCAATTTGTTAATTCTGAATACAGTCTACCGGGAAATTTCCCGGATGCTTGTCATTTTCCTTGCAAATGCTGGCAATCGTTTCTTAAGAAGTTAATTTTAAATCAGTTGGTTCAATGATTGATTTTTTACTATTATTTTGGATGTCACACGAATTCTCGCTTTTTATTTTTTTTCGCTGTTGTTATACCGATTTGAAGTTTATCTACCACAGTTGTATACCTACATGAGATCGAAGGACAGTGTAGTGTCGTTGATGACGGTGTTTTCAGATTATTGACAGTTTTAAGCCGATTAATAGTAATGAAAAGTACGCAGAAGTCTTATAAATGACCTATAAAGATAAAATAACATTTTATATTGGTCTCAAAATATTTACTCTCATGAAAAGTCACCGAATTACCTGTTTCTTGGTGTTCTTATGGGAGAGTACTGTTGCGCTGTTGTATCCATATTGACTTCCACAAATTGTTGTGACTTACCACAATCACAATGATTTGAAACATGTAATTTTTTGTATTATTAATGATCCTACACGCTGTATAAGCTTGCGGATGAATGTCCCCCGTGTAGGAAGCACATTATATGTTATGATAGTAATAATTAGTCTCGCGCTTTCTGTCAGCGTGGATAGTCGAACATGATGGATGTCCAGGGGGAAATGTGAATCATTTATTAATGGCTCCGTGGACTTCGCTAGACAAAACAAGAATGTCGATTAGACACGCCACAGCTTCATCCAGAGCTCCTGCAAAACCGGAACGGCCAGCTATCAATACAGCTAAATATAGATACACATACCTATCTAATGTCTTACATTAAATTATTATGTATTTTTATAATCATATAATATTTTAACTTGTAGCTTATTTTCACAGGTGATGAACAAAGATTTATCTAGGATATATACCATTACTTCATTTTTAAAGCAAGACCTTCTTTGAACCAGTATTATAGTACAGTGCCCTTTTGAAAACAATATTTCTCGTGAGAAGTATCCAAAGCTACGCTTTCCTTATATGTTATTCATCCACACTGCATTTCGTTACATATGCTAATCAAATACATAGTAATGTTCAGAAAACGTGATACGTTTGAATGAAGACTAAAGTAATGAAAAAATCAAGCGACCAAATACGTGTATGACGACTTGTATCCAATTAGATTGCTTGAGTTTAAATGAGGCAGAAATGAAAGTACAGCAAGTGTGTTTTTTAAAGCGATAATCATTACTTTGGATTGTGGACTTTGCCTCGTGTAGAGGTGATAAAATAACTCTCAGGAAAAAAACCGTGGCATGGTTTTATTGTACGTTTTGCAACATTGTTGTGAACAAGTTGTTTACTTTGTTTGGGTAACTTCGCCCTACATGGACATAAATATTCATGTGAAAACCAGTCACGTAATACTATCAGATCTTATTGAACCATTTGTATGTAAATAAGATTCACTTCTTTAAATTTAAATATAATTAATAAATAGTCAACTACAATACAAAAGAACAACTACGTTATAAAATGGATTGATCAAAAGTGTACTTAATTTATTTTCATTAAATTCTTTCGTTTTCATTTTATATAAAACGTAGTTAATTTAAAGATGATAAAAGACAGATTTTATTTAACAAATAAAAATTTTGAGATTTTCCTTGATGCGAACGACTATTAGAAGTTCGTCTAAAAATTGGCTCATTCTCATGACAAATTTTAATAAAGTATATTTTGAAGTTGATGTCTTCTTGAACATATTAAAAAAATATATAAAATTATGTGACATTTTATAGTGTAAGTATTTTTCATTATACCTACAGTGATTGTATAGGTGATAATCTTGTTCATTTGTTGTGTTCAAGACTTTTTTTAAAAGGTCTAATATGTATTTTAATTAAAAAAAAATGTGTATGTAAGAGTGCCTAGGGCTAGATTTTTTTTAAAAATCAAAATATTTTTTATGGACTCGTACTTTCCGCGTGGTTAAATGATCTTGTCGTCACTAAGTCATTAAATCGATTGTGCAAACAAGTTCGTTGAAAACTCGTGCAAAGTGAAAGGTAACGGACGAGAGGAAGAAGCTTTTAAAAATGCCTTTAACCAGTAATGGTTACTTACGTAGCGGTCGATGGCGATTAAGAAGCATAACATAAAACAATTCAGCTTTCTTTGGGATGCTGTGGAAGTAATGATACATTACATGCTGTCTGGGAGCTCTTACAAAGTTGAGTGGCTGCCCCTTGGAACTTTGAACTGTGCACCTCTGGTGGATCTTGAGGTGGCTGCTCTCGGTCCCCGGCCGGTATGGGCGGTATGGCCGGTATGGCATTGTTTTCCTCTGCAAGACTCTGGAGCAGTGACCCTTATTAACCCTCTCGGCTAGCTCGAGAGCCTAGAAAGGAGACAAAGCATTCAAATTGGCATCTGCATAAAGAATTCTGGGTCCTGTTTACCCGTATAAGGAGTTCATTAATGACTAAGACACTATATGAAGCTTAACCATATATTCATCTTAATTATTTATCCCTTTGAAACAAAAAATTTCGTCTTGCACTACTGTTTATTTAAGATATTTCGCTAAGACAGTACTTTATTTACATTATTTACTTGTAATATACATTGTATTTGTTGCCCAGCTATACGCAATCATTCTTGCCTCATCCCAAGTCATTTTAAAATTAGAAACTCACTATGCATTGAAAACACACAATGCATTATATACAAAGGATGGCATGGAGCTTGAGGATAAAACAACTGCAGGATCTGAGGCAAATTTGGGCGATTAATTATCAGTTTTTCGGAGATTGGATGAGTAGCTTAAAGCCCCTGAAAAACTTAATACATTGGTCCTTAGAAGCAGCTCAACCCTAAATAATTATAAACGTATAATAAATTAATTTTGAATATGCGATACATAATAAAATACAAATGAAGAAGCCATTCACTTAATTTATTTAATTACTGTTATTTCATTCTACTAAAATGCAAAAATCTTAGGGTTTATAAATAAAATAATCGGTATAATCGGAAGGAATATAACTTCGACATAAAAAAAATATGGAGTATGCAAGACGAGGACCCAAATGAGGGCCTGGCAGTTTTACAGCGGACCGACTGAATGTGACTGCGGCGTGGAGCAGACCCTGTCACACCTTCTGGAGTGTGCGCTGTGCCCGAATAGCTGCACCCAGGAAGACCTGATGATGGCCAGAAGTAACGCCATCGACGTCGCCCACTTCTGGGCAGACAGGATCTGACCCTGTTGTTTCCGACACGATTATATACATAAAAAAAATATTAAATAATTATCAAATTTGTTGAGATTAAAGGTCTTCAATAAATTGATGGCGATAATCTGCACACATTGTAGCTTTTATTCAAAGCGCAGCTGCGTGAGGAAATTACTTATCGTCTTCACGCTTTGAATCGTGTAATGCAAACTGAATCAAGTAAAGCCTAGTTGCTGATCCTGATCACTGCCTTCCGCGGCATGCGAGCATCGCAAACGATACCGGCAAATTATTCCCTCATAATTTAACACTGACAGTAAATAATGGAGCCTTGTCAAATTATCCACAACTTACATTTATTTCGTGATCCAGTTTTTGTAACACGCAATAAAATCGGTATGATTGTAAACGCTTAAGTGCGGTATCATATTTTTTTAAACTCGATTTCGAAGCGTATTTAGTGATGAAAAATCGTTAACGTATCCTACTTGAATGGCTCGCCTCAAGTGGAACAATAAGTCTTCTACTTCTAAATAGACCAATAAATAAGCAATGTAATAATATGCCTAAAAAAAACTGCTATTTTAGACGCTGTCAATAATTTCAGTATTTTTTACATAACAGACAATAAAGTGATATAACAAAATATTATTAGCTAGTAGTCTATAATTGATAATGTTAAACTTAGCATATTGGATAATTTAACAATATCAAATTAGAAAAGTAGTGCAACTTGTAAGTCTACCTGTAGACTAGTATGATCAATATAAAAAATAATGCTATCAATAAATACTAAATAATTACCTTAACAGATAAATAAAACACGTATTACATAAAATAATAAAGAAAATAATGTACGTTTTAGAAACAGATTATGTGTGTATAGTATATCAAATTATACTGTCAACTTCTCTTACACTCAAATAAATGTATTATATGTACAGATATGGTTGAAATATCATATTGTTTGAAAATGGATTTTTATCATTTGTTTTCTTCTTCATTTTCGTGTCAGCATTTAAAATAGATTCCACTTAATATCTATTAACATCTATAGGCAATAGACCAGCACAATAAATTGGGAGGAGTTTTAGTCTGGCAAATCGAGCAGGATTTCAGGTGCTATGTAGTCTATTGGTATTATAATTCGCATCGCAATTTCTACACTTAGAACATAGGTTTTATTAACTACAACACTCGTGAATATTTTAACAACACGGGGACTTTTAGCGGAGAGATTGCTGATAAAAGACGAGGCAAGAAGTACCACAAAAGCTCGTTTGCACTGAACGGAATCTATCGAACACCCGCGCTGGAGGTGATAAGAGACTTGAGGAAGTACGCTTGCTGCGCCACAGCTTATGTTAGAACCGTGGTATTAACAGCCCTTTACAGTAAAATCGATATAATGCGCAAAATAGTTTTCTTGATAAAATATAAATTAAAAACATATTTACATTATTTTCAGTATAATCACCTTTCAGTACAAGTGACAATCTAAGAAAACAATATATACTTTCAATAGTTACAATGTGCATAATTGATAAACCAGGTTAACTCTCAAATTACAGGAAAAATTTGGTTGTGGGTCTATTTTATAGATAATTGTTACAAAAAATTATAGATACTAAGAAATATTAAAGAAATGATCTGATATTGTTCAGACTACATTGCGGAGGTAAAAACAGCCATAGGTACTATTCCCTTTAACGGTTACGGATATGTCGAACGATGGAAACCTCGTGAAGAATGATTCATTATAATGTAACACATGTTCAACAGGCAACCATCGATATTATAATATTGCATAAGAAGTTTGAACCGTAATCTTCAATGCGGGCGCGATCATTACAGGCCTCCGTAGCAAATTGCTTAGGTTTAAACACCTAACATCGTACGTACAAGTAGTACTATCACCAAACTTTAAACTGTAAAATTGCTTTCTCGGAGACTGAAAAATTCTGTCTTTCTTTTTCCAAGTAAGCGACACGACTTGTCTCTCTGTTGCGGCGTGACTTGAATTCAACGAAGAGCGTAATATTGAACATGGCAGGTGATTAAGGAATATAATACATTTAAAATATTTAGTTAATACGAGTATACAGATGATATATTCGTTAATTATGTTGAAATCTGGTATATATTAAAAGCATGCGAAGGTGATTTGATCATATAATTGCACAATAAAAACACGCAAAACAAGTAAAAATATTTTTAAGAATCGTTAAGACTACGGAGCAGTATTTTATTCAGCATTTTAGACCCGCGGTACACTGTGATTTATATGATATATTTTTCAAATCATCATTAATCAAATTACGTCTTTATAAATGACAAATTACGCAAATTGACATCTAAATGCTTCCTAAAGTATATGAAATATTCTCTAGGAGCACCAGTACTCCGCGGAGTATCATTGAATCATTTTTTGACGTTCAACTACGGCAATTTAACGTTCTTAAAATAAATGTATTGCAATGTGTAATATACTCGTATAAAATAAGAAAATTATTATTTCTAACGGAGTATTTCTTTATTATTCTAACACAATAAATACTTTCTAACCAATCAATTCACACGCTTAAAGATTTATGTTCTCAAATATAATATTATGTCTCTTCCGGGCTCTTTTTCATGCGTCCGCTTTGAAAGGCAATCGGAAGAATAAATGATCATAATCATCAGTAACTGAGCTTCCACGATGCATAAAAAGTCTTCCGTTAGAACGTATAGTCCGATGACAATCATTAAAGTCTAAGAGCGAGTAAATAAAACCTCGCATTTCTACCTTGCGCACGCGGTGCGAAGTCCGGCCCCATCTGGTGCGCAATGTGCTCCCTTTGATTAAACCGCCAATTAGAGATTCAATTTACATCGTGCGTTTTCCGAGCGACGCCTGGCATTCGTCAAAAAGATTCCGCTCGTCGCTGAAAGCTTCTTCTATACTGGCGGAGACAGCGACTGCAAGCAACCACGGATGGTCCCAGGTGAGGGCGGACGACCGTCGCGGTAAGGGAAGAGCTTCCGAGATCAGCAATCGGCGCGGCGACTCCGGGCTTAGGAGGCAATTAAAAGGGCCTCTTATCAATAATTGAAAACAATAAATCTTACACTCGATATTCATATATTATCGGATGCGTTTGAAATTAATTATAAAATAATTACACAATGTAAGGAATGAAAATTGATAACTTTATCGTTTTAAATTCCTAAATGATCACATGATTTATTAACCTTATATTTTAACTTATTTAATAGTTTTGTAAAAATTATTTCGTAATTTCGATTGAAAAGGTCATCATATCTATTTTGTAAGTATATTTACTTACTAATTTAAAAAAAATCTTGTTTATATTTACATCTAAATTCTATGTTATGGAAATACTATCATTTTGTACGAAACGCGGAACTATAAAGTTCAATACATTGGTATAATTTATACATTATGTTAATAATAGCAAAAATATGCATTTCATTAATATGAAGTTTCAATTGAACAGCTTGACAACAATTCATATTATTAAAATATAAAAATAGTTTATAGCATAATATTTCATATGCTAAAACTTTGTTGTTATTATAAAGTTATTTTAATAGCCTTGTGTGGTGTTTTAATTAAAAAGTTGACGTTTTAACGATTACAAAAATACTGTTTTCCTGATCTACACGTATAATTAGTAGAAAGCTTTCAGTGAAGTAAATTATGTATACCTACTCGTACTCTTGAAATAACCTACCGGTGGTAGTACATCAGTGAACAGACCGCTTGTCTTCGAAGCTGCAGCTTCCGTGATCTAATATGAGAAATATCAAAATCTTAAAAAATAAATTTTATAGAACTTTTGTACAACATAACCCGCAAAATCCACAAATGCCACAACCGATCAATTTTCTATACCTTCCTAATTAGTGGTAGGCAGTTCGCACAGCCCGTGAACACTGCGGAACGGAAGTGTTCACGAGCTGAATAGGTACGTGAGTACATATGTATATTTATTACACAGTAAATAGGTATGTATTATACGGTTGTACGAAGCGTATATCTTTTCAAGTAAAAACACTGTATAATTGAATTTATATTTGAAAATCAATTCTCTTAATTTGTGGTCATCGCATGAGCGTCACATTATGTGGATAATTAACAGATGCCGGATTGACTAAAGAGGACCAACACCCACATCGAGCCTTATTTTATCATCTTAACAAACATTGTATTCACATAGTATGACTTTCTTCTCTATATTGGTACATAGTTCACGCATTTTACGAATAACACATACTTTTAAACGTAACCTAAAAAAATAAAGAGCTTCAAGCCTAACTGTGCAATGTCTTCTGACCTGACACGTACTATCATTATTATGTAATATGAAGATACGTGATATTTTTATTTACCATGTAATTTAATAATAACAGGTAACGTGTATTTACCCATTAGAATCTTCACAGCTTTATTTTTCCACTGTATCACGTGGGCGACGAATACTTTCAAAGCTATACGTCTTAAAAATAAATGTCTAACTCTGGACTTGTGATCCTGTAGTTAAATATATATGTGTATGTTTTAAGTATTAACAAAAGGGCTAAATGCATTTTATTCCGCTGGTAATAGCGTGCTAATAATAATTGATATCGCCACTTAAGCGACCGCCATAACTCGGGTGTGGACTTATTGAACACGCTGTTAATTTATACGGTGATGTGTTCGGCGATTTGTATCTTCGGCGGGATGCTGCAAAGAACTAACTGGCGATCGATTTAAATTTGCAAATCAATTTAAATTTTATTGATCAATATATTCGATCCGTTTATTTACATTTGGGACCTGAGTGAGCTTTCGCTTAATTAGGCATTTATTGTTTAATTTGATAATCGCGAAGACGTTCCTTCTAGTGAATTAATTTGCATATTGTAAGCAAATATCCATTATCGTTTGATGCAAATTGTGAAACCTGCGAAATTATATAAATCAGTATAATTTATTCAATATGTTTAAATAACTTTAAAAATACATACGAGTATAATTAAAATACAGGTTAAATTTAATTGCCTATTCATATGAAACATTTGCCCACAATTGAAATAATATTTCAGCAAATTACCTTAGATAAGCTTTAATGTTTAACGTTAAGAATGTGCGCAGTAAACATTTAACATACACATTATATTAATTTGTATTATCCGTGCATGCAAACCAAGTATTAGTCATTGAAAGTAAACGTTTATAAATGTTCCAACAATACTAAAAATACCTATGCAGAATATCTTCGAGTTTTATGGCATGTCCTATCAGCAATACTTGAGATTTCTTAAAGCATTTAGCTGATTACTCTTAATGACCGAAGAAAGGAAAGTGACTTGAAATCATTATAGCATTTTTTTTCAGAAAAAAATGCATTATCTTCACATATTTGTTTGCACAAAGTATGTATAAATATGTTTTGTTAACTTGAGAAATCCATATCACGCCACGGTTAATATATTTTACTTTACAATTTAAGATTAACACTCAAACCCAAACTTAGCGATAATGTGTACTAAAAATGATTATGTGTAACAGATGTGTAACAAACATAGGAAGAAAAAAGAAATATAAATAAATATTTTATCAAATTTTTACGTTCTACTTTGAACTTTACTTAGTAGCATCTCGCGAAGACTATTAACTTTTCCCACAAAAACACCGTTTTCTCACCGCATCATTGATTGAAAATGTAATTTGCATAATGACTACATCGATGCGCTAAATGTCCGAGGGTGGCGTCTTGTGAGAACTCGCTTCTCATTGTGACCGCGCGCATCTTCAGTTGGGAGCGTTTTCCATCTTGAAGATCATTATTAATGTTCCCCCAGAGTAGCGGTCGTATTGAACTCGCCTTGATTGACGCATTAACTTAACGACGGCTAATGCATGTGAACTGTTAGGAAGGCTGCCGGAGACTAGGCGAGGGTGCGGACATCGGGAGCCAATTCTTATCAGCGAAACAATTAGCTAAAACAAAACCAACACATTATGACCATTTTATTGAATAAAACATCAACGCAGTAGGTTATCACTCAACAAATTGTAATATGCCACTAAATAAATACAATACTGCAACGTTTGTCGAATGGAGCTCTTCTCTGTACGTTACTAAAAATATGTTACCATTTATAAGTGTAGGTAAAGTTGTTTAAATGGTATAATCCAATAGGTGTTAAAACACTTATAAGGCTTTGGTTAGGCTAGAATGTATGACACACTTTGTAGTGTTTTTAAATGTCTACGTAAACAGAGATTTCATATATTATGGAAAAGACGTGAATGTTTGATTTGAACTATGAAAAAAAATAGATTTAGTGTAATACGTATAATCATTTACGATGAAATTGCCGAATAAATTCATAATAAAATAAGAAATTTCACGAATACGATCCATCATATTTAAAAAATACGAACACTTAAAAAGAAAATAATTGCTAAATGTACATTCTTGTGAATTTCCTCGTTTCGTCTCTGCTCCTGCACCTGGAGCAGGGAGTGTAGCTGTGTGTCTGACTGCCGGTTACGTCCAGGGACACTTCCAAGAACAATTAACCAGAGATGTGAGCATTTTGTTCCGGATAATGAATGGCCTGAAGGAAAAAATCGCACTTAGTTGGCAAGCCATTTATAGAAGTGATACAAATCACTAATTAACGAAATACAAAAAATATCCAATAAAATAAACTTTTTCTTACAGACGCATGTATACGAGGTATCGGTTTCCATTTTATCTCATTAAATAAAATGCATTAAGCCGAACTGATGATCCCTGCATCCCACAAAATAAAATGCATAATAATTCATTGTCATTGACAGGTCGATGTACTAATATTTAGCTCAATTAGAAGGAAGTGAATTGAACTTCACTTAAAATATTTGTCCACGGCGTTTCATCATCATCATCAGCCTGTATCCGTCCACTGTTGAACGTAAGCCTCCCGCATGAGTCTCCATCCTCATCGATCCTCTGTCTTCCGCGTATAAGCCACTCCCGCTTTTATTCTTATGTTGTAAGTCCATCTTGCAGGGGGTCGGCCAATGCTTCGTTTGCCAGTTCTTGAGCGCCACTCCAATACAAGACATTTTTTTTTAAATTGAAGATATTATTTCAATCAATTTTTATCTACAAAACAATTCCGATGTATTCTTAAACAATAAAAATATTACTTAGTTATTATTTTGTAACATGCGAGTATACATATTAAATGCATCTTCTTAAAATGATAAAATTCCTAAAAAAGTCTGGATATATTAATATTATATATTTACATCGAGATACTATTTATTACAGATACTCGTAATTACTTTTTCATTTTATCTTAATCGTTGTCATTAATTTGCACCTAGTATACAGCTATGTATATAAACTTATTTCCCTTTGAGTTCGAGCTCTCGATTACCTCTGCAACAAGCAAACATTAATCATCTTATACCCACCTGATTAAAATACAATAATTTACGTTTAACCAGCAGATCACCGGATAGCTTGCACACTTTCCGTGAAAATAAAGCCTCCACTTAAAATGTGAAATTTAAATGCCGCTCGTTCGCCAGGAACGCTGAGTAGCGATTTCCTGGGATGGATGGTTTGATTGATTTCGTAATTGGATGTAATGGAAGTGGCCACAACGCGGGTCGCAAAGTGCGTAAGGAACTAACTCGGTTGTATGATTCGATCACGTTCCTTCAGTAAGCAGTTGCACACTAGTTACTACGCGTCCCTAAGCAAACTGTTCGCATTAGATGATCGCAACGTGGACTGTCTATGAGCATGAACGTCTTCGCGAGTACCACTTATAATAAATGGTGTGATCACAACGCTGAAAAACAAATCGATGACCGTTCTATCTTCAACAGCGAGAATTGAATTGATCATTTATGAAATAAATAATATTACTATTACCAACTTACCTTTTTATTTTCTATTTCTTTGATTTGCTAGATGTAATTAATTTTTAGTTTTTAATTAACAGTCAACTTGGATTATGATAAAAGCAGGTGCCTACCTTGTAGTAAGTAATTTCGTAGATTTTCACTGCGAAATTTGGAATTAATGACTTTTAGATTAAGCCATGTATGGAGAATTATTTTCTTTATATTTTTACCACTATTACAGCATGTGATACTACAAACATAAAACACTCAACCAAAAAGCCATTTATTCCTGCCTACTCGAAATAAATATTTCCTTTATTAGAATTCTCCAAACTCACCGAGTAAATTTTTTTTTCAAAAAATATGTATTTAGTACTTGTTAGTGTGCATTCTGTTTTCATTTATACGTACACGAGTAATACAACTTAAATATCTTTACCCACCTCATATTTCTTATGCTTAAAGTAGGATCGAGGTAAAGTAGAAAAAACTCGATAGCTCAATTTCCTTCAAGGAGTATTATGTGTAATTTCTATGGATAAGCTGACTTCAGATGCATTTATTATTGTAATTTAACTGACAAGATTCCAATATCATCCAGTAGATGGCGCATTAAATGCAATAATCTACATTCACAACATCTTGATATGACCACCCATGGTTCGAGGTGTCTCCGACCACTCCAATAAATTAAAATGTAAATTTATCGGCGAAGAATTCTGGAACAATATTCTCAAGAAAGGTACGACCACAACAGCATACCTAGTAAGCCATTATTTGTATAACCGGTTCCGAGTTCGGACCTCCTCCCCAGTGGTCCAGGAGTGTCCTTGTGCCGAGGCAGAGTGCGTGCCTCGGTCTATGAAGTAAAACTTCTTTATAATTGATACGCTCCGATGGCCGGGTGATTTTTCCGCAAACGAGTTTGCCAAGCTAGCAAAAAAACTTTCCCCTTTTGCGGAGCCTTCCGCGGCCGGAATGATAAAACGTCGGGACGAATTTAAGTAAACTGGACCGAGCTTCGCCGCTCGCGTGATTAATCACAATTTATTATGTTAATCGTCGCATAATCTTGTGGGTTTACGACTTCGACTTCAATTTCATCACAAGAAAGCTCACCGGTCGCCTGTTGCCGCCCACTCTCGCGGGTAACGCTACGAATTTAAACAGTAGTGAATTGAAAATGATTTAATCTACGGAATAAATCATTTTATCACGGGAAGTATTACAATTAGTATGCATTCAGTATTGATTTGTTTTCAATATGCATTTCACGTATGTAATTGATATTTTAATGTACCTGTACATTATATAATGTTTTATTTTGGTATCAAAATCTCGTGGTTATGTGCCATATTTTATTGATTTTGTGTCTCAGACAATTAATAGCAATATTTTATATTACCTTATAAATAATATAATATGCATTTATTTATTAGATATAAATTATAAACTATTAAATACAATATTGTATAAATATAAAAGCATATAAATTACTAAATATTTTCAGTACTAATTTAACTTCTTCTTAAATATAACTTCTTTAGTACTAAAGTACTAAAGAAGAGTAAATTTATTTATATCTTTATTTGTTTTCATTAATTAAGCTTATTTAAGTACTTAAAAGTCGATAAAATAAACTCAATTTTGGCCGAAGTGACAAGAAGATCAAATTACCCAAAAATATGGTTTACTGAAGTTCATACCTAAATGCGCTATACATAAACGGATATACCGGAAAACCTTTGAAAAACACTAAAAATTAGAAATAGAACCGTGTATGTTTGCAATTTATCTACGGCAGCTATCTTCTCCATTATTTTGTTATTGTCTACGATACATTTCCGCGAGGTGAATAATGAAAGCACGCTTCGAACTTTGACGTGCTGCTCCTGAATAAGACAATCTCCCAAGAGCCCACAAAGTCACCAGGGATGGGAAACGATACAGTAAACCAGTGCCACAACAATGTGTATCACAATATAAAGTATCTCATCAAGATAACTGGTTCACGCTGTACTTTACCCATATTTATATAATAAACATAACAACTTACTTACGAGGTATTGAGCACAAAAAATCTTCCATTTCTACACAGATACGTGTAGCAAACAAACACAAGTGGTTTTATTTTTACTGGTGATATAAGTAATTAAGATGTAAGTTATGACAGTACGTATTAATTTTTTTAGTAACACCATAATGTTACATGAAAAGTATTTTTTTACATTGTATCTAAATTATATTATTTTCAGACATTAATTAAATCAAATCACTTGATGTTACTTTTATCAATATTTCAAACATTCGAATTATAATTGCAAGCTTAATAAAAATAAATTTCTTGATATTTAAAATGTTTTATCTGAATAGTATTGGTTGCGGTCGCACGTGCCGGTAACAGACTTTGGCTTTTGATAAGATTTCACGGTCTCGTTGGTAGAAAAATTAAACTGCCGTGTAAATGTCAAAGCGAAACGATTAATTTAAACCATATCAAATGAAATATTTTCGCCAACAATTTTTTTTAACAGGACAAAGCAGATATTTTTTTATTTCATTCACAGACATATTTTTATAGAACTAAAAGAAATATTTGAACTCCGAGAAAGCTTTCTATTTCCACCGATCTTATTCAAACAACCTAGGACCAAAATATAAGTAATAAGATAAAAAACATAAATTAAACTAAAATACATTACCTATTTATTGAGATAATATACTAATATAAATATAAATGTTTTTTAAATTAACAATAATTAATTTAATACAGTTAATCGATATCTGTAATATTTTTTATCATTCTTTTAGGCGTCTATTTTTATGAATAATAGTAATTGAATATTTTGAATGTTAATTTGATGTGAATTTAATTTTAAAGTATGCAGTTTCACAAAAGTTTGCATTCTTGTGTGTAATTTGCAAGGTACCATACGTTACCATTTTTTTATATTAAAACTATATAAAACTGAATAAAAAAATGGTCCTTTACTATCAAAGTATACGAGTATCACATTTTTATGTAAGAGCCAATAAAATCATTATCGGCTCGTACGCATCCACTGCAGAATAGGGTGAATAATACTCGTACATGGATTTTTAATCCTATGGACGGTAAATCCAAGAAAGGTATCGCGTTTAGGTATATGAGGTGTTAAAATCTATTTTAAAAAAAGACTCATAAAGAATTAGTTTCTTAAAATAAGTGTTATACATATTTTAAACATTGTAACACTTGATCATTCAAGTGAATAAAATACATTTTCAGGTAATGACAACCTAAAATAACATAAACAAAAAACAGCAATTGTTCTAACAACTAATAACTAATTTTGATTTAAATTTAAACGTTTTTTTATATGGATGGATATTTATTTGTTTAAAAATCGACATCTCTTAAAAGTCAAGAAAATGTCCTTCATAAAATAGAAGAGATGAAAACAAAATGATTTCTTCTATCCATTTAAAACAAAATAATGGAACTGTATCAATGATTATTCCGTAATTTCTTATGTACAAACATATAAATAACGTTTTCCGCAAGTTTCCTGCTGACATGACAGACCATAATGTTAGATGTGGAGCGATGAAGAGCTCGTAGATGGAAGCAACACATGAGGACCGTGGCCTCGTATGAGTGTCTTAATTAACGTCGTATTATTTTTTTGTTCGCAGAATGGGTGCAGCGCTCTTCAACGAGCAGCGGCTGATGGCCACGCTGAGGCCGTGCGGCTGTTGCTGCTGCACGGCGCGGACCCGGCAAGGCAGGATATACTTGTAAGTGAAAAATACTCATAATAATAAAAATATATTTTTAATATTTATTGTGTTTTGGTATAGCTATTATAATTTGATTAAAATAATTCTATGGTACGTTTGGAAAGTTTTCGATAGGTTTTTTAGTCCGCATTCTTGTGAATAAGTTATGTAGATATCTTTTAAATCAAAAGGGAATGAATTTCATCAATTCATTTAAAATAAAGCATATTTGGGGAATCATGTATTATATACTGTTAGCGTTTGATCTTGGCTTGATGTTCGCTTAGTACTTGAAGGGTTAACTTAATAATGATTTATCGACATAAATTCTTTTGTTTATTATACATATGAATGTATAACAAATTCCATCACACTAAACACTATTTTTTAATCAGTTAAAAATAAAAGATAGACAAACGATTTAAACACACTGCCGTATGCTGTACCCTTAAATTGCGTCTCATCACTGAAACCTTAAATACATTTTTTTTGCATTGAAATGAACCTTTGCACCAACTAGGGAATAAACTTGAGATCGAAGCGTTTATAAATGACTTTTTCAATAATTGATCTGCAATACGATCCTACCAAGAATGTAGTTGTTTATGGGTAGACTATATCAATTAAAGGTGGAACAAAAATCGTTGTTCCAGTATTTTATTGGTCTTGAAAGCTAATGTTTGCCATAATTGGAGCTATTCAACACACTTTATGCGGCTTGCGGGCACCATGCACTAGATCTTGAAGTTACCCGCAACCAGAGCGACTATTGAAGCCAGTTTTTTGCAAGTTGGATAGAAACCCTATTAGCAACAAAAAGACGTTATACAAACGGCCTGATAACGACTAATCGGGTCTTCAACAGAATGATAAGTTTTCCTCCGTGGCGTACTTCTGTAAATGACAACAATATTGATTAAAAATTCACAAAAATGTGTCTATCTACACATATCAATTATGAGAAGGCCGTTTTGTAAACACGCTATTAATTTTACAATCACCAGTCTGTGACCGTCTATTGCTGAAAGTAGACCTCCGATGAGTCTTCATGATCCTCTATCATCTGTCTTGCGCGTTCAGCTCCCTCCTACAGTTAACATGATGTCGTTAGTCCATTTAGGAAGATAGGCATCTAATAAGAACCATCTCAGAGAGGCGAGCCCGTTGGATTGGTCACATCATGCGCCACGATGGTCTTCTTCACGATATTGTGGAAGGATGGTTGAGGGTAGAAACTGTAGAGGGCGCCCAAGACGGGAGTATTTGCAGCAAGTATTCGAGGACATGAATTGTAGCGCTTATGCTGAGCTGAAAAGGGTTGCGGAGGACCGAGAGGAATCGAGATCGAGATGCAAGATTCTGTTGCTGCAAACCAATCCACCGGATTGATACTACGAAGAAGAAGTCCATTTAGCAGACGTTTGGTTAGTACCCCGCAAGTCAATTATTGAGTGCAACTGCAATATCTTCCTTGTACTTCTCAATTTAATTTCAGTGAGCCGATTCATTTACTAGCGTCCACCACTCGATTTTTTAATACTGTGTACTTTACCCACGGAATACAGGCTGACTGTTACCTGCAATGATTATTATACTGATATACTCGTATACAATAAGTAGGCATCCATTATTCATGTATGATATTTAATGATATGGGTATTATTTACAAAATTTAAATATTATGTACACATCATATAGGGAGTCTCTCTCAATGCCGAGGCCTCGGTCGTTTTAATTAGTTTCCTTAATGGTGATTATGTATTTACTCGCAGTTTTATCTTGATTTGTGTAATATTTCATCACGCAGAGCAGACGCTGAAAGAATTTGATTCAGAGCAAGTGTTTCTACCGTATAATTACTCGAGGCCGGTAATGGCGGTTTCCCGTGAGGACGGGGAATTTTTATAAAGCGATTCGATGTAAAAGATAACCGACATAGATTATTCATCTCGAGAGTGTTTTAGAGTGAATTATACTGCCGCATCAATAAAGATTGAGGAGACGAAAACGTGAGTTTATAACTCGACGTAATATAAGCACATATCTACAGTACTAGTAAACGAACAATTTATACAAGGTTTATAAGTATAAATTTATTAGCAAATATAAAAAATCAAGAAAATATAATATTTCCTATTATAATTGTGATTAGCTTATGTATTTTCTGTTTTTTAGTAGATATTTTTGTTCTTGGTTCCATAACACAATATCAAAGAATAAATGAAAGAATTTGTAGGACCAATCCACAGCTTTATTTTTATGTGTCAGTTTCGTCGATAAGCCATTTTCAAGTGGCTTCTCGACTTGAAAATTGCTTCTTGGTGTTAAAATGAAGAATAAAATTGTGGAATAATCTCTAAATATTCTCACATTTATTATTTGATCCAATAAAGCATATTTCTAATAATAAAAGGGTTGAGCCACCCCCTAAAAAACAAAAAATATATCCATGCCTTTAAGAGCGACGGGCCATACATCCGATCTCCTTAAAGCAGCGGTCGGGGAACTGGGGTAAATTACCCCAAATGGGGTAAAAATGTTTTTTTTTGGGGTAATAAGAAAATTTTTCTAGTTTGCTATTTCATAAACGTGTTAGTATTTTTACAAACTTAATCAATTCAGGTGTGTGCGTGAGAAATAAGAGACGCGCGTTGTGAGTGTGCGTGCTTGCGTATTTAATTATATCGTAAATCAATTCAATAAATAATGTTTATTTAAATATACATTGATTGTCTTATTTTCAAAATGGGGGGAAGGGGTAATATTGACTTACGCAAAAATATTTTGGAGTAATGGTTAAAAAAGTTCCCCGACCGCTGCCTTAAAGAAAACCCTGATCATTGAACACCCAAATATTGCTCTGGTATTACAGCCGCATTTTTGTCAGTTCGCGGGCTCTTATCCTGGAGACTTCCGGGAACCATCTATGTTCCCATGTAGACCTCCGGGTATACAGGTGCTTTGGAACAAAATATAGACAATCTGATCTTACAGAACTGTAAAAACGGCAATTTGCGGTGTCCGTATGACCAAAAATGCAGCGGATATGGTAAAATAAATAATATGTTATATTATTTATATCATTTTCAAAATAATTACAATTCCTTCAAATATTTAAGATAGAAACTTAACTTATAAGATAGATAAAAAAAGTGAGTGGAGAAATTGCGTGATGGCCTTCATTCGTCAAAAATGTCATGATGTTTTATTTTAACGACAATCGCGTCGTCAAACTCTCTATCTGCCAATTATATAATACAATATAATACACGACAGATTGTATCTCACCATATTATTTGCTTTGCCAATCAACGGCTCCGGTCCACCTGATACTTGAACATTTTTTGTTTAAAATTTAACGCGCGCCAAAAAATGTACACGAAAATTACACGCTCCAATAGTGCGAGCAGATTCTGAAAAAGCTCAAGTCGGGTGCGCTGCACAGTAGTGGGGCACCTCGGTGCTCGGCCCGCATTACCGGCGCTGCTAATTATAGGTTCACCGGAGCTCGTCGCGGGGAGCATTTACTCGGCCCCGGGGAAGAGTTTGTCCAAGTCCTCGTTAATAACTCATCGCCGACTATCGAGCCATTGTCCGCCCTCCGCTGCAGCCCCTCGGTCACATCCAAATAAATCTTAAATTCAATTTATTATATTCCGATTCGATTGGCCTCCATGCGGGATGGGCGCAACTTCAGCTACATAAATGGCCGGATGAGTTGTCGATTTATTTTATTGTATTCATTAAAACGTTTATTTCGTGAAGGTATTCTAGAGTAATATTAGAAAGTGTATAATTATTTATTCTCTTCGTTCTGATCATAGTTTTGATGTCTCCTACGTGGACATGTGCTATCGGAAACCACAAAATAAATTACACAATATACCGATTTATACTTTATTTTAAATCTAAATTTTAGCATATTTTTCAAATTTAGTAACTCACCAGAATGTGTCGAATTTAAGTAAGGGGCACAAATATATAATATATAAAACATCTGTGAGGGGGACAATACCAACACATATAGGTTACAAGAGAGCTGATAAAGGGTTTAGCCCTTCAGTAGACTCGATGACATTAAGCCGAGTTGGCTAGACGCTGCCTATGGAAATAATGTGTAATAACTGTGCAGATTTTAACTGGAGATTAAGAAGATGGAAGTGTTTATTAATCAGCTTTGTGATGAGATTCTTAAGAGGCTATTCATAAGGGCATTGTAAAAGGGGGAACGCAGAGAAAATGTATGAGTTCTCCAAAAAGTATACGAGTAAGTGGAATGTGGTGAGTGTTACAAATATACTCGTTATGATATTATTGTACAGCCTGTCCTATTTTTATGCGTTTTTATTTTTACGAGATTTATTTGGTACTTGTTTAAGCGATATTTTGATCCGATTCATTGAGTTTTTTTTCGCGCCACTTTCTTTAACTAATTATCGCTATAAAAGTAACTATATATAATTTATATATATATATATTCATATATATTATATTATATATATAAAAATCAATGCCTGTCTGTCTGTCTGTCTGTCTGTCTGTCTATCTGTGATGCATTCCGTTACCATTAACCCGATTGCGATAATACTTTGTCGAATTATTGCTGATACTAAAGGAAAAGATAGGATACTCAAAATTTGATTTAATTACAAAAATTAATTGAATATTTACGTTAAACATGTTTTCATACAAGACTATTGTAATACAGAACGGCCAATTTAGAACATTGTGTTTCCTTAGCAACGCCGTAAACAAAAAATCATTGACATGAAGTTATTTTAAGTAGGTAATTTTAGTAGGTATTTTAAGTAGGTATTAACGTAAGGTACTGAATATTTTGAAACAAAATTCGATTTTCGAATAAACTATTTCAATATTTGAATTTTTGACGACTTTTTTGTTTATCGAATTAAATAAATCTAACGTATTAATTGTGTGTGATATACAGCAAAAGAGTTAATTTTGGAATTCTAATTACTGGTCGGCTTCGGATAGTATTATATCATAATTTAATAATTAATTTAAGTAAAAAATCAATAAATTAAAAATATTTAGTTTTGATTCACAATTTATTTTAATGTTTACATGTTTCGGCCTTCCTGAAGACCATCTTAAATAGTGAAAAAATAAAAACAGGCCGTGGCTTATGTAGGTATGGACAAGATCCTATATTAGTACACACATATTTACACATGTGTGCGGGTACAACAATTGAAAAGGTTATTTCAAAAATTAATTGGTATGTGATTAGTCTTAATGTATTGAGATTTTTTTATGTAAACACATACAGGAGAATACCGACAGATGGTGATAGTAATTTTTTGTCTCATCTGTGGAATTCTATGACGCTTACCATGGTGCATATGGCTAAACGCTGTGTGTGGAGTGTTGATCCGCCAACGTCATAGACTACAGCCCGAGATTCACGCATCATCCTTTATTATTACAGGATTCTACTATAAATGGGTGGTCTTCACGGGATGACTTTTGTCTACCACCAATTTTAATTGATAGGCTTTGACTGACATTTTACGGGTGATGGATCAAATTCACACCAACCGGGGTATTTTAGAGCTCAGAAATTGATTAAAAATCCTTTTTTTTTAATTTCCGTCGGGGATCGAACCCACGACCTTTGGCTTGCAAAGCAAACGCTTTACCATTGAGCTATGACAGCCAGCATTATACAATAATATATTTTTGCTTTCAATTTAAAAGATATTATGAAATACTATGTATTATATTTTTTTAATTATAATTAATTCTAAAATTATAATTATTTCACCAAGTATTGTCAGTTGATAACCTTAATGTTAGTATTACATCAATCAATTTATTTTTATTTTTCAAAAGTGAATTTCAAAACGTAACATCCACTGTGATATCAATTATGCCACCCAAACGAAAAGCAATAGGTCAAGACTAGAACTCAAGCACGAATGAAAAGGGCATCTTGAGCTTCAGAAACAGTCGAGCAAAGGAGAGCAAGATTGAAATAGATCGTTCATCTGGACAGATGAGCAACGGAAGCAAGATTGGAGAGATTGGAAACAGTTAGAGTACACACTGCTCAAACCCGTTCATCTGAAACAGATGAGCAGCGGGAAGCAAGATTGAAACAGATCGAGTACGCGTAGATCGTACCAGACGTACTCTGCATGCTGATTTAAATCATAGTGCTTTCCATTACGATCCTAATTATGATTACACTCTGCACCCAAGTATTGTTATTGGAAAAAATGATAAATTATGCGTGTATTGTAGTGCCTGTAAATTTAAAAATGAAACACTAGGAATGTGTTGCACGAGTGGAAAATTGAAATTGCCAGTATTACGTTCACCATTCGAACCTTTATTAACGTTGGTATCGGGTGAGACAAGTGAATCAAAACATTTCTTGACAAACATACGAAAGTACAATTCTTCTTACTACCACTGCTGAACGCAAATCATTCTTCATCATACAAATGGTCATGTTCAGCAATTCTCAGAAACGCATCGATCGTACGATGGATTGCAATATCTGATTTTATTTTGGCAAGGAGAAGACGGATACCATTTCAACATCCCGTTGAGAAATCCACAAACAGATGAGGAAACGACTAAGAAAGTCAGTGCCATGAATTACTATTCATATCGATTGATGATTCGTGAAAACGCTGAAAATCATAACCTAAAAGGTCGACATTTGTTCCATCAATACATGGGAAACTGAACGACTCCTCTACATTTGATTAAATCAAACCAAGTTGCGTTCCGAAGGGTATATTCATTTACGCGATGCAGCTGTAAATGATGGCTGAAAAACAAAAACATTGTGTATCCAAAAGCACTCCAATAAATAAAAAACACATACGGTCGCCACTGTCAAATTTAGGTAAGAACAACATAATCTAAGTTTATTGTTTCTAATTAGCTCCGGTCACGCCTCATGTCCGACTTATCCAATCGGAAGACGACGAGGCGCTTCCATAAACACTCGCGGTTTCTTTTTTTAATGGCATTGCAACGCATGCCGGGTACACGCAATTTATAGATATATATAATTGATATATATATATAATATATATATATATATATATATATATATATATATATATAATTTATTTATATATATATTGCTTTAGCTTATATATATATGTGTATATATATATATACTTATAACTATGAAAAAGGGATGGTATAATTCGAGTTGGACAGCAAGCGTTTATAGTTATTTCAGATTTTTCGTTTAAGGGTGCATTTAGACCTAATGAACGTATTCTACCAGTTCTTCGAATTTCTTTTAAAAACCGGGAAGAAAGAAGTTGATCTATCTAGGTCAGGCCTTCTTAAACTATGGGTCGCGACCCCAAATGGGGTCGCGTAGCAAAATTCTGGGGTCGCGAGAGATAGCTTATTTTGAAATAGAGGAGGATATTAAATGTCGCCCACACGTGGGGCATGGAAGCTATGCAATGTTACACGAATTCACGGCCTTGCGAATTGTCGCAGGCATTCTCGGAAGGGATTTCCGAGTGGAGACTATGTTACCTATGTTACCTTATAAATAAATCATCAAAAAATATTTATTTATCTTTCTTATATATTTATATGGGGTCGCCAGGAAACTCGCAATGATAAATGGGGTCGTGAATGGAAAAAGTTTAAAAAGCCCTGATCTAGGTAGGTATCTTCGCTGTAAACGATTCTGGTTTGAACGCTGTTGGTTTGACATGTTAAAACAAAAGTTTTTACACTACAAATGAACATTCTAGTTTGCGCTTCAGTTTTACCTTCGTCTGCTCTAGTGTATCCTAGCGAATATTTTTTATAACTCAATTATTTTTCAAAATGTATTGACGCTATCGCTATCTGTTATCGCCTCACTCGTTATTAAAATAAATATATGTATTCGTTTCGTTTCAGCACGGCAATACGGCCCTCCATGAGGCTTGTTGGAAGGGCTACAGTAGGTGCGCAGCCCAGCTGGCGGCCCGGGGGGCTCTGCACGCGCGCAATGCCGGGGGGTTCGCTGCACTGCACCTCGCCTGCCAGAACGGTCACAACCAAACCTGCCGTGAGGTGCTACTGGCAGGCTGCGATCCTGATATCCAGAATAATGTAAGTCTCGAGTCATCCTTCCATGGAGCTTTGCCCAGTTTATGAAAGACACCGTCTCATATTTTGTTTTACTGTTTCAGTACGGGGACACATCCTTGCACACCTCGGCGCGCTACGGCCACGCCGGCGTGACGCGCATCCTGATCTCCGCGGAGTGCCGCGTGTCTGACCAGAACAAGAACGGCGACACCGCCCTGCACATCGCTGCCGCCATGGGACGCCGGAAACTGACAAGGATTCTCCTGGAGGCCGGCTCCAACAAAGCGCTTAAAAACAAGCAGAATGAAACGGCCAAAGATATCGCGATCAGAAAAGAACTGAGCGAAATCGTCGAAATATTGGATGCCGCTTCCGGCAAGTCAAAGAAGGAGGCGAAGAAGAGAGAAAAAGCATCTCGCGATAAAAGTAACGAGAGAGCTGTCGACGCTCCCGACGGCGGACACGATAAATCGAGCGGCAAGAAAGTGAAAGATAGAGAAAGCGATCCCGTCCCGGGCAAACAAAAAGACAAGAAGAAAAATAAAACTGTCCACTTTGAGAGCAACGGGAGGCACTGGTCGCCTTACGGATGTCATTACTATCCCGATCCGAAAAACTTTCCGAAACCGAATTTGGATTCTCTGCCGAAAGAACCTTTGAAAAAGGGCGAGCAGTATTATTTGGACCTGGCCGGCAACATCTGCAAAGGG
This sequence comes from Glossosoma conforme, assembly GCA_022606575.1. NCBI lineage: Eukaryota > Metazoa > Arthropoda > Insecta > Trichoptera > Glossosomatidae > Glossosoma > Glossosoma conforme. Next base: position 868,671 of record JAGTXR010000161.1, on the reverse strand, counting down.
CCCGTCGGAGTCGGATATACTTGCTACTGCGCGCCTTTCTTCAGACACATGGAGGACAAGCTCAACAGAGACAAGCAGGAGCTCAAGCTTCACATCGACAAAGCTCACGAGAAGTTGGACCAGAAAGTGACGAGCTTGGAGCTGAGGACGCAGGGACAGATATCCGAGCTGACGCGCTGCGTGGCGGCCGAGCGCGTGCTGTGCCGGGAGCGGCAGCAGCACTTGGAGCAGTGGCTCACGCGCGGCTTACTGCGGGCCTCCGAGCGTGTCAGGAAGCTCGACTTCAGCCCCAAGGGTTCGGTGGACATCGCTCCTTTGAAGAGAACCAGAAGTTTGGAAATGTTAGACGCGACCTCCAAAACGTGGAATATAATTCGGACGTTCGACGACAAATCGTTTCAAATGCGGGACGGAGAGACCGGCTTTAAGAAATCAATGAGAAACACTTCGAAAAGTGCCGACGTCTTGGATGTAGATAGGAGTAACGAAGTGAGCCGATTCGAGAGGTCCGTCGGCAAAAGGGGTAGAAGCGGCGACGTCTTAGAAAGCAGTTTGACTTCCGATGCCAACAAAAGCAACCGCAGCGTGAAATCTTCTGACAGGAGCGTCGCCGTCTCGAGCTACACTCCTGAAAGAGCCGGACGAAATAGTAGAAACGAAAGCGACTCTTCTCATAATGTGACGGCCGAAATTCATGTGAAATCTAATAAAATAATTTTGTCGCAATCGCCTTACGGCCCCGACAGCAGACATCAATCTGAAACTGACGACAAATATTCATCTCCGAGTAAACGCTCGAGCAGGTCCGTCACGAGTTATGATGACGCCACCAAAAATAGGTGGATTCCCAACACTAATGTCTCTCAACTCGCGTCTCAGAATAAACAGACCCTAAAAAATGTTTCTGGAAAAACTCACCCTTCTCTAGCCGATATGGAAAATGATGTGACCGAAACTTTTATCGATCGAGAGACATCTTATATTCCGTCGCGCAAGGAACAGAGCAAAAACTGCTTCGACGGTATAGAAAATGATGGATACATAAAAATTCATAAACATTCGATGAGATGTGAAGACAAAACAAAAGATAAAAAGTCTCAGATCGATCGAAATTCTCCCGCGTGTTCGAAACACATAGAAGGACTGTCGGGTAATGAATTTCAAGTCCAATCGCAAGATTTAAATGGAGAAAACTCCTCGAGAAGATCTGTGCATGAATTGGTTGCCAGAATACAAGACCAACAAGTATTTGATGAGATAATACAGCAAACGTCCCGATCTCCTGTGAGAGATTTGATGTCTCCGGTAAGAAATGGAGATGGGTCTGTTAACAGATCGCTATCCCCAAACTACTTACTGAGTCAGGCGCAATCGCAAACTACGACTTGGCAACACAATTCGATTCCGTTGAGCGATAATACTCACTTCAATACGATAGAACCTATCGGTCAGACAAGCATTCAACATAACCCGCAACTCAACCCTAAAAGTCCACAGAGTACTAAGACTTCCAAAAAATTTAGCTTTCATAATTTAATTCCGTTTCCTTCAAGAAAAATGTTTAATTTTCATCAGAAGAGTGATGGAAATAAATCGGAAAGCAGCGATGAAGAAGATACTCCCATTCGCAGTGCTCTGGAGCCGGGACTGATGCAGAACTCTAACTTACTGACTACCCTCCCGTTGCCCAACTATGAAAACATGATATCCAGGCAGAATACGCATTCCCAAGTACCTTTTAAGCCAAACGCGAACGGTAACTCTGTTAATAAAAGTAACCATACAAATTTAAGAGGAAGTTTGTTACCGATTCCAAAGGATGCTTATTTCCATGAGATACCTAATAGGCAGAGATTACATGAGAGCCAATTATTTATAAACGGAATGGGCAACAGAAGTGTTCACTACCAGCCGATGAATCATTTACACACTCAACCTCATCCACACTTTACCAATCAGAATTTATTATCCCACCACTGTACCAATATTAATCAGACAAAACCGCATGACAATTTACCTATCAACTACGGAAGAAGTCGAAATCCCGTGTACAGTTCAAACGGCTTGCTCAGCGAGTTGATGCACGATCACATCGACAGAGAGTTAGCCAGAACTCCCCATTCATATACCCATCAATTGGATCAAAATGCAGAAATTGAAATATCTAAAATTAACGATCCGAGTATCCATCCGGATTATCAAACAAGATTCAATACAAATCCTCTCGGACAAACACTCTTGGAAGTGAATCATTATCAACACGGACATTTGATGAATGAAATGACACATGACGGTCAAATGATGAACCTGTCGTCCCATATTCCTAGTGAAAACCATGTCGAGAATAGAATGCAAAATTTGGCAATCAATACACATCTATCGGAACTGCAGAGTCAGCTGGATAGAGACTCTCACAATGACTCCGGTTATAGCACTAAGGTGTACGGGAGCTCTCAGGGAGCTTCTCCCAGTTTGTCGGGTAATATTGATTGTTCAGAACATTTAAACAATCAAAAGATCGGCATAGCTATGAACAGAGCCATTAGAAATAATCCAATGAATCATCCTCCCAGATCAAACATTGGAGCATCTAGCTTAGTTTAGTATGTTTGTATTTTATAAAGCACATTGATATGCAGTTTTTAATACTTTTATAATTATTAAGAAACCACCTTCTAAACAAAAGGTATCAAAGTACAATTATTATATAGTTTGATCTTAATATTGTTAAATAATTTATGTTTATTAGTATAGAACATACTCATAGATAATAGCCATTTTTAAATATGTCACAACGTTGTAAAATTATCTTAATAAAAACTCATTTCTAATAAATAAACTTTAATATTTATTACACATGAATCTTATTTTCGCAGAATTATATTTTATGTAAATAATTTTGAAATATCCTGATTATGTACTGTGAAAGATACATACAAAGATACATGAATGATATTGTTCTAAAGACTCATATTGAATAATAGCACTTAGTGGAAACTCTGAAGATTGCAAACTACAAACTATAATGACAGCATTGACAGTAGTGAAAATAATTTACTGTATTTGTTTAGATACTGATTATTATTTTTATATGTATTTGAATTTGTGTTTACATAATAAATAAATAAATATTTATAGTTGATGTTAAGAAAATAAAACAAATATCAATGTCATCATCAAAATCAGGGTAAAACAGTTTGTATAATATTATAAGTTTGATTAACATTTGATAAAAATATTTAATATCAATAACATTGTTCTTTATAATAATAATAAATCACATTTCATAAATTTACTGTTTTTAATTTATAACAATTATCAAAATAATGGTTTGAGAAAGATTGCAGCGAAGAGTGAAACAATGGCGTCCCTTTAAGAACTTGTGAGTTGGCACTATCGACCCTCACAGCTACATAGTCACCGGGCGATATGCATCTTGTGGTGGCTTCTGATGATGATATTGGAATTTCCGCTGCAGGAATGATAACTTTGGTATTGCCATCGTTACGACCAGCAAACATGGAGTCAGATCGTTTACTTTTTCCTTCGATCAAGATTAACTGTATTTCACCTATCTGAGCAATATTCAATTCTTTGACTCCCCGTCGAAAAACTTCAACCATCTGCATGTGTCGTTTGTGTTTTATATCAACACATACATCATCTTTGTACCTTCGATGAGCTGTCGTTTTCTAATGTAAAATAAAAAGTCATTTAGAACACAAATAAGTGTTACGCGCAAAATATTTTTTACCTATTTATACTATATAGTCTATCAAGTCATTATATTTCATTATTAATCAATTTTAACATATATAACATTTTTTATGAATAATAAATGAAATGTCAGATAATGAAAACTATAATAGATACCTCTCTCATGCTGTATGGAAATAAAAATGCCATGTTATATTTAACTTCATCCATCAAGGTTAATGTTTCATCGAACTCTTCATCCGTTTCATTGCAAAAGCCGCAAATAAAATCACTTGTTAATGAAACTGCAATAGCAAACCATAATTTATAAAATATAAATAAATTCAATTTGCATTATAACGAACGATACACTGTTTATGATTAATAGACAAACCTCCTGGAAGGATTGCTCTGACGTGATCAATGAGCTCCAAGTACGTCTCTCTACTGTATCCTCTTCTCATACGTTCTAGAACACTGGAGCTTCCAGACTGAGCTGGCAAATGCAAACATTTGCAGATATTGTTTCGGTCTTTAATGACTTGTAAAACCTTTAAACGTAAAGACATCACAATGTATTCTATGAAATTTTATTATTAATTTAGCTATGCATTAAATAATGATAATAAATTTCACACCAATAATTTAATTAGTCAGAAAAACAGAAAACAATTATACATTACTAACCTCATCTGGAAAATCTTTTGGATGCGGAGATGTAAACCGTATTCTCATCTCAGAGTCTATTAAAGAAACTCTGTCGAGTAAGTCAGCAAATCGAAGACCACCTTTTTTTGTTTTGTAAACAGTATTGAATCCTTTGGCCAACTTAGTCTGTTCAATAGAGTCAACTTGGCTCAAATCTCTGTAGCTGTTAACATTCTGGCCCAGCAGAGTGACCTCTTTGACGCCTTGGTCAGATAGTTGCTTTACTTCTTCCAAAATTGATTCTACTGGCCTGGATCTTTCTTTTCCTCGTGTGAAAGGAACTATGCAATAGGTACACATATTGTCACAACCTCGCATTATTGATCTGCAAAGTTATAACATGAATTCATGTTTTTGTTTATCAATTAATGAGTATTGTAACTGAGAAGATTATTATTTAGGGATGAAGAATAAAAAAAAACTTACACAAAAGCTGATTTAGAGTCTTCATTAAGTCTGACAGGCATCACATCTGCATATGTTTCATCGAGAGACAGCAATACATTGATTGCTGTTTGATTATTCTCCGTCAAAGCAAGAAGACGAGGTAAGTCCTTATAACTATCCGGACCGGCCACTAAAAAAATATTAATAATGTATGCATTTATTTATAAAAAATATGTATTTATAACCTTTTAGGAGTATCACACAAAACAGTCTAGTTGTAAGATGGGAGCGTCAAACCGACCTCCTTCAGAAATATCTGATTAATAAATCACCCAAAATATGCCTCGGCTACTACAGCTGCGGTCTCTTTAAGTCCCCAGGCTTCTGCCTTGAGGGTCGTCGGGAACCATCTAGGTACCCAGGTGGACTTTTGGGTGCAGAAATGCCTGTGGATAGGGGCAACTGCCGGCAATTTGTGGTGACAGTATGTTCCAGGAAGAAGAAAACAACATATAAAAAAATATTTAGACTAGATTACATTGTGATAAAATGTTACAAACCTATATCAACGGCTCTTTCTTTTTCAATTAGTTTGTGTTTTAATCTCTCCGCCATACATCCAAGAATGCCTATTTTAGTTTTAGGTTTTTTTTTCTTCAATCCTCTTAGATGATCCAATCGGTTCCAAATTTTGGTTTCAGCGCTTTCTCTAATAGCGCAAGTCATAACTAAAACTACATCTGCTTCCTCGACAAAATTTGTTTTCAAAAACTGATTATTTTTCAAAATAGACCAGACAACTTCAGTGTCATTAAAATTCATTTGGCAACCATATATATCAAAATAAACCTTTCTCCTTGTCAAATTAAGCAAGTCATTATTTATATAAGGAATATTTTCTTCCGTGACAGAAATATCACCTTTGTTATCTGTCCCAGCAGTTAAAAATTCTTTTAGTCCAGGCCCATCTTTAATATTATTTTTAAATTTTTCTTTATCACAAGATGTTAATAAACGGTATTTCGCATTATTATTAATAAAATTCGATAATAATCGATTTCCATAATGTAAATAATTAGTTATATGTTTCATGATCTGTAATTAAAACAAATTGTTATTAGTGTCAGGTATTTTTAAAATTTCAAAAGTTAAGCAATATTATTATCAAAACTATGTCTGAATACAACAAATGCATTGTTTTACTTAAAAATCAGCGTATGCACATATTACAAAATGAATTAGGAACAAGTCTCTTTTTATATGCGCTCTTTTTATATTGTCATAACCTTAAATGTTTTGTGAAGTTGGAATATATATAGAGCTTTGAAGTAGATGATTTTTTTTGTACTAATATAGTGAGAGACGAGAAGTGAAAGTATTATATTTTTTCTTTATTTTTATATAAATTCAAACAGGGCTTTTGAAAAAAAAGACAGATAAAACACAATATGTAAATTTTATCTTATAAGATTTGTTATTTATTAGTCTTTTATAGGTAATTTAATTAAATGATATAATTTTACCTAACTTATGGATATTTTAAATTATTTATTAGAATATTATTTTATTATTTCAATATTCTAATCTACTTTTATAGATTATTGACTATATTACAATATTAATTACCTAACTTGTTTGTCATAAATAAAGTATGGATTTTTAATTGACATGGCAACACTAAATTGACAGATCTGATGAGAGTCGTGAGATTGTGGTATTGAAAAAAAACATTAAAAATGAGTAGACGCGATCCGGGAAACAATTACAGCAAAGGTACTGGAAAAGGATTAAGTATTTCACATTATAGTATAACAAACTTTGACTCACGCAGCTCGATATCAGATAGACGGACCCGACGGAAGCGTTCTCTTCAGCCTGACAAACTTGCCATACTGATCCTAAAATTCCTGAGACCTTCCCAATAATGAAGTCGAAATATTTTTGTTTATTTTTGGATTTACAATTTTTTATAACTCGATCTCACTTTTGCCAGTGTTTCGTATTGCCAGGGTTTTCAAGATCGGCAGAAAAGAGTCGGGATGACCGTTACACAGACTCGAAGGATGAATCTCGCGAGCGCGGGCGGCGAGATCGCGACCGGAGCCGCTCTCCGCCGGCCGCCAAGCGCGAGCGCGGCAGAGCGCGGCGCTCCGGCTCCGGCTCCGGCTCCGGCTCCGACTCCGACCACAGCTCCTCTAGTTCCAGCGCGTCCTACAGCACCGGCTCTAGCTCCGATTCCTGCCACAGCCCCAGCACCGGCCCCAGGTCGCGCTCGCCTCCGCGCTCTCGCCGAGAGTTGCCGGCGTCCAGGAAACTGAAGGACCAAGCTGGTAAGACACAAAAGCTGCACATTTAACTATACTGCCACGACCTCTTCTACTTCCTGATGTTTGGATTAAAACTTACTAACGTAAAACTTTACTGTAGTGTATCAAGCTTTATAAAATGTTATGTTATAAAGTATGTTTGGTGGTCCTTACTAACATTTTCAAAACATCAGATTTACATTGTTAAATTAAAATTGATGATTTTCTCAATTTTTATGCCGACTTTCACTGTAGTATCAAAGACTAAATACCAACCTTTGTAATGATATATTGCAGAGCTCCGCAACTGGTGTGCCGCGCCATACTGGTGTGTCGTGAGCCCATATAGGTTTGCCGCGAGCCGAGATAGGTTTGCCGCGGTCAAATTAGACAAAATTAAACTAAATAATTTTACAACTGCCTTTTACCGCTTGACGCCTACTTGTGTAGACAGAAAACTGCGTGGTATGCTTTATACACCTACATATAATATAAAAATGTACAAAATTGTACAAATTATCAAATTATTTTGTATTATTTCGGCTTTGGGTGTGTCACCTTAATTCTTAAAAGAAATTTGGTGTGCCGCGGAATTTAAGGAAGAACTTTGCTGTGCCGTAGGTGAATAAAGGTTGCGGGGCACTGATATATTGTATGTGGGAAGTTTTTAGAGTGGTTTTGTGGGCTTAGGAATTTAGGATATTTCATGTATGTATAAATTTGTTGATGATTATGTTATATGTAATGTATCAGTATGTGTGGTAGCAGCAGTAAATGAAGTTTAGTGAACTAACTAAATGACTATTTCATAAATCGGAGTTCATATGTTAGGAATCCATTGCTAATCTGATGTACTAACCTTTGAATTAAATCAATCTAATACAATAGGTATTTTCAGTATTTTTACTACAAAATCAATGTTTCGTGTAAATCCCTATTTATGTTTTTGATTACATATATATATATTTTTTAAAACAATTACTAAAATACTTGTGCAAAAAATATATTTAAGGCATAATTTACTACCAATCTAATACTGTAAATGTGTTAAATATATAATATTTTTTGTGTTATTGCATTTCAGATACAAATGTGAAAGAGATGTCCATCAGTCCCCAGCGGGATGATTCAGACAAGTCTTCTGAAGGAGCTCTAAGTCCACCGCCAGCTCCAAGAATTACAAAAATATCTATTGGCTTCAATAAACCCATTTCCAAGGTAAATCAAATATTCTTTTAACATTTCAAAATGGGGATCTTAAAGATTATAAATCTTGTGGTGTCTAGTTATTGAGGCTGATTGATCAAATTATGAATATGGTCTCCACCTTAAAAAAATATTTTGATATATTATTAGGTACATTAAATAATTTTCATCTGACATATTATAATAATAAGAATTCAGCAAAAGCTAACATTGTATTTTTTCGCTTTTTGTTTATCTGTCATATTAAGGTTATGTAATGGGGGACGTAAAATTATTAAATTTGGCCTATATTGCTAATCCCAAAGGTAGAATAAAAATATGGCATTACCTGATGTATTTTTTAACCTTTTCCTTTCTAAAGTGAAGTAATCCTTAGCTGTCTGAGTATTTTTATTATTATCCAACACTGGTGCTTGGAATTTCATTTAATAAATATACATTTTTTTGTCTACTATCTGTGTTGAGATGTACATACAATTACATAATTCAGACACAATGTTAAGATCCTGTGTATTAGAATTTAGTTCTCTGTCTTTACGTAAATAATCAGCTATATTTTGTTAGTTTTTTCTTTCGTTTATCTTCATCTGAGTGTGTTTACTGCATTTCATGTGATTAGTACAATGTAACTGATAAGTGGATCACTCTCAATTTTAGCTGCTCTATTAAACTGATTATTCAGTAGACCAATATTTGTTGTTTGTTTTTGAACACCCTTGAAAAATCTTAAAAATCTTTTATTTAATCGAGAAACTAAAGATAAACTGCCATAGAAAATAGATTTATAATTTCACTTAGAAGTAACCTGTATATTTTGAAATTCGCCTATGAGTTTATAACTTAATGTTTTAGTAAATAACTATTCTGCGAAATGTATTTGTTAATCATTATTTTTAAGCCAAAACCTATTTTGATGCCTGTCGGCACATCTTCAAAAGCACCTGCAAAGCCACCATTGAAAGTTGCATCAGTTTTCAATGATGGAAGTGATGACGAACCAGAAGAAATGCCGGCCGAGGCTCGTATGAGAATGAGGAACATTGGAAGGTACTCCTTTTATTATTAATTATAATACCAATTTATTTCCACACCATAATTTAGCATTATAATATATGATGATTGATAATAAATAAATATTCACTATATCACTTCAATAAAAATTAATGTTACCTCCTAAAATGATCTGCGGCTCATTGATAACACTTAAATTCCCTTGAAAAACCCTTCAATTATTATGAAAGTCAAATACTTACTCCATACACGTATTGTCAGGTTTTCGTTTGCATTTGTTGTTTTATTGTTTCAGAGAAACTCCGACTTCTGCGGGGCCTAATTCATTTGGAAAAACTAAACACGGTTTTTGTGACCCCAAAGGAATAATTCAGAAAAATTTGAAAGATGCTTCAGATAACACAGACCTTCCTTCAAATACTTCAAAATATCCCAAGAATATGTACAAATTACAATAATAAGACTGGTGTGTGGTGACTAGTTCAAATTTTCTAGGTAAACATTAGCTTATAATTACCTAATATTAATTGTCTCGTATAATATGTTGCAATGATTTTTAATGTAGGAGTATATTTGATTTATTTGACTATTAATTTATTATTGGTATCTACTTTTAAGCAAATTCCAGGTATCTTTTGTTTGTGAATGTGGTTCAATCGAGTATATTTAACTGGAAGATTCTGTTGCTGCAAACCAATCCACCGGATTGATACTACGAAGAAGAAGAAGAACTGGAAGACATGATTATGCTAAGATATTACAAAAGGTGACAATCATTTCCTCTTAAAACATTTCAAATGGATCACATATTAAAAGCTAATAATTAAATAAAAAATAATATTTATATCACCAACTCAATTTTTTTGCCCTAAATAACTTACATATTCCTTAAATTTAATATTTCCACACTGAGATTTATGCAATAAATATTTATTTAATACACAGAGACAGAAAAAAAAGATTATTGGCAAAAAACAAGTTAATTATTTATTATTACATTCACATTGCATAATATTATTGCTGACATTTGATAATGTATATATATTGTTTGAAACACTGTTCAAATAAATATTCTGCTTCATTAATAATGGTGTTTTTTAATTATTAACTCAAATTTTAATATCCTGTCCTTCCCTATTTAACTTATATAAATATATTCTTGAAAGACTTGTACATTTGTCTGGTACACAAATTAAAGTATGGCCGAATTTTGTAATTTGATTAAAATAATTGATTATTTTTAAAGCATTTTATTCATGACTTAACACATGTAAATTATTATTTTGATAATACATTTAGCTTTGAGTAATATCCAATAATTACATTGTCAATATGGTAATCTAAAATATAAATGTAATATAATATATTTTCATGCTTTTGTTTTTTTGTCTAATTTGTTCAAGTAAGATTAAGTATTTCACAGATACCCTTAAAACTGTTAGTGAAACATTAATTGTCCGGAGCTTTCCCTCGCTCTCTTCTCTTCTCTGGTTGTCCAACAAGCAACAATGATTTCATTTTTATTCTTTAACAATCGTCCACACAGCAATTAAATAAATTTGTGAGGAATTATCTTGACACTTTCAAAGATATTTAAGATTTTTTTTTTATATTCATGTAGATTGTTGTCAACATGTTACCTTGCAAATGAAGAAAATCACTTTATTCTTAATTATATACATTATTATTGAAGGTCAGTCATTTTACACAAAAATACTACTTGGGTGTTGAGAGTTTATTAAAAATCCAGAGAAAATTAAGTTTTTTCAATAACAATAAATTACTAGTTTTATGATAATTAAAATGGGTGTAAAAGTTGACTGATTTTGATTTTAAACTTAATTCAGTTCAAGTATAATGTTATTGCAGTGTAACTTGTTTCTTAGTCAACTCTGTTGCATTATTAAAGTGAAGTCCCTCAATAATACAGTGAATGGAAGATAGGACAAAACAAAACTCTTCTTTTACAAAATACCTTTTTAATCAATGAACCCTACATTTTCATTTTGAATAATATCAGAACATTCCTCACAATAACTCAATACAATTATATTTAATCTAATATATAACAAAAAAATAAATAGGGCAATTAAAATAAATCACAATACTTCATTTCACTTATAAAGAAAATAAAAAAATACATGTGTATTAACAATCTCTAATCCAATTCATTTATAAGATGAGATCCGGCTCACCCACGATTGATTAGAGTTGCTATAAGCTTCACTTGCAAAATAAGTCATCTAATATATCTTCGTGGGAAACGTTACAATAATATTATCCACTATAAAATATAAATAAATAATCGGACATCTTGAGATATCATTTAATTTAATTTAAATATTATTTTCATTTTAAACAAGACACTTCCTCGAATAAAATTATTTACTCATCGATCTACCCGACTCCTTCACCGAACTATAACTTGAAGAAAAAATAATGAAACAGCAGAATTTACAATTCCAATAAGCATAAATATTTTTTGCATAGAAGCAATAGAGTACAGACCATCAATGACTAATTAAACATTTTTTCCTATTTGTGCAAAAAGCTTTTTGATCACAAAAATAAATATTATAATTATATTATGTACTTATATTACTTCATAAATACTACACTAAGTAATAATATTACTCATTTGGAAATAATAAATAGGGTTTGTAAGCAGCGGCAACCGATGTATTAATATCATGTAACTCGGATTGAACTCATACTCGATACATTCTTCTGCAGGTGCCATAAAGTTGACCCGTCAATTAATTAAACATTAAAGCTTTCTCTTCTCCTTTGCTAGGTGACTTCGACCTCTGATTTTCATAATCTCCATCGTAACTCAAAATATATTTAATTTTAGATGGTAACATTTTATTTGAGATTATTTTTAAGACACCAATGAGAGTAGCTATGCGGGAAACATTAGCTAGGCAGCTATTTACATTAAATCGGTTAATGTAGAAATACTAACCTCAGGCTTAAACAAGAACTAGCTCTGTGCAATGTAAAGAAGTTTCTTTTAGAGACTTCATCTGTTGGGATTGTTCATCAGTTTATTTATGCTATTGAAGATTTTGAAGTAAGCACAGAGAAAATGATGTAAAACATTCATATTACAATGATTAATAAATTTTAATATTCATATTTCCAAGCGTGACATTTATGAACTTTAAAATGACTTAATAATTTATTCTAAACAATTTATCTACACCTGACACGTCTGATAACACTCGGCGAACTTCCACATGTCTTCTGTTATCTCCCGGCCCTCGGCTCCATGCAGAAACTGTGAAATATCATCTGAATACCAAAATACCCTCGACATTTTGTTTCACAATTAAAACTATCCGAGTTATCATCCGAGTGAATTACCCTCACGCCATTGTAAGTCAGTACCACACCCTCGTCCCCTCACCAACATGAAACATTAACATTATTGTTTTTTTTTATCTTTGCTAAAAATATATAATCACACCCACATTTGATTTATAAATTGAAATTCTATACAATATGTCTTAAAAATACAACTCGTATTGCACACTTCCCTTCCCTTTTCTGAATATTTGTACAGTTTTCCTCCCAGAATTAAATATCTGATTTATTGATTCAGATGAACTGGAATAAGATTCATAAACAAACTATTTGTATTGCCTGGTTCTGTTCCATCTGATAATCCTTTCATCTTACAAATATACTATCATACAAAATACAGTTTAATATTATTTATAATTGCAATAGGATGTTAAGTCAGAACTGTGTGATGTATTTATTGATGGTATACATTAAAGATACTTATCCATTATATGCGTTAATACTTATCTATCTTGTGTACACATAAAACAAATAAATAATCGAAATTGTAAACACCAATAAATATATCAAATAGACTTCACATTAAATGCACTTCTAGACAGCAATAAATTATTATATTAATATAATCGATATATTAATGTATGACTTTAGGAATGACAATAGTAATGTATGGTCCATAAGAAATAAATAAATAATTGTTTTTATATTTCTACTTTTATATTGGTTATACAAATAAAAGTAATATGATGTTACTTAGTAGGTACTAGTAACTAATGAGCAATGATCAAAAAGTTCCTATACAGCCATTGATTTAAAAGATCAATTTAGAAAAATCATTTAGAAACACTTCAACTTTTATTATGAAATATTAACTACGAGGCGTTAACTTTGGGTTTATGAAGATTCATATACATTTATTATCCAAATTATTTATTTTAGAATAATTCAATAGATACCGTAATTGTAATCTTTGACAACACGGGTCTCTGGATTTCCCCTAAAATGATAATTGTAGTAATATTAATGACCTATATTGTGATATAGGTAATTAATATGTATACTTGTATAGGTTTTGAGAATTTTCAAGCTTTCAGAAACATTTCAACCATGCTCTTTTGCTCTTTAAGGCAAAATGTCTTGACTAGAAACTCACTCACATAAAAAAAAATGCAAAATTAAAATATCACAATATTCAATTTGGTAAAAGTAATATGACATTATATACATAACCACTAAAAATAATATTCTTTTAACATTCAATCCTATAATTACTGTAAATGAAAATTTGATTTAAAAAAATGGTTTCATTGAATAAAATATGATATTCAGTTTGAATAGAACACTTACGTACTACGGCTATCTACTTAAACAGTTATAAATGAGATTTTTTTTAAATATAATAAGCTGACAAATATACCTATAACCTATTATATCAACATTATTCAGAAAACAAACTTATAAATAAAAATAAAATATTTATTAAATGTCATAAAAGGTGCTTTAACTTGTTGTTAATGAGTATTCTTCTTTTATACATATTCTTCACTGAGGCTTTTCCTTCTTTCTATCACGAGTGCTAATAAATAAGTATTCACAATTTTATATAAATATATGAAAGAAAAACTTATAAAATATCTTTAAATACATCATATTTAAAGTATAGTTTGCACTAACTGCACATTTCTATATATAAATATATATTTATACTAGTTATTAGAGACCAGTAGCGCAACACATTTCTATTTACAGTTAATTGTTATTGATTGACAGCCGACTTTAGAGCATATTTTGACGTTTGCACACGTGACAATAATTTATTACTATGATGAGAATTTTTAAATATAAAAATCTAATATTGTCACTAATATAAACAACTTCAATAACCCAATCCAAACAATATAATCGGTATATTTTTAGTCATAACGTCAGTAAGTTGCTCTCAATAGCAGCAGAAATAAAACATAGGTTCATTACTGATACCCACTTCTCGACCTTCCGAGACCATTGAAATCTGTAGCTGTCTGTAATGTCAACATCGTATCTAATCGCCAATTTCTATACACATCTGTGATTTATTTATTGATTAATTTATGAATTAATTATCTCCGTAATATAATGTACATAGACTGTAATTAGTATTTTTAAAATATTAAGCTAATACACAAAGAATATAGAAAGAAGATTAAATATAGTAATGGCAAGGAAAATATATCAAAATCTTATAAAAACAATAAAAATGTATACCTTTAATGGAGGTAAGAACCAAAGTTTTTAATTTTCTCATCAAAATTTTTATATTCCGGCTTTTGTCTACGCCTTTTTTGAATTTAAATAATTATTCTATAAAAAATACAGTTTAATTATGTGCATATTTATTATCTGCAGGTATAAAATATAGCGCTTTTATTATGAAAATATTTTCATTTTATTTAAATATGAATTTGAAGAATTCCTTTCATTCTTGTCTACATTTTTTATCACAGGAAAATTCCCAACACAACCTATTTCAATCACAAATCCACACATTTGACATTATTTAAGCTGACGTGTATAAACGCTCATATTCAAAATGCTATGAAGAATATTGAAAATAAAGACAAGAAATTTATTTACGGAAATAATAATCAATGCAAAAATTGACAGCAATAAAACATGATATGGATCAATAAGAAAACTCCTGTCTTCAAATTTGGCAACTTTTAGACCTAATACCTGCGTCACAACCGTTCATGATCAATTTGGTGAACCATTATAGTGCTCGGAGACTTAACTCCAATACAAACCGTGCAGAACACTTTACATTAAGAAATATAAACTCTGCCCGTAATCATTATGAAGATGATTTTTAATTTTTATTATAATTTTTTAGGTTATTTTTTATGCAATTATACTTTATTTATATCATATAAATAAAAGTACAAAAAAACTTTGTTAAAGATCCGCATTATTTAAAAATTACAACAACGCTGGTAGTCGATAGCGGATTTTGTTTATCGAATTTCATAAATAGAGTGATATATTTTATTAATGTTGCATTGAACATCTGCAAGAAAAACGTTAATAAAAAATTAAAATCAGATCGGTCAAAGACGCCGAATATTTTCCGGTAATAAAAATAGTTAAAAGAAGAGCTCTCAGTTGACGGGCACAATATTTCAACCTGCAGACGTGGCGATTAGATACGGGCGGGGACATGCGGCGCGGGTGTCACGCACTTAATAAACCAGAACAGACTCCATGGTGATCGTATCTCATTTGCCGGGCGGCGGCGCAGCCAGCGGCGTGAGCTGCGGCGCGCCCGGCAGCTGGGCTGGCGGGTTCTTCCTCGCTGACTTGGATCTGTCGGCATGAAACTTAACCGTGTATACAAAACAAATGGTTATATTGTGCAGGTAATCATATACTGTGCATAAAACAACAATTTTAAATATTTCTATATGAAAATGACCTGCATTTTGTGTCATTAGAATGTTTATAAATGGTTTACTTTTTTAAACTTCTGAAAATAAAAACAATTTATTCTATTAAAATGAAATTCTGTCAAGAACCTTAACCTCGAAGTCATTTTTAAGCTGAAGTTTTTGACAAACGGAAAGAGCTTTGTATGGAGCATAAGATTTTTTTTACGTGCATAAGTATGTATGTACAAGTATTTTTTAATATTAATATAAATTAATTAATATAAATATAATAAATATTTCTCTAATACTAAAGCCGCAGTTTATGCAAGTTCACGGGCTCTTGCCCTTTTGGAGGCTCTCGAGAACCACCCATGTTCCCATGTGTCCAGGTGTTTTGTGACAAGGAATGGACAATCTGAGCTTACAGAACTCTGAAACTCGGAAATTTGCGGTGTCCATATGCTCCAAAATATGGTGAGGAGTATGGGATAAATAAAAAAGAAAGCATATTACCTTATCTGCCCGGCCAGGAGTGGGTTGATGGCGTACAGCCAGTCGTGCACTTCCTTGTCTCCCAGCGTCTGCAGCAGGTAGCCGCGGTGTTTGCTTACAACACTGTGGAATGCAATACAGTTACAAATTGAATGAAGACAGTCAACCCATATTTCTTCGTTACAAAATATAAACATTTTTAGTATCTGAATAAAATAATAAACGAAAAAATGTAGGTACTGTACAACCTAAGTATAACTATAAAGGTAATTTATAATTTTAAAATAATTTGAAAAAATTGTAATATTTAAGTAATTATATAATATATATAAATTAATTTAAGACAAATTAGTACCTAAAGGTGTTGGGCATTTTAACCATCTGTGCTTGGTCTTCAGAATATTCCACATGGGCCGCAGCCAGGTTGATGACGGCGCGCTCCACTGTGTCCTTCTCCGATCGGAAGATAAATACGTAAGGCCGACGCACAACCTGAAATACAAATACAAAATTGATTAATTCAATTGGCTCATATAAAAGAGTAAGCGTAAGTAAAAAAACTTCATTTGTTTTACAATACAATAAAAGAGACAAATTCCTTTAAAATATACATTCAAAATTTCAATGGAATAAAGCTTTCTACTATAAAAGACATATTTTCTATAATAAATTCTACAATCTAATGAACTTTAATAAATCAACACTTACCACCCATCGTTTTTTCCATCCATGTGTCTTGTGCTGCAGCACATTGAGGTATCCCTTACGCGCAACAGCAGCACTGACACGAATCTCTTCACAGTCGGGGACATAGAGGGCCAGCGTGGAGGGTGCTGGTCCCGGGGGCCCCTGAGGGGGCAGAGCTCCTGATCCTCCACCCAGCGCCGCTTGTCCGCCCCACAGCTGCATGGAGTGCTCCAGCAGAGCACGCTCAGGAGAGCACAGCCTGCACCAAACACAAATTTCATTAAAACTCCATACTTAACAACAAGGAAAATAGCTGCTCTGAAACATGCTTTTTTTTTCTACGAGGTGCTATACACAATCCTGATGCTCTTGAGTATTTCAAGCTTTAAGTTCCATATAGTTACATCCGTACACCTAGCCATCAATAGTTTTGTATTTCAGGCGGAATCTGTGGGGTTCTATCTGCCACTTTTAGTTCAAGTGCAATGACACTTCTGAATAGACTTCCAGCTCACCTCGATCCCTTTTTAAAAAGCTATTCTTCATTCGTCAATGTCATTAATATTTTTTCTTTATCCTTGTATCCTGTTTTGCCACTGAAATTACTTACTTCTACTATATAATGCTTACTTTTCCATGTTTGTCGTTTTCTGTAATTAGTTATATGATTCATGTCTATCTTTTTTTTTCACATAACCTTTATTTTTGGTCGTTATTTATTATATTACTTGTGATAAAGTAAAATAAAACAAAATAAAATAAATATTTTCAATTTATATCCATTATTTCACACGGACAAAGAAAACTGTTACGTTTGTTAAATGTACTTACTCAAATGAACTTGCGCTTTGAATGGAAGAAATCAGGCTGGTTGTTGACATATCTGTCACTCCCTCGTCCACTGGGGAAGATGGAGATCCAGCTAACAAAGTGTTCACTTCTTTAGGACTTCCTATACGGCCTGTAAAAATGAATTAGTTTTCGTATAAAAGTATGTGTATTTAAAAACAATATATTAAATTGATGTTTATTATGATGACTTATAACTGGATAACCTTATATGAAAATTGTAAATAAGGATATGCATATTGAGATTAATATTTATTATAAAATTTCAATTCAAAAGCATCACAATGAATTCACAATAAGTGAGTTGTAAATCTTGAAACTTTAAATTGACCCGCCTTCGACTGAAATGCATAAATGAACCTACAATAATTTTAAAAATGAAAGTGTCATTTTTATTTAAAAAAAAAATACTTTACTTAAAAAAAATTTGGTTATCAGGGAGTAATTTAGAGGAAATAAAAATTATCTTACCTTGCACGAGGCGTATGCACTTGGTGGCGAGGTACCTCTCATGGTCCGTCATGTCCCAGGGTTCGTAGAGCGCAGGGTCGGGATGCAGCGGCTGAGGAACTTCCCCGGCTCCGGCACAGAACATGGCGGTCGCTGCCGGCACTCCACCGCCACACCCGGCCTTAGCCACCATGTTGCAGGCGTCCTGGAAAATAAAAAATATTACATCATCTCTTTCAGTCCAGGATGTAGAAGGCCAGGCAAGAATATACCGTTTTTTACGCAATTAAATTGTATATTTCATCTGTATTACTGAAATAATATTATACTGGAGTGTGTGATGATTACACACTAAGTTATTAAACTACATTTAAGTTAGATTTAACTTTAAAATTGGCATAACATCTGGAGTGACATATTTTCTTATGGCTAAGTCCAAATAGTAAAATAAATCTTAAATGTTCAAAAATATTTTATTGCCTCTTAGAATATTCTGAAGTGACGAAATGTCACATTGTCTTAAGGTTAATACTGTTTTTTTAGAACAATCTGGAAAAATCAATATTCTTCTTTGTATTATTAATCCGGTGAATTGGTTTGCAGCAACAAAATCTTGCATCTCAATATCCACTCTTTTTAATCTTCTGCAACTCTCTTTAACTCAGCATAAGAGCTGCACCTCATGTCCTCGAACACTTGCTGCAAATACTCTCGCCTAGGGCTGCAGTTTCTACCTTCAACCATCTCTTCCACTATGTCGCGAAGAAGATCATTGTGGCGCATGATGTGACCAATCCATTGTGTTCGCCTCTCTAAGATGGTTCTTATTATAAGTTATTATTATTAATCAATATTATAAGACTATACATAAGTAGAGGTCGAATTAATTCTAGAATTCAAATTATAAACAGATAAACAGTTATAATAACTAGTGTAAATAGCTCAAGATTTAAAATAGAGCAATGCATTCAAGAAATATATTTTATTTAAATATTTGAAACCTGTTGAAAGTGAAAAACTATCCAATATATTTAATGTGAAAATAATACAAATTTTCAGAAGATTATGTCTTGATGACATAAACCCAAGACAAAATAAATGGATTTGTATAAAATACAACATTCATTTATTATATGATTAGTTTTTTAGAATTTTTCTTAAATTAATATTACATAATATTAATGGGAACAAACGCAGGGCTTTTCTATTATTTTTTAAATATATCTTAAATAAATCAAAATGTACCTTCTCAGACTTGGTGAAGTCATGCATGGATGGTGGTATAATGGAAGGAGGAGCGAGTCTCTCCCTCAGTAGCAGTGCATGACGTGTGCGACCAGTTTCCTCCAAGCGAGTCAGTTTTTCTAGCTCCCACTAAAATCAAATTTAGCAAATAAATACAAACCAAGTAAAAACATTTGTATTTTAAAGACAATAAAATCTGGAAATCACACAACAGTTCCTTAAATATAAGTAGCTTTTTTTTGTGACTAGTTGAAAACAATTTTTTGTATTTATATTTATATATATTTGTAAGAAGTGTAATTGTAACCTGGTGATCGAATATGAGTGAGTCTCCCCTCGGTCGCCAGCCGTGCAGGTTTTCTTCTCCTCGCACGTAAGTGCTGCTGGTGTCCAGCACCCGCCGCTGCCGGCGCTGAACTCCTAAATTAAAAAATAAATAATTAAAGAATACGTGCAAGTTGAATACTAATTTATTGTATGTATATTTATTGTTTCATCTAAAAGAAAATTACAATCTCCGGATCTACTTTTTCCTAGATTGTATTAATTTCTCTGTCGTTCATCATGCTATTTACTATGAATAAAATTTAGCTGAATAAAATATTACAACTAATCAGATATCGCTAACATTATTATGGGATAAGGTACAAGCAGGCTTAGGAAAATGGTTGGGATCGGGTTGCGAAAGCAGTGTGTGTACTCATTATTGCATATATACTTTACTGAGATTACTCTCACTATGAATAGCTGAAGAAAAATGAACTTGAGATTATGACACGTTCTTTTTAATATTATCCTTTCAATTTTTTTAACAGAATATCTTTTATATATATAGAAATACTACTTTGCTCCTTTTGCGGACAATTACAGATTGAAGAACAAATATCATTAAAATAATTCAATAACTCTTTTATAAATATTTATAAAAATGTGTTAAATAAATATGTGTTAAAAAAAGTATATATTTGGACTTTCTGAAAACATATGATCAAGGGGTACAAGTTGTGTGAGCAGCAGGTGAGGGTGTGGGTGTGGGTGTGACACTACTGGAGAGGCACCTGGGCTACCTGGCTCGAGTGCCCGGTGCAGGCTGAGCTCATACACGCCGGCCAGGCGGTGCCCCTCGGCCGGGCGCGCCGCGCCGCTGAACAGGTGCTTCAGGGAGCGCGGCCCGGTGCGGGCGTCACGGCCGTAGATCACCATGGACAGGTCCTTGGTGATGATGGCGGGTCTGGCACAGTTCTCCAGCTAAAAAGCATTTCAATCAATGTTATCAAATCAAATTTACACAAAATTAACTTAACAATATCAAAATTTAAACTCAATTAACTCTGCAACATCAACAGGTTTAACAGACTAGTGTAATGATCCAATAATTATTTTTTTACCTCTAAATAAGCGCTTAAAGTGATGTATATAATTTCTCCGCCGGCGGTCACCCTATTGAGCAATGCGGAATTGTGAAGGGAACTGTCCCAAGCCGCTTCAAATCTGTAAATAAATAAACGTTTTAACCAAAATTAGTTTAAATAAGCATCAACAATTAATATGAATTCTATATCTTCTTCCATATCCGTTCCTTACTTGAAGCATACAGCTCTAAAGAATTGGCGCTAACAATTTCTGTCAGTCACTGCGGTCTTGTCCAGTACAGCTCTGCTTCCTGTAGCTATGCCAAATACATTATGCAAGTAATTCTAGACCAAATTTTATGACTCTCAGAGTCCAGGGACTTGGATAAAAGATACTGTAGTTCTCCTGCGGAAATCGAAGAATATATCCCAGCCTTTTTAGCTGAGGTTTTGTCTTAAAATGTGAGTAATTATATTATTTTTGAACTTATTATTGACTAAATACTTACTGTGGTATTATTAAAACTCATTTAAATAGCTCTTCATAAAGTTAAATATATGAATAATTAAAAAAAATAAAACACACCTGAACATAGATCGATCATCTCCAGGCAGCTCCAGCTGCTCTCCTGGGAACAATCCCAGGGACAGCACACAAGACTCACTGTCTTCTTCATCAGAAGGCTCAGGACTGTTGCGAATGCGTCCTACAAAACAAGTTTATAGATCGATTAGTTACATATTCTAGAAGATATTTCATAAATTAAAAAAAAATATGAAAAGTGAATAGTAAAATTCATGCATTATACATTTTATATTATCGATATACTTTTTCTTTTCTTTAGAATTTCTAGAATTTGTTTTGCTAAATGGAATGATAGTTAAAAAGATAAATATGCAAATTAAACTGACCCACAACAAGTTCCCTGACATCCTTCCAGCGCAGCTCTGTCTCTGGTTCGTGCACCACGGTGATCCTGATGCGGCGCTGGATGCCCTGGTGGAGCAGGAACAGGCCGCGGCAAGCAAGCTCATCACTGTGCTCCACCACCTGAAGTAAAATATAACTCTTCATCGTCTAATTTATTCACAAGCAAGGCAGCAATGCGTCAATCTAGTATTACGATTACACTATTTCAATAAGTTTCTTCCTTCTTTGAAATTGTTTTTTTTATAAAAATAACTATTAAACAAACAATAAATGTGTTTATAAGGCTCTTTGAACTATAGAGATAACATGAAAAAATCCTAAAATATACTGTTTTATTTAACATGTTGACAACCGGCACCGTGTTTCGTGAAGGAAAATGTTTTTGTGGTTTTAGGTGTCAGGGCCCCATCGGACATTCTGAATAGCAGTTTGTATGGAGCGCATTGCCAACAGTGCAAAATGAAAAGGTGAATAAATGTATGTCCCGTCAACCATTGATGGCTGACGCGGCGTGATTTTAATGACTCAGTGTTGGCCACCACTTGTTGACATGGTAATTAACCTGTTAATAGTTCATGGCTTTTGCCAGATCAAAAATGAATTGTCTTTTAAAATCAAAGAAAATATTATCTATAATAAATAAACATACATACTAAGATGGACCGGTATATGTTTTTGTTTTATTAAATAAAAATGAGTAATTGTAACTTACGGCTGGAACGTATTCTCCGTTGGGCGCCAGCTCGCAGATCTCAAACCACGCCAGGAGGTCGTGCTTGGAGTGCAGGTGACACGGGGGCGCAGCCGCTGGGGGCGGAGCGCCTCGCGGGGAGCGCACCGGCTGCGAGATGGGGATGGAGGGGGGAAGCATGCGCTTGGGCGGCGTGCGCGCCGACAACACAATGTCCTGCTTGGCATCCTGCACAAAGTATATTTAATGTCAATATATTACACAAAGTACTATTGATAGTAAGTCCACAACCCATCAGCATTAAACATAATATATATAAATATATAGCCGTTATCTTAATATTAAATAATGTAATTTTACTTTGTGTAGTGGGTGTTGCTGGTAATGCCCAAACATTTTAAAGACAATCGGTTGGGTCTTTATGTATTCCAAGAAAGACTTTGTGACAGGAACGGTAATCTGAAAAAGAAGATACGAATAATAAACAATTAGTGTACAGTTTTATATTATAATGGCTACTTATTTATCTACCGAATGGATGTTGGTAAATAGTAATCATTATTTTAATCTCACATTTTGAACGTGGTAGAAGCCGAGAGGTGTTCCTTTTCCAGTGTTCTTGACCGGTTCTGTTGAGAAAGCTTCATCATGGCGGTGCAAGAAACTGTAAATAAATAATAATAAAAAAAAACGATCATCAGTCTAGGAACATAGATGTAAACAAAAACATTGACAGTGACATAAGTAAAGTGATATTACTTGAATTGGCAAAAGACATCCGCATATTCTGTGGAGATCCCTTGCGCCTGCAGGACGGTAACGCGGAACGTGAAGTCCTTGCCGGGAGACAGATGCTCTGGAAGTTCCTCATCCTTTAGTTCCGAAGCTACGGAACTGTCTCCTCGTCCACTGTCGGTGTCACACTCCAGTGCCAATTCTAAAATACAAAAAATATATATTTCATTGATAGTCCAATGTAAAAAAAGTTATTATTAACGAAAATGAAGTATCATTATACCTTCAATTTTGAGGGAGTCGCTTCCTTCAACAATCCTGTCTTCAAGGTTGTGCATGTTGTTCTTCTCGTTCAGATTGAGTGTCTGATTATTGAGTTTCTTTGGTTTCGGTGCCATGTCCTCATCAAAAGCAATCTTTGCAGACTGTTTAACTCCATTGACAAAGTCAGCGTTCTCCTCCTCGACCACAGCTTGCACGGCGACCCGGAGGTAACCTTTTACGTCTCCCTTTTCGTTAACTATGGCCACTTTATGGATGAGCGGTACAGGATACAGCAGATTGGAGAGATAGATAAAACACCTGAAAAAAAATATGTATAAATAAATTATTTTAACTACAAAATTAAAATTAAATATATATGTATTGGAATGTAAAGCTAATTTCATTTTATTTTTTAATGTTGCATTTATTTATATTGATTTAACTTCTGTCTCACCTGCCGACCATGCGGAACCAAGGGAATCTGTCATAAAATGGATCACCTCCTGTCAGTGACTCCACGTTGTAGTCAGGAGAGGTCGGAGATAACTCGGCTTCATTGTGATACATTTCTCGCATCAGTTCCAGCCGTTGTCTGTAAGGTAGGTAATAGATGTTACAACATTTTAATCAATAATATTTTATTCTGAAGAAAAAAATTTCATTCAAAAGATAGGACAAGATTGTACATTTTTTCGTTTTGTAAAAAAATGTTCTCATCCATGAACAGTTCATAAGCAATAAAATATGTAGATTCTCTATGTTAAAATAAATAAATATATAAAATGAAGTTATTTCTTTATATACTCTGAATTATTTCTCATAAATTTGTTCTTATAAACTGAATTTGGATTACTTGTTACAAAAAGCCATAATAATAAGAGAAATTAAATTTCCTAAGCCAAAAAAAATAATTCAAAATGTAAATATAGTAGAATATAAAATGTAAATATAGTAGAATATAGTAGCATATAAAATAATAATTTTAAATTTTATGAAAGACATATCAAGAAAATGCAGTCAACATTAACATATAAATAATAGGCAAAAAAATAACGTTCATATTTGTTATAACAAGAAAATTACGAGTTGAACTATCAAAGTGAAGATAAAAAAAAATCTAAATGGATACAAAGCCGTGCACCGGTTTTCGACAATGTATAATATTTAAAGGGAAATTGCCAACATTTCACTTGAGTTAATTACTTTATGAATTATTTTAAGTGACCTATATTCTGATCAATTGTCAGATTAATGACAATTGAAAATGTGTAAAAGTACAAATAATACAATAACAAAGCTAAGCATCGTAACAATAGAAAATCAGTGAAGACCAACACAGAGTGTGAGAAGGGGCGGGGCAGACACATTTTACTAGAAAAAGCTCTCAATCTCATTATAATTATATTTGATCAAAATTCAAAATATCAATTTAGATAAATGCAACACTTAATAATTACTAGTGTCTTCATTAAAAAATATTATATAAATATTAATTTTTGTAACGATAAAATAAGTTAACTTAAGCTACAAAGACATGGTTTCTCAGTTATTTGGTTAAGATATTTAATTTTTGCTTGAAATAATGTATTTAAAATGTAAGTTAACCCAGTTTCAATAATTTCATTAAGGCATTTACCACCTACAAGTCACCGAAGTAATATTACAATAATATTATTAATTAAATGTGATATTTTAATTTTAACAGTTCTATGTGTGCCACTACTCGGCCAAGTTGTTTGATCAAATCACGAGCTTAAAAAAAATCTGCTTGGCCAAAGAGCGGATATTTTTTTAAGCTCGTAATTTGGTCAAATGGCTTGACTGTGTAGTGGCACTCAATAATATAAGAAACCACACTAAATAAGTAAGCCTCAAATCTGGTAATAAATAAAGAACATTGATATTTTAGAATAAATATTTTCTTCATTAATTTAATTTTGGATGACTTTGTTTCAAATGATTAAAGGGGATAAATCACGGGTTCGATCTAGATTTTTAGTATATTGTATCATTCGGTCAGCAGAAGTTTAAAAATGACTCATGTAGAAATACATGGCTTTTCAATTCAACCATTGACGGTGAATTATTTATGCCAATATTTTGACCATCGTCGCACTGATCTTTAGCAGGCTGCGATGCATGGCAGAGATCATCAACGAGATGCGGAATGAAAAACCAAAAAAAATAATTCACTTTTAACGGCATAAATGAAATACCATTAAATGCAAATCGGTCCGTGAAAACCTATGACCCTTTTAACAAAATTAACATTTAAAAAAATTATTATCCAGATCGAACTAACAATATTTCCACCATCAATATAAAACAATATCAGACTTTTAATGATGGAAATTAATGTTTCCGCTAACCGTCGGTCTCGGAGCATGCCGCCGTAACAAACAAAAAGACCGATACTCAAGAGGCCATGACACAAGCGATTGAAGCGGAAGCGAATGTCGGCGACACAAACCTCGAGGGCAAGAGGTTAGCGAGCGATAGCCGCGTGTGGTGGGCGCAAGCCGTCAGGCACTGCAGCAGCTCGGAGGGCGGAGCCTCGGGGAAGCTCGCCCCGCCCGTCCCGCCCCCCCCGCCCTGCCCAGCCCCCTCGCTCGCCACGTCCCCCCCGACGCTCTCATTCATGTTGTAAATCTGACGCATCAGTTCGAGACGGTGGCTACAACAGGCACAGAGAGACCACGGCTGAATCTCTCAGAAAGTCGCAGCATTCTGGCTACCTAATGTGTCACCTTCCTTGCGACGATCAGAAGATTCGTCGAAAACTTATTTTACTTCGGAATGATACCCTCGATGCTGAGCATTCACTTTCTAAATATGAATTGAAGCAATGGAAGTCCGACTCTGACGAGACTCAAATGAGAAGACGCGAATATGCGTGGAACGATCATATTCACATATCATATAATACGGTTATGAAAAAAATATTATTTGTCATATTTTAAAATATTCTTCCTGTCGGTATGCAAATCAAGAATATTAAGGTCATGCTTTTCGATTTCTATTTAGCACGAAATGGACTAAAAGAAAAGAAAAAGAATGTTGCAAAAAAAAAAAAACTTTTCGATATTAATGGATGGATGATGTAATACTGCATCATGGGAATATTATTCAAATTATTTAAATACAAATTTATTACTGTGGTGGTAGGTAATAATGATGTAATAATGACTATCCATACAAAAAAGACTTATAATAACTTAATACTTATAAAGAACAATTACGTCAGTTACTAACTATATACTATTTATTTGCATTAATAGTAAATATCTAATTTTCTTTAATTCGTATATTGATTAACTTAGCTGTATATAGAAATTTAATGATTATTTATTTTGAAAATTAATAATCAAAAATAATAATTACATAGTCTGTGTAATCTTATTATTCAATTTTGAATAATAAAATAAAAACACGGAGATAAGGCGACTTAAGGAGAGTAGTATTCAAAAACTAAAATTATATAACTGAAGTCTAAAATTAATGGAAACAAATTAATAAGCTCAGATTACATACCTATAATTAAATGTAAAAGAAAATTTATTGTTATTAATAATTAAGCAAATAAATAATGTAAGAATAGAAAAAACTCACCGTAGTTTCTCTAGAGTCCAATAATGAGTAGCGCCATTTTTAGTATCGGTAACTTCGACAGCCACACAAGTAGGCGGGTACGGGCGACCATACTCATCATCATCATCAGTTGGTCTGTTGGCTGTGAACTCCGGGGGCAGCGGCGAGTACAGCGTGTCTGTCAGAAGGGTGAACTGGAACTGAACTTTCTTCTTCAGCTCCACAGAAATAGCGTTGGCCTCCTTCAGGAAGATGGCGTTCCCCCACAGGTCGTCACGCAGGGACGTGAACTGGTGATACTTCCACTTGCGGAAGGCCCACGCTGCAAGTCCAGCCTCACGAGCTGACCAACACTCTGTTTCAAATAGTGGATTAACTAAAAAATAAGAATATATTAATTATTAAGGAAACTACAGTAAAAAAAATCATTTGTTCTTTTTGTTATAGTATGAAAAAATTAAGTTTATTTTTTAATATAGAGAAAAGAATAACTAAATGATCAGTATAGAAATAAAATTTATGAATTTCTTTTTAATATACATATATGAGAGAAACTCCAAATCATTCAGTGTATATTTCATAACAATATATTTATTAGTCATAATCAACCAAAAAACAATTTATTCATAAAATAGTTGAATTTACCGAAAATATCTTCTTCGTTATGAAAGTCCTCAGGAGTGTACGAGCTGTACATAGACATGGTGACGCTTTGCTCTTCCACTTGTCTCTGCAGAGCATCAATGCGCGCCTCGTAGTTCTGAATAAAATAAATTTATGAATCGATAATGTATATATTTTTTTATTGTTATTATAATGTTAGAATCATTATTCTTGATACCTTTCTTTGCTCTTCAAACTCCTGATCGGCTTGCTCTTTTTCTTTACGAAATTGTTCTTCAAGAGCACAAAGCCTCTTCTGCATTTCAGCTTTGAGATCAATTCCTTGCTTCTCCAGCAACTCACATTGCGCGTAGTTCCAGTCCACGGTCTCTCCTAAAGCTGAAAAGTATACAATTTGCAACAAATAAAATAAAATTCAAAAATTCAAACAAATGAATAAAAATATCATTAATACCTACCTAGTTGGTCATTATTTTATGATCAAAATGTCATTATATATATATAAGCATTTACAAAATAAAATATTACCAGGAGTGTCATGCGGGCTAGGCTTTGCTTTCCGTTCTCTAGCCTGTTCAGGATGAGTGAACCTGAAAACGTGATTCTTTCCTAGAATAACTCGAGATCCTGTCTTGAGAATAATTGGTTCTGTCACCTAAAAATGTGCGTATTCAAATTAAATATACTTTATTGTACATTATGTCTTTATATTTTTATTTATTTGTATTAAACATATAAATTACCTCACGCCCGTTGACATAAATAAGAGCAGAATGATGAGGAACCAAACAAATGACCCCATCTGTGTTTTCAAACAGGCAATGCTCACTCAAAATGTGTGAGCCACACAGCTGAATGTCCTGAGGAACATTGGCTTCAGATGTTCCAAGGCGAGTGATACCTAAAAACAATAATTAATTCTATGGTACAAACTAATTTTTATAGTATTTTAAAAGCATACAATTTAGAAGGACATAAATAAAAAATATATTGACAATACAAGATATTATTATTGTATAAATAGCTCTGGAGAGGATTTCATAAATTAATGGAAGTAAAAAAAAACTATGGCATTCAAAATCATGTATCAATTTTTTTGTAACTTAATTTTACACATATTAAATATTTTTTAGCACTGATATTGTACAAATAGCATATTAACAACGAACAGATGGTTATATAAAACTGAAGGCTTTACAATTTAACGTAAAACAAGGTGAAATAAGGCTTAATAGTTAAAGAACATTCGTTTATATGCAAGGATTTCCTACCATTTTTATTCTATTTAATATTGTATGTCTCACCATCTTTGATGTAATAGAGAAGACATTCGGACAGATTGGGATCTTCGTTAAGATTAACAAGATGAGGAGTTTTCTTAGGTGAAAAGACACCGACTGTCACGCCCTCCTTGACGGCAACTCCCATCTCTGCAAACACGGCTTCCCGCTGAATGCGGATGGCTTCTGTACGCTTCAACTTTTCTTCCCATGTCTCATTCAGCTCTGAAAAACACAATGTATCATTTTTAATTTTTTACTTTATGTAAACAACATATTTCTTCAAGTAGATGACGTATTCTTTTCCTTGGTGTCTCTGAATCTTGCTTCATAAATGATTAGATTTTACATGCACTTATCAATATTTTCATATATCACATAATCCATTGAATTTTCTTATACAATGATGTAACTACAGTATCGTTAGAGAAAAATTGTATTTTATAAAATTGTATTTACACAGATGTATTTTTAGTACCCAGGGTGCTAGATACCCTGATAGCTATGTCCACTCTAAAAAGAAAAATATTTTTGTATGTTTCACATGGTTCCATCCTAACAAATAGCATTTTTATGAATGTTGTGATAATGTCTTCTTTTACCAAACAACTTTTACCTGCAATTAACTTCTCCGAGGCCTGCAGCTGGTCCACTGCTTCCTCAGCGACGGTTGTGCCGGCGCGAGTCAGTTTGGGTGTTCCTGTGTCCGAGCCGCTGATGCAGCGCTCACGATGTCCCGGATTGTTTTCTTCATCTCCTGAAATTTATTACCAAACAGATTTAATACATGATAATCACGTATTTTATACAATAAACTTATTATAAATATTAGATTTTTTTATAATTTTGATTTGTATTTGATCATTTATTGTTACATTTTTTTCAATCAGAGATGTGAAAAACGATTAGCTTTATAATGTAATACTTTATGCAACATACTTTAAAAATGGAAAAATAAAAGTATTTATTTTGTGGCTGATAACATCAGTAATTATGATCCACCCAGTTTTTTTTACATATAATGGATGCTATATATTGGTCTTTTATAAGTATTAACAATTGATGCGAAATGTATAAATATATAAATATTTAATAGAATAATATTGGAAGCAACAAACAGAAGCTACTTTGTGAGAAGCATGATGAATCTCAAGAGGTCAACATAATTATTATGTATAATATATAAAATGCTTATAATATGTATATAATAAGAAGTTACAATATATATAATACTAGGATGTGTCTATATTTGATACACAATACGAATAAAGCTGTAATGTTGAAAGGCATCGCTTGTAATTTTTTTTACACACAAAATTTGGATAATTTCTTAAGATATTTTAAATAGTATGGTTAAAATAAAGCCGATTGGAGTATAACCTATAATAATTATAACCTGTTTTAAGCCTTTCAGCAATATTTCAGACAGTGACGTTATGGTGCCTGCACATATATACCATGCGAACTGTAAGATAACATTTTGTCATGCGCAAATACGAGTTTAGAATAGTAATATTATTTTTATAAATAAATGTGGTAGAGACTTTTTATTTAATGACAAAACAAAACCACATTTATTTTAACTCTTATGTTCTGTGCTAGTGATATATATAAATAAATATTCCCTAAACATGAACATAGTACGTATTAAGATATAAAGCTGACCTAGGATTAGTTTGCATAACAGTCTTGTTAGCCATTGCTGAAAATTACCAGCTGACATTTATACAAATACATTGAAGTGATTGACTTAAGACAAAAATAAAATATATATATTTTAAAATACATAAAATAATGGACATTGCACATTATTGCAAAGAAATAGAATCAGCGGAGTAAATGCAGTTTTCTCTAAAATAGGTTACAAATCCAAGGATACATGATAATGTCACATTTAAATGATTTTACTTATATTTTGATGTTGTAATTATTTCCATTTCATTATTAATCAAAATGGATATTTTAAGCCGTAATTTAAGTATTTATTCAATTGAAATGTTAATAATGTATCCTTGCAAATTGTGAGAAAAAAAAAACAAAATAAATATTATATGAGACAGTCCGCAAAATAAAATTGACAGCAAGTTTAGAGAATCCGATCCTTATGTTACTTACTATTATCTTCTCTCTTTTCATAAACCACTTTACCATCGGGTCCTAAGGGATAATAAACAGCTGTTAAGAAAATACGATTCTAGCTGTTTTCTTATTAATTATGACATTTTTTTATGATTTTTATGATATTACGACCGAATGCTTTATATATTCATTGTTTTTATTGTTAACATTGCGTCACAATAAAGACTTACACTTGTTTATAAATTCATATAATTTTCCGAAAACCATTAAACAATAAAATTCAATATGAATTTGTGAAGTAGAAAAAAACGCAAAATAGCTATAATTTATTATTATTTGAATAACTTGTATAAATAACGTATTGTTTTTTATTATATTATTATAATTACTTATATAATTATAAGAGTATTTATAATTTTTGCAGTGTTGAAATGACGTCTTCTATTTGCAGGGATTAACAATATCATAGGAATATACAAGCTTTAAATTATAGCATTAAAAAAACTATTTCCACTTTAATTCCAGGGATGATAATATTTATTTTCAACAAAAATTTAAAATGAAACCTTAGTAAAATGTACATAATAATGCATATTAAAGTAAAGATGTACACACATAAAATAATTAGTTTTTAAATAAAAGCCTGTTAGCTTGAGTTTCAGGGAATTCAGTATGTTTTTGTAATTCATTTACAAATTACATGAATTTATTTTCGGATTTAAAAAATCTC
The DNA here is from genome assembly GCA_022606575.1 of Glossosoma conforme. Lineage (NCBI taxonomy): Eukaryota > Metazoa > Arthropoda > Insecta > Trichoptera > Glossosomatidae > Glossosoma > Glossosoma conforme. The sequence continues at coordinate 836,653 of JAGTXR010000161.1, read as the reverse complement.
TTCTCACAATATATTTATTTTACTATGTACATTAATTACATATCATATTTATAGAAATTATTATAAAATAGTAACCTTCGTGCACATCGATGCCCTCTGCCTTAAGCAGCTCACGCAGCTTCTGTATCTCCTCCTTGAGCTCTCGGATGAGCTTGGCATTAGCATCTTCATTGACAATAGCCTTGCACACAATCTGCTTGGCGCGGTCCGCATATCTGGAAATTATAAACGACACATTAATTATTTACTCGTAATTATATAATTCTTCGGAAAAGCGAGATGCACTTATGTTTTCATATGTTATTTTAATCTACAAAATGGTGTGAGATATATTAAAACTTTAACTATCAACACGTGGACAATAAGTTAGATCCCCTCTCACTCTCTTTTGAGGAGTTTGACCATACACAAATTTACATTATTTAAAGCATTGTGTAATGGTTACACTTCAACCATAAGGTAATGTTAAAAAATTAATGGCACCTTTAAATAATAAATAAGAAAGTCGATGAAATCATGGTATTGCAATATGTTGATACCTAAGTGTGCTGAGAGTCTCGTCATAGTTGATGTCAGCCGGAGAGATGGCGGCTATCATAGCTGTCTTGGAGTTACCTCCCAAGTTCTCCCTCAGCAGCCAAGTCAACACGGAGTCACGGTAAGGAATGAAGTCGGCTTTCTTTGACTTTTTATTCTTAGATGCCTGTGAATTAATGTAAGCAACTAATTAATAATTTCATTATTTAACTACATTGGAGGTAACTTACTATAAAGCAACATAAATCATAAAAATACAATGATAAAGAAAATTTCAGGATACAGAAGCAATTAATCAATCATATATTTTTTAATTGATTTTTTTACAGTTTCAAATATAAAACTCTAATAAAAATTTAATATAAGTGTTTGATTTTGTTAAATTAAAATTTTTGTGAACTGTGATTTATTAACAAAATTTAATAGATAAATCAGTATTACAACTGTTATTTGCCTTTTAATAAATAATCAACTGGATATGATTGACAATAATAAATACTATATCCTCTTATTCTTTTAATATTCACGAAATAAATAATGTTTAATGTGTTAAAATAAATATTTAAATGAATGTTTGAATGTATCAACTTTAATTCTACACAGTACTCAAGAGTTTTTAGTAGATGTTAGTAGTAGATAACACAACATAAAAAAACAGCACACTCTAAGCTTTGATTTTCTCACTTACCGACTTTTTTATCCCGAGGAAGAATGGAAAAATGATAATTATTTTTAATATCGGTCATGAAAGATAATTAGGATGGGGAAAATACAGCATTTAAAAGTTAATGGTGTTAGTTATTTTTCAGGAAATAATGCAATTTCTAAAGGATGCATTAATGAACAATAGTTTAAATAAACTCTGTGAGAAATATCAAAAGATTAAATAATGAAAAATGATTCAGACAAAGAAATAAATGAGTTTTGAAGAAATAATTGTAAATATAATGAAGTCATTCTTGTAATAGTGCTAAAAAGATTACAATTAAATAAATCACAATTTTACAAAAATGATAATGTGTGTATTTTGTGTTCAGTGATGATCTTATGATAATATTATGATTTGAGGCATTATAGAGAATAAAATTGAACTTACAATTTCAGCAAGTGCTGAAATGACTTTTCCTAGAGTTGTCAGAGATTTGTTGATATTTGCACCTTCCTTCAGACGAGTTCCCTTAGCGCCTGTAGAGTCTGCTCTTTCAGAACCAGCCAAATCCACTAGAGATATCTTGGAAACCTAAAAAAGATAAATATTCATTCATTAGGGATTTTTTTCGCAACGAAAGTCATATAAAATCAGTTGTAAAATAATTGTGCATTGAACATATCTAATACAAAACCTTAAAAACACATAATCAAACAACAATTTATGAAATTGTGTATTTTACAATGTAAAAAAGCTGTTATATGTTGTGTATAGAACACTGAAGGAAATATAAGTGCTATTTTTGGAATTATTTTAATTTTATTTTATTTAATATCGGTTTATTGTCTATAGCTATAAGAATATTGGTCATTTGCTCGGAATTTGTATTCTATAGGAGTAAAAATTTAAATAAAATATATTTTTATTTGAATAAAGCATATTATCATTAATACTCTAAATACCCTATTTTATTCTTCAAATGTAAATAGATTGTATGTTGATAAAAACTAATTTTATATTTAACCTTTTCTGACAACAGGTCAGTTGGTATGTCGTGCCTCTGCTGTGTGAAGAATATGGTGAAGACGGCATGAGAGCGACTTGAGGTTTCATTCATATTGGTTGCAGCAACAGTTCTGGAATACAAAAATTGTACCAATAATATTAGCTTCCTTAAATTGTTCATGGATTTTATAAAACTACACATAAAAAATAACTGCCAAAAATTATCGAGAATATGTGATGTGAACTTTGAAATGCAATCAGCTGTGGACATAACAGTAAATCAAATTAATCAAACCAACTTTATGGATATATTCCAAGGAATCCACTAATACCACTATTCTTTATAAGATGATAGGCCTGCTTCTTTTTCTAAAAAAATTTTATGTATTTTGGAGCTTTAGCCCAGAGATGGGTGCCATATTCAAGGACGGGGCGAATTTATCTTTTACATACAGAGAAGATTACTTTTTTCAGAATTATTCATTCAATTTTCAAAATACCTGGCTTTGTTTCCTTCGTCTATAAGGTCATGAATATCCTGATAGCTGGTGACCGCAAGCTTGGAAAGGTCTTCTACATAAGGACCAAGAAGAGGATGTTCTCGGACCCGCAGATTCCCTTTGTTCTTGGGGTTGAGTAAATCACGCACTCGTTCACAGTAAATCTCCATATATGAGACTTCAACCTGAAAATAAAGGCATTTTATTTCAATTATCCATGTACGAGTATACTGTATTTAAACCTGAAATAAATTTCACTAAGAATTGAGGCTTTGTGGTTGAGATTTGCTTGGTGAATTTTTCCATTTCCCTGATATTTCGACCGCCATTACAGAAGTCCTTGTTGATATGAATGGGATAACATTTGAATACAATAGCTTCCCTTATTAGGCGTGCATGTTTTCATTGTATTGGAGCCATAATTTCTTGCTCGAGTTTAAGCTTATGACCAACTGCTAAGCAAGTCTTGATGATTGGATGGCCTAGTCTACATGTCTACTGATACTCACTTATAGAAATATGCCATTTTAGAGATTAAAAAATATTCAAATTAAATGAAAAATCTAACTCACTTTACCCATGAACAAAACACATATGTATCAATATTTAATTGAATTGTAATACACTTATAATTTATAGGTATACCTCATTCAAATACTAGGTATAAAATATTTGTTCAGGTAGGTATAAACATTATAGAACTTTTGATATTCCTGCCAATGAAATTTTTGAAATGAAGCTTTGTTAATACAGATTGAATCTTATAAATCTGGTATCATTACATCATATCAAAAAACGGATCCAACTTAATATTGAAGACTATCTGATAAAGTAATCAGAAGATTTGAGTAACTTACGGAATATTTCAAGTCATCACAAGTGGTCTGTTTGATACGTCGGAAAAGATCTTTGCAGATCTGTGGAATGATTCCCTCCTGCTCATCTTCTTGTTTTCCCATCATGGTGTAAGACTTGCCTGCTCCAGTTTGTCCATAGGCGAAAATACAAATGTTGTATCCTGAAATTAATCCATCATTTATTTGAAAAACTTAGTAATGATTCTCTGAAACTCAAGTATGATTATTTAAAAATCCTTTTATGACAAATTCGGAAACGAATTTTTTTTTATTACTACAATAACATAATCGTATTTCAGATTAAAGGCGACTACATTCATTACTGGGGATATTTCATGAATTGGATGCCTGAAATTTCAAATGAAAACCTATGAATACATAATATTTTACGCACCATCAAAAGAATGTTGCAACATCTCTTCACCAATATCTTTGTAAACCATAATTTGAGAAGAGAAATCTTCATCGTGATGCTGAAAAATAAATTATTTTCGTTGATCATTAATCATATATTTATTTTTAACACAATTAATTTATAAAAATAATTACAGGGAAATGTATTTTTATTTTACGTACGTTATGAGACCAGTAGGAAAAATCGAAGTTGAAACTTTTGATTGCATCTTTTGTTCCCGGTGGTGCTTTTGGGTTGACAATTGCTGAAAAAATGAATTCATGATTACATTGGATGTACAAGTATGAATGTTGAAAAAGTGTAAAATATGGTAATTACAGTTAATAAAAATAAAGTACTATTATGACCACATAAACCTAAAACCATATTGACATATACAAAAACCTATAACCTAAACTCATATTTTTAACTCTGCATAATTATTAATACCAGAAACCTATTAAATAATCTTGTATTTAATAGCTTATAATGCTATTGATACAAAAACTGTAATTACTTTATGTATAAAAATACATACAAAAAACATTTGATCGTCGTCTCTTACGATTAGAAGCAGCATATATTGTACATCGCAGACGATTCTTTGAATTGGTTGCGTAACTAAGGCGACTTGAATCAACAAAAGGCTGGATTTTCGACCATTATTATTGGATTTTTTCATCTTAAAATAGGTGAAGATCGAATTATAAAATTATTTTAATGATACAGAAAACATCCTGGATGCGCAATTAACACATTTAAAAAATTTCATCGTAATTGGATGAACAGTAAAGGTATCCGTATATAAGTAATCTACAAATGTACAAACGTACATTATTTTTTATTTATATAATGAAATGTTTTTTAGCGCTTTAATAAAAATACGTGTATATACAATAATATTTGGTGACTTTATAAACAATATAAGATAATAAAATATATACTAAGGTAAAAATACCACGAGTGTATTGAAAATCAAAAATAAAAAAAAGTGAACGAAATACGATGCAATTTTACTAGGTACGTTCAAGAAGTAAGGAGATTGCATAAAACAAGGAGTTTTATCGAGCTCTTCTGCGGCGCGATTCTTCGATATTATGAAAAAACTGAACAAAAAGACAAAATATGGACGAAATATTTAAGTTGAGCTCAACTCACTCTGTTGTTAAAAAAATGTAATATTCAGTGTCAAATTATTGTCTTTTTATCGGAAACGGTCAAATACAATTATGAAACAACAGAAGACCCACAAGTTCAGGCTAAAAATAACAAACAAGAGATAGAATACAGGATTATTTAACCTTATGATCTTTTACTTGCAAATATATATTATATTGAGCGTCGATCGCAAAAAGAAAAAAGGGCAAGTCGCATTCCTCTCATAGCATAAAATGAAGAAAAAATATTTTTTAATTATGTTATACTTATGTGTAATAGCCACATCATTAACTTCTTTAGTCAATTGACTTACATCACCTGATATAATACAGTACATCAATGATAATTATTTGTATTTTGCCGTGATACAGAAACGTAGTGGGAGCCGAAACAAAGTACGTTTTGTTTAAACCTTTTATGTAGTAAATTATGTAATAATGTATTTACTTTACTGATTCTTTTTATACGAATAAGTGTAGATAGGATGTAGAGAAAAATTAAGAAAAATCTTTTTTTCTTCTAAAAGTGGCATTTATTTCATGGTTTTATAAAACCGACTTCCCCGTCAGGGCACAACTGCAGCAAAATGCACGATCAATATTGGATTTTGTGGTATGGGACTTCCTAAGTCCCCTCAGTTAATAAAGGGTTAAATAATAAATATACAAACACTAAATTGTTATTATAAAGAAGAAACAGTCTGCGAGTGTAAAAAAAACATATCATAAATTTCAACTACCGAAACTTGATATGTAAAATTTATATAAACAACATCAATCCGGAAAATACTGGAAAGTGTGCTTTAAGCCAAAAGCAAGAGTTTGCCACCTTCAGTGTGAGTGCAGTTGTGATGCTCGCGGCTTTAGCTGCACCGGCGCAGGAAGTCAGTTGCTCTGCAGAGGATCGTAAAACCTGCCATAAAACTGCTACCAGTTCGCTTTTGACGAAAAGAACTAACAGAGTTCCACGCTTAATATTGCTTTACGATTTGCGGCATTAATTCCGTCTGCCATAAAAATACTGCGGCGGCGCTGCATTAAAATGTTTACGCCTTTACGGTCACGTGTAAATAAGTTTAGCGTGCATCGGGACGTGAACGAGCTTAAAGTCGATATAGCCGTGACGGTGTTGAGGTGGACTCTCAAATAACAGGTGTGTCTATTGGCAGTTAATTGGTTCTAAAAATAATCGCGTGACTAGATAACAATGCTTAAATCAATTTAAACATCATTAGGATAATATAAGGTTTAAAACACAATATAGGAAGTGGTAATATGTTAAATTAGTAAATCATTGAACAGTTTTAATCCATTTAACAGTTCAAATTAACACAAAATAAAATCATACGTATTCTTTAATAATCGTGTTGCAAAAATGTATAAAATTAACAGATCATCAATGCAAAAAAATATTTGTGTAATTTTATGAAAGAAAGTTAGTAGACTTAATTACTATACAGTCAAGTGAATTTTATATAATACTTAGTACCAAGTAAATTTTTGGCTTTTTTGTGGTAATTTTCAAAGAACCAAAATGGCTTCTATACATTAGGTCAAAGTAGTTCAATTCGAGGTGATTCTTAGGAGCTTTTAATTTAGAAGAAAATTACTACCCAAGTACTTGGAAAGAAATTTCAAAATAAAAGGTACGAAATTAAAACACTACCTAGTTTTCTTACAAGATTGTAACAAATTTCAAAGTGATTTTATTAAACTATTAAAGTTCATCGACGTTTAAATATTATAATTCTAAACGACGAACACATATCATCTGATACCTTTTTGAATAAATATTAACATAATGGGAAGGTTTTCATTCAGTGTGGCGATAGTATGCTTCGGATAGGCAAAATATATAGAAGAAGAATAAGAAGACTTTCTATCACTCTTTGTGGTTTTTATTTCGAGACGAAATAAAATGACGAGGGTCTCAGATAACAAGCCATCAAGCGGCCGACAGGGGTCCGGGATTAATTTTTAATTGCAACACTAAGGTTAACCTCCAGGGTTTACCGGGCGTCTGAATATTTCATTTGGAGGTAAACCGTTAAACAAAATGGCTCGCTTTATAGGCGGGCTAGCGTGCGGCATCAAGGCGCCGACCAGAAACTACTACGGACGATACCACTGGAGGATTGATAAAACTAAGGACTTTATCATTGTAAGTATTGCAACTTTATTTCGAGAACTAATACACTGGTCTATTACGAAATGTTACAGCGAGAAACTCGCGCATTGATTTTTCCAGGAAAACCGCTAGTGCGCTGCGGAGCTAGGTTGTTGGAAAATTACTTTCTACGCTGAGGTCAAATTAGTTTCATAAAAGGAGCACACAAACGATACGAGGAGCGTGATTGCTAAACTCTTTGAAACAGTCACAGCGTTACAGAAATATAAATATGTACAGCTTTTTCATACCCTGTTGCAAAGTTTTGGGTTATTTTTTTTCGTTGCTATACTAGCTAGTTCTTGAAAAAAGAACCATTTTTTTCATATCCGTGCAATAATTGGAGCATATGGTTGTTATAAATTTTCGCAACACAGTTCTGTCTTACAAATCTGAACACTCCAAGCTCCTTCGAGTATACACTACTACACAGTAATACATATTACTATTCATATTCAGCTGTAAACTTTTACAATAATTAAGCAATCACATCATTTGCTTCGCTCGTATGGAGTGGTCCTTGAGATTTTGTAAATATAATATACATGAGATATATATTTTTTTAATTTACTTATTTTTCAATCATGTCAAGTCTTAAATATAATAAGAAATGCGAAGATTTAAAATCGATGAAATGATCGTCATGTAACATTTAAATAATTTAATAAAATGAAAAAAACTGTAGTGCGTCATGAAAAACTAGTTAGAGTACACCAAAAAAACCATAAAAAATATTACGAAAAAAATATTTCAACTTGTCATAAATCAAAATTTAAGTGCCATATACTACAACACAATCGATAAGAATATTTTTTTTGTTGTTAAGATATCTATAATAACTTTACTTAAATATGACAAATGTATAAAATTTACTTGGACGGTTTTTTTATTTTTGCTGTATAATACGAGTACAACAAAAACTTCAGTATTATAAAGGCGGAATGTTTTTTGCTCGTATGGTTAAGTCTCCCAAGTACAAAAGGTTAAGCGAATTTTTGTGTACCAAATAACGAGGTCACGGTTCATTAAACGTAATGGTTCAATAGATTGTACTCGGCTGCGAAGCCGCTGCCGTGAAAAAGCTTTATCACTGGGGGAAAACCCACTGGACTGTTTACAAATTACGTTCACGATACTTTATAATATCATGCTCTTATTTGTAATTAGAGCGAAAACGAAGCTTTTAAAACAATTAAATTGTATACAAAGAAAAATAATTACTTAAATTTGTATGGTCTAAAATACTTGTTTCTTAAAATTTTGACAAATCGTGGAAATTGTTGAATATGTGTTCAATCAGAGATTTTCCTATTGTCTGTCATCTACCAGAAAATACACATTCAATATGATAAATTGAGTTGAAACATTAAGTCAACTAATTTTTGCCCGTTTATAAAGAAATTTAAACTGTTTAAATACCTCTGATCTTTCATTACATTTAATGGTTACATTCTCGATTAAACGTTAAAGCTGTGGAAGAACGGCTTCAGCGTAAGGCTCCTTTGTTGTGCTGGTTCATCGATCTGTTATTGATGGCACTGGTCTCGGTTATTTTTGAACGTCCCCAGAGGCATATAATTTTCACAGACCTGTTCATGAATGGCAATTATTCCCGACGTCAGATACTTGACTGTTAATTGACCTGTAGCTTTCAGAGCTGCCTTGTAATCTTCACGACACCCACGTCTACCTACTTTTTACTCGGCCGTAAAGTCTCCCCGTAATAATATGTACATCAAAGGGCTCCCGTCCCGCTGACGCAATCTCCTGCTTGTGTACACTAATCACGCACGGGAATGGCGGTATTCAATTTTTGTTTCGCTTTTGGAGAATATTTTTCGTTTGATCAGTGTCTATTTTAAAAATACGACCTTTAAAATAAAACTACGTGGTTTATAAATCAAAGATAGACAAATAACTTGTCAAGCAATTTGATTATGATTTTATAGATATAGTTTGATTATTTTGATCGATAGATAGATTAAGCGGTTTTTCTAGATTGATATTTTATTTTATCAAAACCAACGATATTTGTTCTTACAATGTAGGAGCAAGTGTTCTTTGTAGATAAAGTATTTTGTAAATTTATAAATATTCTTAAAATTGATCACATAATTTTATGAATTTATTTACACATCATCACCGGAGAAACGAGAAGGATACTTATTGTGTTGTTATTTGGTCTGATTCTTATGTTGCGTGGTATTAAGCTCAACTGGAATATATACTCTCTTGTTAATTTAAAATAAAATTTATTTTATTAAAAAAAAAAAAACAATATAGTTTAATGCAAATAAAGAAACAAAAAAATGGATTTTAAGGCTTGGTCTGATGTTTTGAAATCTTCTTTACGGTCAGTTAAGGAAAACACCCTTTTCTTTCATTATTGATTTTTATCTTAAATAAGTTATTTTAAGAAACAACATCGAACCAATTTCGATATCATTCAATTAAAAGAAGAAAAACACTGTCCTTATATTAAACAGAAAATTAACTTGATTGGAATTTGTATAAAGTATTTACCATAAATTATGAAGAGTTGCCAATATTAAACTAATAATAAGAAAGTAAACTAAATTTGTTAAATACAATATTCGGACAACTTTCCGCAAGGTATGTTCAAATATAAACGAATAAAGACTAATTAATAGCGTTATTTCTTCCCTTTATGTGAAATAAAGACTGGCACTTAAGGCATTATTTTTCTTTTGACTTTCAAAGCTCTAGCTCGGTCAAAACGACTATTAATATACATACGGACTTCAATGGAATAGCTCAAGCCACCTCACTAGCTCGCGAAACATTAATCAACGGAAATTGTTTAAAATCACAGACAAAAATAAAACCCATATTCCAAATCTATTTTAAATTGGAATCATGTAACTATCGATAAAGAGGTAAAATACGTAAAATATAACTCATTAGAATCTAATATAAACCTTTTAGTTACACTCGAAATACTAAGTTGTTTATGTTGTAAATAATTAATTTGCTTCCATATTGCCCACTAAAATGGAACACATGCTGCCAAAAGTCACCATACTGTTGTCAGCTGTTAATAACCCTGACATGTCCCAAGTAATTTCGTTACCCGAAGCTCTGTCAAGTGCACACCATGTATAGTTCTTGAAGGTTTTTAAGACGATACCTTGCCGCTTAAAATCCGAGGCAGCTGCAGTATTCAAAGAATATTAAGATGCAAGTCAATATTTTTGTTGTTGATAAAATCAGACTATTAGCCTGACGTTCCCGATACATCGACCAATTAATAGATTAAACCTTCTAGGCTATCGCTTTGAAAGCAACCGTGAAACATTTGTAGCGGCTATAAGCTCCAGTTATAAAAGCAAAATGAAAAAAAATAGCAAAGATAACAAACAATATATATTGAAATATCATAAATTATTTATATTTCACTACATACTACTCAAATATTTTTGTATTAAATGGAGCGCTTCGCGGAGCACTTAAAATCAGCTGAAATCTACTTATGCAGAGAAATAAAACATTATTAAATATCTCTGGGTTGTTAAAAGAAGCATTCTTGCTTTATGCTGAAATATAAATTTTGCGTTGAAAGACAGTTATTCGATTTGAATTTATGTGTTGGACTGTACTGTTTAGTGTGGCGCCTGGCCGCCGCCAGAGTGACGTCATCGCTGCACGCTAAAGGGAAAAGCGTGTGCTCCCAGGGAGGCCCCCTTCCGACCAGTCCTCAACGACACGATACATAAAAAACTATTCGATCCGACCTCTCAAGGCATTAGCTATTTTTACGTAAAAAATCGTTACAAATGTCGACTTCAGCGTATCAACTCGATTCGATTTGATTTTCTCTCAAAAATAATAGAATAAGCAATACTCTATTTTACTTATTTATCAACGGAAGTTAAACAGATAACGTTGATTTAAATGAATAAATAATTTTAGTTAATTGAAAAGTATTATTGTTCTAAGAAGACATGCTTCAACTTCCGCGAAAAGTTGCATTTGAAAAAGATTATTGAAAGAAAATTGGGTTTCTTCTGAAATTTCTAGAGCTTCAATTTAATTACATAGCCTCTTTGAAAAAAAAATTTATTCCCATTGACCAAATCTTTGAAACCTCGGACAGACTGATATATTTTTTCAAAGTGTAGTAACCATATGCTACTTAAGGAAGTATTTGTCGCGAGAGAACTAAAATCAATGATACTTTTTATTCTCAGGCTCTCTTTCCAAAAAAACACCATCCATCAGCTAGACTATTGCTTAGTATTTAACTAAAATTTTGGATACGCCACTATTTTTGATTGTAGTGAATAATAGCACGTAGTTTATAGAATTAGTTTCAGTGGTGATCATATGCTCTAACTTGGGATGGGGCATGGAAGTTGTTTCAGTAAGAGAACAGATTTGGCAAGAGCTTATGAAGTATATGCCAACTTATAAAATCGAAATTATTAAATATGATACTAATTTTTTTTCACGCTATTCGTGCCAATTATCTACTCATAGAATACATTTTTCGGTTATTATTTTTTAAACTATTAAAAATAAGTTTATTTCGTGTGTGTAACCGTACGATCAGATATATATTTAGATTGTTTTTTATAAATGGAACTTTAGTTTCATTATTGTGAAAAATCGTAAACACACAACAAATACACAAACCAAAGTATTTTTGTAGAGCAACTTTTTTTCGCATAAACAAGAAATACAGAAAATTAGAAAAAATAAGTAAACTCAGTATTGTATTTTTCAATTATATTTGCAATACTTTACTTTTAATTTGTTAAATAGGCATTGAGGGACCGTGAGCAATATTTAAATTCATGTGATTATGACGCCATAAAATATTAAAAATAATAAATAAGAAAAAACAAATATCAATACATACTCGTACTTTAAAAGTGTGACAATTTATTTACAATAGCGAATTATTTATCGTAGAAAACGTATTAAGCCGTTAGTTTTCCACGTGTATAAATTATGACGTTAAGACATTTTTTTTAACAAGAACTTTTTGTATACAACTTTACTGTAGCAAAAATAAATATTGTTTGTCAAAACACCACATGTGTTATTAAAAAAAAGTTGCATGTGGCCATGATTAATGTGTGGAATGATAAACTATCATTCTACCATTGAAAATTTCCGATAATATCAATTAATTGACATTAACCTATCGCTACATTCTGATCAAACTGATTCATGTATTACTTGATTATAAATTCCCTATACTTTGACGACACTCATTTTTACAGTTATCTGAATAAAAAAATATTTTTCTTTAATATTATTTTAATTTAGAATAATCTCGCAGGTTTTGATATCAAAGGTCTCCATATGATATTTTCATCGCATTTCAAGAAAATATTTATTCACATTTTAAATCAAAGAATCAGCAATAATATTATTATGTAATTAATTTCATCACACTACGATAATAGAATATGATTTATATCGTCCATTTTTCAGATCTGTAGTTTTTGTTGGTTTGACCTTAATAAATGAGGTTTATTTATTAATTTGTGGGATTAAAATAACAACGAGTATGTTTATCCAATGTGACATAAGTTTATTAATATTATTGACGAATATTAATATCATTTTTAATTAATAATATATTAATATTATTTAGTACCGACATAAATCAGTACTAAAAGTATTTTTTCCTTAAATTAATAAATCTTTAAGAACATCCGCTCATAGCGGCAATATCCATTTCATGGATATTAAAATAATAGTGATTTTCGTTTACATGCAATAATTAAAAATCAAAATGACCATATCTATTTCAAAATATATGTGATGTAGAAAAATATTACATTTAATAATATATGACACTCGCGACAATGAGAGACCAAAGTTAATCAAATTGTACTTAAAATACGCTTCAAAAACATCGACTGACACTTCATCTCCATATATGGTTTCAGCAATATATTATTTATAAGTTGCACTATGAAGAGCTTTTAGTTTTAAGACATATGATAGTGATACTGATACAGTTCACGTAGAGTAAGTTCTATGTTAAGATAATCATAGCTACTCTCAGCAACCTTTACTTTACATTCGATATGCTGATTCAGCGCAAAATTTACAATCTATCAAGTGAAATATTATATATTTATCTTTTATACATACGATAAGTTTATTTTGAATTGAAGATAAATATGGCTTCAGATAAATGCGGTCATAATGATGACTCATGTTGAAATATATAATCAAATAGGCGTTATATCCTTACCTGTCGTATTCCCAGACATTTCGATGATGCATTTCGACTCCTTGCCTATCTCCCTGGAGTTGAAGGGGCGCACGCGCACCGCCACCTTGACGGACGACATGGCGGGGCCGGCTGACGCTGCCGCAGGCACGGAAGATCACAATACGATATCCCTAAGCAACAGAAAAAAAAACAAATATTAATAATGAACAAAATTGTGACGTTATTGTACTTTTATTTCACTTTGTGAGCAGTGGCCATGATCAATGACGGAAACCCCTTGGACATAACAATTGTAGGCTGACTATGATAAATTAAGCACACCATTAAGAATACTTCACTTTTGTAATACTGTGATGCACTTTTTGTAGAATGTTCAATTACTACTAATATTATATCATTTATTGATAAACACATTCAACAAAGGCTTTCACAAAAAAAAATATCTTATTACTTATTTTACAAAAATATTTTAATAAATAAATCTAAGCTAATTGGACGTTCTTTAAATGTGTGAAGAGCAACCAAAATCTAATATTTGCAATGTTTTACACAATGTACAACCCAAAAGCTTTAAATGATAAATCTGGCTGTAAATATCAGATCATATCTTTATCCTTTAGGTTACCTTATTTTCCCTGGATTGTTATATTTATCAATGTAAAGTGCTGAATCACGACGGCCTTGAAATGGGGAAAGGTTTTCCCCAGACATGTGGCTGGGGAGAAATGCGTAAATGTACATGACCAAGAAAGTATACTAATACAACATTTAATTCCTATATTCACTGCGTGCTTTGTGGTTATAAGTATAGACAAGACAAAAAAAACTAAAAAAATGTTTAAATTCATAATTATGTAATATGTTTTTAAAAACAAGGCAAAATTTAATAAAGATCATTAGCTACTTTAAGTATATAGTTAAATAATATTCAAGAAGATGAAATTTTTTTAAAACGTCAGAAACTTTTTAAAGCGGAATGTTTAATTATTCAATGGAAGGCTTTTGAAAATCAAAGGCCAAACCTTAATATTTTCAACAGTTTAAGTATCACCGTGTACTTGTTTATTTACTCGTAACAAACAATGAAACTGAAAATGATTAGTTAATTAAAGCGTGAAATGTTTCATGAGCACAAACAATGTGTTGTTATTAAAATTTCATCGAATAAGTACTTTAATTGTAAATATGAGTTTTGGCCGTGCGTGACACAATTACATATATCATAATTATTCCGAGGGTGTATTTTAGTATTCATAATTTTGTACAAATCAAACATCATTAATATGATTTTTAAGACAACCTGGAATATATCGAAAAAACATCGAAAGGTCAGATACGAACTTTTGACAGAGTGTGGGTAAATATTTATTTTTAATACTTTAGTAAAAGTAATAAAATCAGCCTGTAATGAATCTGATAGATATTTTCTTTGAAGTAAATATTATCCAATTCAAATTGACAATAGTTTTCATAGAAAAAATGCATTGTAGTAATATTTTTAGTTTAATTTTCAAGCACTCGGTGAAAAGGGTAGGAAATATTCGTAATGTCATTGACGCCTGAATTTTTTTTTTATGATTTTCAAATTGCCTAGATTGTACTTATTTGGTTAAATGACATGTATTGTAAATGTTTTAATACAATTAACAGTCTCGAAACCGGCGATGCTTTGATTTTATTTTATCGTAAAGAAATATCAAACCACACGTTAATATTATTCATTATAATTCAATAATTACTCCAAGATACAAAGTTAAATTTGAAAAATAACACTTAAAATCAGTAGAAATAGCATGTATATAGAAGAGAAAATAATTAAATAGGGTATATAAACATTGGTGAATGAAATTTTTCTCTTTCTTTGATATCTGGAGAATGCTGATGCATGAGATCATGCATTTGCTAGCAGAAGTTATTAAGAGAGCTGAGTATCTGAAATATTGTCATACAAATCACTGAGAATGGTAAAATTCAAAGTTTTTTTTGTATTATATGATGTAGAATGATAAATAACAGCTTGATATTAAAATATATAAATGAGTTAAAAAATTACGGTATTTTCTTTAATATACACAAAATGCCGATTAATTCCCCTTAATATTTGCCCTCAAACAAAATCCAATATGAAGAGCAAACTCCCCGGTCCCCCAAGGCTGGCACACATACAGATAATCCGCGGTGGAAGGTAAGCGCATTACGAAGAAAGCTATCGATTGCGACCGCAAGCGGCCTCCGGGCCAGGCCGGAGCACTGGGACTACGATACCCACAAGCAAACACTGAAATCCAATACAATTGCCATATACACAATAAAGATAGATCACCTTTGTTATTGTTATAAAGCAAGTGACTAAAAGAAAATAACATGAAATTAAAAAAGCACGTATCTTAAACTAAAAAATAAATGATTTTCATATTTTATGCATTAATAAAATTAGATATTAGAAGGCAGTATAGTTAGGAACATTTCTCAAGATGATCATACTCGTATGTCATGATATGAAGGACTCTAAGACCTTTGCTTCTTTGCCTTCATGTCTTTTAACGATTAAGTGCAGGTGCTAATTAAAAAATTAAAAATTGAAGAATTACTATGAAATATACATATTACTACGGAAAACATATTGCTGAACGCTACCCGTGAAATTGTATATTCTGAAACAGGATATGCTTTTTATAATATTTATTAGTTATTTACGGCGGATATAGAAGTATTTCATGTTTCAGAAATTTGATATCTGTATATATATAATAATATTGAACTAGGTCTTTACTTTGTTGGGATTTCATTTCATTAGAATATTGTGGCCTAGTATACAAACTTGTAATCCGAAAACAGAAACAAGTTTTAATTGCTTTGTAGAATAATATGTGTGTATTATGTTGAGGTTATTTTTGTTTCGAATAGTATTAAACTTTTAATTGCAAGTACGTTAAACTATCTAACTCGTACAAATTTATAAGCTTATGCCTCGATCCACTTTGCTCCAACTGCTTTATCGGTATAAGTACGAATAATATATCAGGTAACTCTGAAAATATAAAAAAAAATAGTTTGAAAAATAAAAAAGGAACGTTAATCAGTTGATAATATGAGTAACTTTTCGTCTAAGCCGACACATGTTGCATCCCAATAAAATATTGAAATTTATTATTAATAAAATATTATATTATTAACTTAATATATTTAGCATTCATTTTAAGATCCATTAAATGTATGATTATTTCTACCCTTATTAAACATGGATTACGACAAGCAATTGTTAATTACATGAATAAATACCGCGATTTGTGACGCACTTAATCTATCGTCAGTCATTTGTTTACAAAATAATACTATTTCTGGGTTGACAAAGATTTCATTGAATGGGAAATCGCAGTCGTCATTTTGGAAATTACCGGTTACTTTATTAAAATAAGATAGGAATCATTATCTATACCCAAATATCTCAGTGTCTTTAAAAAGGAAAATATAACATTTGTAATCAATAAACCATACATACTATTTAATTTAATTTAGACGATGATATAAAATATTACGACAAAAAACGTTTTGTGAAGCAGTTCCCTGTGTTTCACATTTGAAATTATAGTCTAATAACTTAGACAAATGGGCACTAACATGCAATATTATGATTTTTCAGTATATAAATTAAAAAATAATCCACAGCTGTGGTAGATTTTACCTCTTTCGGTATTGTCGTGTATATATCTACATAAAAATATACGAGCACATAAGCTTGAACCGTTCTCAAGTTTTATCGTTACACTTGTAAAAACACAATGAACCTCAATTTATCGGCTGTCAATATAACGTAAAAGAAGTCATTTATAACACCGCAACCTTTCTTGAGAAAATAATCCTTTCGGAATTAAGTTCAACATTTTCTTGTTATTATTAAGAGCTAAATAAATAATAGCGTTTCAAAGGGGACTCAAAGTATGTTATCTATATTTAAATTTGAGATAAAAAATGTAAATTAATATCATGGATTGAAATATTTAAACGTAAAATTACATACCTTATTTCATATTAATAAAACAAAACGACGAGCATTTACATATTTACTTGATCAGAGTTAACAAATACTCTAAATACAAAATTTATTTATGATAAAAAAAACTTTAACAGTATTTATTATTATTGGACGCGTTTTTTCTTCAGTAAAATGTGGACCTAAAAAATGTGAAATAAACATTTATTTTAATTTTAATTTTAACATAATATCATTTTTATTTAAGACTTCAACGGGGATCGAGTCCAAAACCACTGACATGGTAAACTAGCGTTTTACCTCGTAACCATACCCATCGAAAAATAAAAATATTAGAACATCACAAGGAATAGTCATTTAACCATCTACCATATTGAAGAGTTAACCACACCATTAATCATATCGAAGAAATAATATTTTGCATAAAAATGGTCTTACAGTTTCGTGTTTAATCATAATAAAAGGCAAGTCGAATAAAAATAATGTAAATATATACATACGTCCACGATCATGTTTCAATACCTAAGCGAATGAGTATATTTTTGAAGGTATAAAAAGTGGAAGAAACCATTTAAGTTTGGTAGCTTATAACGGCGTCTATAACGGAACCCTTCTGGCGGAAGTGGGTTTCCTTGGCCCACATGGGGGCGGGGGCGGCGGAGCTTACGGCGCCCCCGGGGGTGCTTCTGGGCGGGGGGCGTGACTCATCTCGAGGAAAACGACTATCATGTCTACAATAATGGGAACCCTCCATTACAACCAATCCAGACACTTAAGCCCAGTGACAATAATAATTTTGCAAATGGCAATGGAATGGATGTGGAAAAAGAAATTAAGTCATTTTTTAATGACAAAGCATGTAGTATACTGAAATGTGATCTGAGTAGAATTGCTGAGCCATTCGAATTAAATCCAGATTTCAGTAATATCATCGATAATGTTAATAGTAATCATCATATACGAGTATATATTATTGTAAGTTATGTAATATTCGAAATTAAGATCATTTTAAAAAAGAACAACCAATAAAAAAATATATATAATTATCGGTCGCAATAAATTAATTATACAGTTTTGTAGTTTAAACTATATAATCACTTCACATAATTAAACTCTAAGATAAAATTCTATATTTTTAAATACTCGTCATCACCATGGTATCAAACTGATGTAATCGATTTTACATATGTATAATGTATATTTCTGTTGATGCTATATACAAATAGAGTTATGATTATAGTAGGTAACATGCGGACTAGTGAAATTATTGAAATTTCATATTGAATTGCATGCAGATATTCAGATCAATATTCAGGTGCAGCACAAACCCATCCTGGATAATACGTCACATGCCCTATATTAATTATGTCTATTGTCGTCCATAGATATCCCATGGTATTTTAGAATTTGGGTTTAACAATGGGTTTTTAAGTAATAATAACTTTGCGCTGTATTTTGTCATACACATGTTTATGTTATGTATATTGACTGTCTTTATAATATATGCCTGTAGATAGGATAAAAGAGAATATCGATTTAATTGGAAGAAACCAGAGTGAACTTCATTCATCTGTAAAAACGAAGAGAAAAACTATTAAATTCAGACTGAGAATTTTATGCGTGTTTATTGAAGATTTTCAATTGCACTGCATTTTTCATTTTATTTTTTATTTGCTCTGTCTATTTGTAAACTTTATTTGTATGTTAAATGAACGTTTAAAATAAACTCTCTAATAGCTCTATAAATAGCTAAATTAAATTGTTTTTTCAAAATAGCCTAGAACAACTACCAACCTCATCGTGTAACAAATAACGACGAAGTAGAACAGTCTTGAATAATCAATAAATAATTAACCACCTTCATTTATAGCGTTACAATAATAAAAACCATGGGTTTTTAAAATCCAGCACTACAAAAATTAATAAAAATTATGGTCCCTTCTAAAATAACCATGGTAATATTGTAAGAGTTATGCGAGTAACTTATCTGCTTATTTAAAAAAATACTATCTGCTTAATTATAAAATAAAACGATATTTAAAACAACACAAAAACAATTTATATCCTCAATCCTCGAAGTATTCGAAAAATATGATCAAAATTGCAAGAAAAAAGGTGACTAAATGTTTGTTAACGAAGTTAAAAACAGTTTTACTATTATATCCTTTGTTAACATTATTAAAAACTAGTATTAATAACAAAATTAAGAAAAATATATAAGTTGCTCGGTAGTAATTGGTATATTATCAAGATTTTATTGCTAAATCCTTCATAAACTATGTGCGATTTTTTTTACAATATATGTATGGTATACATATCAAATTCAGATGATAATTGATTATTTGAATACAATTCAATTACAAAGAATTAAGGAATTGAAATAAAAATGAAAATTATGGATACCTTTTATTTTCAATCAAACTCTTGCGCAACAGATCATGGCACAAGAAGAGGAAAACATGAAAAAACCGTTATAAATAAAATGCACAATAGAAGTTAAATATTAATTTGTGATACAAAGAAATTACTCTAATTTTATTTTTATGAAATATAGAATAACTTTATAAAAGTAGTTTTTGTATTTTATAATGTTTTGAACAAAAAACATTATTTAATTAAAATATTCTAATGATATAAATGTCCAAAAAAAATTAAATATAATAAACTTGCTTTCAATAAATAAATATTAAATTAATTAAAGATACAATATCGACAAAATTCTACCTACAAAAAAACGAATTAATATAATATTATCGAATTCTACTGATATTATATAAATCATTAAAATATAATAAATACGAATTTATTAACTCGTTTAGTAAAATATGTTATTTTATGCTCACTCATACGCAGTTGAGAGAAACAAACAATTTGTATCATCATGAGAACCCACCTAGTGAATATTCTTTTAAAGCGCCACTTTGAAAATTAGAAAATATGAAAATTACACTCGGAAAAGCACAAAAACACGAATTCTGAAAGGTTTTGAGAAAAGAAAATACGAAAAAGGGCGCACTTTACAGATGTCAGTTTAACTTTTCTGTGCGTCACAACCTTCACATGCAGAGCACAGCCAAGGCTGCAGACGCAGCCTAATTATATGTTGCGTCCCTCTCCGTCGCGGCGCCGGAGACGGGGAAGAACGAAACAAAAACTAAATATTTCGGCCTTCTGAGAGACGATCGCCGTCTCGCTCTGCAGCGCTACGCGACGCTCAGCCAGAGCGAAACATACGAACGAGCTTTTCGCCGAAGCGAAAAGACGCGCGCACTCGAAAATTTCCACCCGAATACCGATTGGAGAATGGAATAATTTGAAAATAAAATATAAAAAAAAAACAATGCACCTATCGATCGAGAAGAGAAAGTGTATCTTATTTTATTTACCGGATAGACGAAACACCAAAAATCCACAAATTTGCAACGGCTAGTCGTATTGCTCCAATCGAGGTTTCGCGAACGGGTTGTAAGTTTCGCGACACTCCGCGCACATTATCGAAACAACGTATCCCCGAGAGAGCAGCTCAGGAGGGCTGCATTTTCACACAAGTTGTGTTCAGAAAGGTCGTCGAAACGGCGGACGTCCTGGCGAGAGGAGCGCCGAGCCGGGTCTGAGCCTCCGAGGGCGCGGGGCGCGGGAAGGGTGGGGGTGAGATGCGCGCGCCGTCAGGAAAAGCGCCGCGGCGGCTGCTGGAGTTACACCGCCCGCCTCTAGAACCTTCGCCGTCTCTTATTCTCAAATATTCAATTATTCATCTCGGACTCTTGTTTTTACAAACTCCCTCTACATCTTCTTCCTTTAAAATGCGGAGACCGATCTGATCTCTTGAGTCGCTGCGGCTCGATTCCGATTCGGGACATTTAGGAGTTCTTAGGGGAGAGGCGGTAACAGCTGTCAGGATGGATGCAATTCGAGCGTCATAAAATCCGCAACCGAAACGACCTTGACCTTTTGACAATCTTTAAGATTATTTTGTTACATGTTTAAATTGTACTGAAAATTTAATTTTAATTTAACATTGATATGTAAGAGGTAAATATAAATAACCTAGTAGTCCTCTTATATAAATACAGAAATTCTCATTATAAGCTGATCTATAAGTATATGAAACTACGTTGGGTTCACAATCATTAAATGAATATATAAAGGTCTTTATTTATAGGAATAATGTCGAAAAAAATCCTTCTACATTAAAATTTGTTTCCTGAAAAATTCATGAAATGTTACAAACGTAGTTTTGTCCTATAACCCTTTCATTACGGTTCGGTTTGAATACAAATTAAACTGTCAATTTCAAAACTTGTATTTGAAGCATAAATATCTCTGTCTCATAAATCTGGTACATTTTCATATCACAATGGTTCTTGTATCCTTTAGCTATCAGATGATGCATAAAAAATATTCAAAGAAAGTAGCAAAACGATATATCACGTCAACCGATGTCAACGGTCGGAGAATTTTATGACGGCATATGCCGATAACCAATGCGAAAGGGTTAATGCATATATAATATCCTTAAATTGGTATTCATGTGTAAATTCATTAATTTCTTTATTGTTATAATATTTTCATGAATTCAGTTACCAACATTATAATAAAGATACCTATATCACACATAACTAATTTTCAACATTTAAAAAATTTAACATTTCCAGTACAATGGCAAATATAAGTAATATATTATCTTTGAAATTTAATATGATAACTCTCCTTTCGGAATGTTACTCCGTCGTTTTCGCTTGACAATATTTATGCGCGAACACCAGGCTGCAACATCTGTTTCGGTAATGGCCGTTGTACAAGCAGCAAAGGTTCAGCCCGGTTCATTACATAAAACAATTATTTTCTGAATTCTAATGCGATACGAAAATATTTTCAGAGCTCATTTTTCTTTTCAAGTAAGAGTTTTACTAAAGCGTGATTACCACTTAAAAATGTTAAAATTAAAAATAGGAAAGTATTTCAAATTTTTGTTGAGAAAATATTCAAATTAATGTAATGAATTTTTAAACGCACTGTTTATTAAATTGACAGCGAAAAAACTTGAAGCATTAGTCCAATATGTCTAAAACTATTTTCAGTCTATAGAAATATTTTTCATTACTTCATACAAATATAACATTAAGTTTATCAACTGACAATACTTGGTGAAACTGCATAATTATAATTTTAGAATAAATTTTAATTAAAAAAATATTTTTAATTAAATTGATTTACACTTTATTTTAAATAATTTCAAAATTTTACACGTTGCCAATAAAGGGAAAAATTAGATAACTTGGAAATATTAGAAATTAATCGTTGTAGACTAAAAATAACATTAATCTATTAAATGAACAGACAATCTTCGCGTAATCTCCTTTATTATATCCAATCAACAAATAACATACTAATGATAGATTCTTGAGAAACTGAAATAAAATAATAATATACATATTGTTACTAAATGAGCTACTTGTTAACCCCTGTCTTTGTAATTCCGGCATGTACTACTATCTAATGATCACATTATAAAGTCGTTGATACTGCTTATAATTATTATTCTAGGTATCAATCAAGCTGGGAAAAAGAAAAAGAAAAAAAACAAAACTACCAGGGACTGTCTGTTGTCAACACCGAAGAATTACAAGGAATTTTTAATTTGAACACATCAATTTATTATTATATAATATCTTAATACATTAAAATAACTAATACTCAGTAATTTTATATTCCTTTTTAAATTGAAAACAAAAAATTAGTATTATATAATAGCTTAATACATTAAAATGACAAAAACCCAGTAATTTTATAATTATATAATGCCTTTTTCAAATTAAAAACAAAAAAATATTTTCATATAATGACTTAATACATTAGGAAAACCACATACCCATTAATTTTATAATGTCTTTTTTCATTTGTTTTACCCGCACACATATACAACCTGTAAATATGTGTGTAGGAACTAATTAACTGTCCATACCTATATAAGCCAATGCCTGTTTTTATTTTTTCATTATTGAAGATGGTCTTCGGGAAGGCCGAAACATGTTATCATTAAAATAAATTGTGAATCAAAACTAAATATTTTTAATTTATTATTTTTTTAATTTAAATTAATTCTAAAATTATAAGCATACAAATATATCGATTCTCTTTACTAAAGCTGTTTTATTAAGAGGAATACCTCTACATATATCCATGAAACAAGTGAAGTTATACGACCAATGTAAAACAGTTACTTATGCCTCTGAATAAAAAAAATATACGGTAATACCTCGAGTAGTTTTAATTTTTGTAAAAGTTCAACATTATCTAGTTCATTACAAGTAAAAACATACAACAAGTACGAAGTAGTAAATTTATTTATGTCAACATTTCATTTTTTCTTCATAGATAACAAATATCGTTTTTCGGTAATATACTGAAAGTTTACCTTTTTCCTAAAAATCATATATTTGACACATGTAGAGAAAATTGTCCCAGCACTAAAATAAAAACTGACAAATTTATATAATATTCAGCAATTTATAATTTCATGTGACTGTCTACTATTTGTCAAAAATATTAAAGAACTATGCGTCAAGCGAGAAATACTATAAAACAACGTTCTTCAACCTTTTAGTATGAATAACACGCGCTGTTAACGAGGCTGACATGGAATGGACTCCTATATATTTAAATTTTTTGTCTCTTCGCTCGGTCTAATCTTGTGAGTAATTTGCAGGCTATCTACGTAGAATCATTTAAAAAAAATGTATATTTAAGAAAAAATAAAAAAGTCCTTTCAAAATTCGTGGAATGGTGAAAATTTGACAATATTGAGACCAGCTGAAACCAAATATTTTCAATATTTTTTGGAAAAATAAATTTAATTTGATCTAATGGTTATGAATTTGTTTGAAGGCACAGCATTATTATATGCAGCAACATCACAAAGCATCGAAATCGTTATCGCATATTCAAATTCAGTTTGATAAAAATATAAAGCATGAGTCACAATAAAAAAAATCCAGCAATAAATATTTTAATGCTTTTCTTCTTTTTATAATACCTTTTTGCTCGTCAACATTAGAGCTACCGGATTTAAGAACAAAAAATATTTTATTGAATAATTTTCTTGACCTTGTGTAAATATATCCATTATAATGTACAATATTTACGAGCTTAAAAACTTGTATTTTCATATTGAATATAATCAAAGTTACAAAGTTTTTTTTTGCGGTTCATTAAAATCTCCAAATATGTTATTTGTTATTGCTTATAGATCCTTTTAACAGTATGTTCTAGATAAAGTACATTATTATAAGAGAAACTAGGTATTGCTTTGTTCTTTGCAAATTAAAATACAACTTAATATTTTATTAATAATTATAATAAGAAATTTCCCTTCCGCAAATGACTTCACGAACAGCTCATTAATTCTTGTGAACCACAGGTTGAACACCATTGCTGTAATACACTATTATTAGATTTTTGATATTTATAATAAAAAACATATTTATAGCATCTTAAAAGAAACATTATTCAGAATATTTTATTCATAATGTCATCCATGTTTTAGAGCAGTTGTCTTTTTAGCGTGAATACTACGTCCCTATCCATCAAGCGCGAGGTGAAGTGGTGATATCGCCGATGTGTAACAGAGGATAGGCGGGCGTAAAGGAATAACCGAGGACAGGATGGGCGGATGGGCGGATGGGCGGATGGGCGGGAGGGTCGCTAACACCGGGGGTCGTAAACGTCGCCCTCCTGGCCGCGGGTCACTGGGCTTCGCGCTTAACAGTTGGGGAAGGTCGGGCGACAAGGGTAAGGTATTACCTTAATGAATGTCAGCACTGTTATTAAACAAAACTAATGGACCATTAATGAAGAAGGCTATCAGAATAATTTAAAATTAACGCATTTTAGAGCAGCTTAAATTAAATTTGGGGGTAAAATAATATTTTTAGAACTACATTAAACTACCAATAAATGATAAAGCAAGACATGATTTGCTTAAGGTTTTGTTTACAAAACGTAAATTACGAATAAAAAAAAACTTATAGTAAACGCTTTTATGCAAAATTATCAAGGTTTAGAGTATTTTTTTTTTTTTAATTCAAAAGCATATTACTAATTATTGGACAACTTATCGTTTAAATGCAAGTATTTATCATTATGTCCCATGGAACACAGACGTAAGGTTGGTTCTCTTAGTCTTTTCTACCGTTATTACCACGGTCGCTGCTCTTCGGAACTTAAAGAACTAATTCCTCCTGCACCCACTCACAGCCGACAAACTCGTCTTACACTTGCCGAACATCCATACACGGTTAATATATGTCGACCAAGAACTGGCAGCTTCCAAAGTTCCTTCCTTAATGCCACCGGTAAGCTATGAAATGCTCTTTCAGCGTCTGTGTTTCCTCCTTCCTACAATCTGGATCTCTTCAAGAAACAGATAAATATACACTTGCAATCTCCCCAACCCACACACAAACACGAACACAACACACGTTTCCCGCATGCAGCGTCCAGCCTCTCTGGCTGAGCGTCATAGAGTGCACTGGTCTTGACCGGTTGTGCTCTCCTGCATGCGTTTACATAAAAAAAAAAAAATGTCAACAGTAAAGAGGTGTACTGCCGGTATAACGCTGCATAGAATTTTAGATTATAATTATTATGTTATTTTGAAACTTCCAAGCTTATATTACATATGAGTATATGTTATTCATATTAGATTTGAATTGAATAGCGTTAATATTATTATTTATAAAGTTTAACATCGAAAAATAAATAATATTTTACTAACCTACCAGCGTATCAGAGAAAAACATTTTTCGGCTACCTACTTATCTCATGAATCAGGAGATATTTTTCCTTCCATAGGTTAAATTTTTTATGTATTATTATTTATACAATAAATATACTACATTCAGCGATATTTGGCCCCTATTCTTCTGAAAACATGTTGATAGTAATGCTATTAAGCCCGTTTTCTTTGTCTAACTGAGGCAAAAGCCTACCGAATGATATTTTATTTATATTTGAAATGAATAGCCTGGATAAATATACATGTGGTGTAACTCAATTTCGAGATGTGGCACAATGTTATACTGCCGACATTGATTGATGAAATATGTTTGCTTTTCATTAGCGGCTATAAATAATTATTGATGATTTACTTCTGTTTTTTCTGGACACGGATGAGTAATTAGAGTATCAATCACGTAGACACAAATTCTTTAAAAAACCGTTACAGGTAATCCATTAACATTTATATACCTTTACAAGTCATAAGCTGTGCACGTTGATTCGGTTATTTTAATTCGAAATAAAAATAATAGGATATTTTAAGCATCTAAACTGAAATTCAAGAAGATCGTGAAATCAGGATACAAAACATCAAACGAAAAAATATCTAGTTGGTTAATACAAGTATGAAAAAATCCCCGAATCATGGCGTAGTATATATTATGCCTTCGAATACGTCGAATGTATCAATACTAAAAAGGAGGTAAATCAATTAAATAATTTTATAATGTTTTATTGATTTTCATAACTTTTCACCAACTTTCATCACATTTCATGGAGTTATATCCATTATCTCATCTACCAAATATTCTTCCATACTACTTTTCACACATGAAACGTGTAGTTTGCCCAAATTGCCGCCACACAGAATTCTGAAAGCTGCCATTTTCTTTGCCAAGTCTCAAGTTTTCACTGCTTCTAGAACTTCACCGATTGGTCGCTCTGCATAGTTTTTTGGTTCTGAATAGAAACCATCCATAGTATATATTAGATAATTTAAATAAGATTACAATAATACTCTAATGCTATCAATATCTGGATTTTGTCCTCCTAAAAAACGGCTAAACTCGACCAAAATTTAGTGTACTATAAGCGGTCACTCATAAAAGAAACGTGTATGCTATATTTATATCACATGTTGTGCGAATTCCAGTATTGGTTTTGTGAAAATGCAGTGGTGGCGCATGTGTAGTGGGCGGCGGTGACGTCATGTCGGGCGGCGGCGAGGCGCCTGCTCCGCCCAACAGCCGCCCATCAAGATAACGGCCGGGGGGATTATCCGCCCTGATTGAACAGCCGGACTACGCATCACCCACCAAAGCTTCGGACAAACCACTGGGAAAAAAAGCCTCAACATTGACCATATTTTGGAGCTAGACCGAATTGTTCGTAATGACATAAAGTTATGACGCAAATAGAGAGAAGTTTATGTTTCTTCAACTTCATGTACGACTTATTCGACAATTAGAAGAACTTTTCACCAAAAATGTGTAACATTTCGTTATGAGTGATCCTTAATGATCCTTACAAAAATCAAATATGCCAAGTTAACAAGCCCGAGAAGAGATAATATAATGTGCACTTCAATTCATTATTTTTCGATTTAACAACTAAAATCATAGGTCAACATAATTATTTAACATCTTATAAAAATTGGATCAATAAGTATATTTGACAAACATAACATAATCAGTTTATAAATGAGTGATTCGCCAAAAGCAATAACTTTTTATGAATCAGGCATATTTTTTATTAGACGCCTTAGTGTGATTGTAAAATCAGAAAAGTAATTGGGGGAATTTCTTATAATTCCAAGTACGTGGCAAATATTAAAAGTCAAACATTGTTTTTAAAAATCTAGATTCGTTAATGGAAAAGGTTTCACGGGGAAAAATCTGTAAACATCCCCGTTCCCGGGATATAATGACGTGACAAACATAATATGGCAAGCTAGCTCGTGGCTGAGCGTGGGAGGAACGGATCAAAAAATAAATAATTGCGCTCAAACAGTATACATACGGAATCGTTATATAACAAACATTGAAGAAAAAAGTCACGAAATGGACCATTCTATAAATAAAACATAATCCAATAAACCTGGTCTATATTTTTCCCATGGAACAAATATAATATATCATTAAGTATGCAAATTTTGAAAAAATACAATTAAAATTCCAATGTAGAGTAGGGGAAATGAAAGCTTGTGAATTAAATAAAACATATCAAATAAAAAGACATTGACCAAAGGCATATCCACAAGGAGAAAAATTAATCAAAGTTTTCAATATTGAAATTATGAGTTACAGATCTGTCATAAGTTCTTTAGACACCAGTCTTCAGTCTATTTAATTATGTCAATGTAAAAACATAGAAGAATGAAATTGATAATGATGATACATTTGTGAACATCTGCTTTAACGCATGAACTATTGATATGAGTTACCCAAAAAACTAATTTAAATCATATTAGTTTTAATTAGTTACTTGAAAATAATATGAATTACACATTCTGTTGCATTATACCACTGTCGTCATAGTACTGAACATAAGATATCGTACTCTTACTATGTCGTAGTTGTAGCTATATGTTAGATTTAACATAGATTTTGAATGACGTAGTTCGAAGATTGTTGTACCATCCCAGATTGCAAGTTTTCATATGTTATATAAATTATTTTCGGGAGGTTGTCATCTACGTCAGAGGTTCTTTGTTTGTGTATCAGAATTACTTCGTAAAATATTTTCGTTAAATAAACATACCGTCTACATTTTTATATGAAACGTCTTTAGTTTTTAAAGATTTATATTTGTGTTTAATATTTTGTTTTTATCTCTCTCTTTGTAAAATAAAGAAAAAAATATTTTTCAATTCGAACAACCATTCATCAAATATATTACAAAACAAAAATATTGATAACTTTTTTATTGTAATGTGTCGACTATTTGGTAATGCATCCCTAATGATATAAACTGCGCTCATCATTAACTAACAGTATTTAAAAATATTTTCAGCAATAATGATATTTGTTATGTAATGGCAACCAGATAACATATGATAGACTTGCACGGATAGCATTTTAAGGAAAACCCTGAAAGAAAAAGGCTCCCAGGTAGACCCTATTATAGTAAACGACATAGCTGACAACTGATTTTTCTTAATATATCCGAATATCTAAATTAATATTCATAAAACTAATGTTATTGATCCGTTTAGTTTAGTATAGTGTATTGGCCATTGGTAAATAAGACGTACCTTTAACTTTGAACACATTATTGTGTATATTATGACACCTTCGAAACGATGAATATCAAGCTCATTCCCTTGACCGTGTGGCAAGCTTTATCGGAAGAAGCCAGCCTTCAAATTAAAGGTAGGTGAAGGACATCGAAGCACTGTTCCACTGAATATAAATAATTTCCAAGGATAACAGAAAATTGTAACATCAATAGTGAAGAAATTGAAAGAGTTTTACAGAATATAGGAGATAAATAGCTTAAATGGATACACAATAGTCTTGTCTAAAACAAGTACTTGGTGATGTGTTTTGTATCACGAGACTGTAATGTACATGGAAAATAGAAAAAATAAGTGTAATTTATTTTCCGTGAGTTTTTCTCTTCAGGAGATAAATCATTCGTAACGCGATAACGCTAGAGAAGAAGCCTTCTCGGCATATGTTACAATACATTGGAATAAAACTGAAATTAAATTACACTTTATCTTTACAAGGTCCTGGGTCAAGGGCGTAAACGAACGAGCAGAGAATAAATAACGGGCCCATCTACTTTTTCATCTCATAAAATAATATGAATAATGAAATATAAATTAGCCCCTTTGTACTGTTGATAATAAAATGAATGATGCAAAATGGTTTTCAGTTATTGGACTCGTCTTTTTAGTATTCTTGACTGGAAGTCTACCAACGATGTAATTATTTTAAAATATACTTAAAATCACATAAATTACTTTTATATATGGTATACTTTTATTGCCATATTATTTTTTTAACATTGGCCTTGGAATTTAATTTGAATATAAAAATAATAAGATATATGTGCACCCTATTACGGTCCTATTTGTCTACTAACGAAAGTTACTGAAAGTGATCCATATTAAACAAGATTAAATATATATTTAATATTTTGATCGAAAAAAACAATTTTGTTCCTACTCGTACTAAAAATATTTTAATAATGATGTTTACAATAATATAATTATCGCAATCAAGCGCTATGTTATAATAATAAATTTATTGAATAAAAAAAAATTGTTCACAACAATATTACAATATTGTTAAAATCTTTATCAGAATAATCATTTAATAATATTTCTATTAACAGATTTTCAATAATATTTTAAAGTAACATTAAGATATGGACACGGCACTATCAAATATATATATATCTAAATTAAATATATTTTTCTTCAGACTGATAAAATTTTAATAAAAGTCAAATTGAGTAATGTATATTGAAAGTAGGTACCGAGAAAAATCCATCTTACTATTTTCAATGGTGCGCAGTCGTGATGTCAAGAGCCTACGTCAATGAAACTCAATACAATTATTTTATATTTGCTAGCCCAAAAATTCATTTATCTATCAGACTAAATTGGCAATTTCCAGAATGTGCTGGGATGAGACTGTTGCATACACTCGCAATTTAAACACGAGTTATAAAAGCAACAAAGTTGTTTTTATAATAAATATCAGTACATACGAGTATGTCTATATTTTGTGACGTTTCATTTTGTTTTGGTGCCGTGCCATAACAAACTATGAGTGAATAAATTGAGTGCATTGGGAGTATTTGCATTTATTTTGAGTTAGTTTATTATATATGTTTATATTAAAAATACTAACTAAAATATTAATTACACGTTGCTCTGTAATACTTATCAAAGTCCCATAGTAAATTAAAAAAGCTTTTTTAAGTCTCAGTAAATAAAAACATTACTGTATTTTACCCTAAAAGTTTTCTAAATGAGGTTTTCTTTGTTTTGTCACTGGATTTTTTTTACTGATAATTAATTATTCTATATTTCTAAATATTTGTAAAAAAAATGGAATTTCGATTCTGTATATAAAAAAATAATGAAATAAATAAATAAATTATGCTTTGTACCCATTATAAAGTTATCAATTATTTCTAGTTTAACATCTACTCAAGTTTTTACGTCACTTTTTGGGTTGCCTCTTATGAATACCTTTTATATAGTCTCTCACTGAAAGATAACAATCTGAAGTTTTCCCCTTTTGCACTGTAAAGATAAACGACTTGGGCTTAAAATCCGACATTAAAACGTAACTTTTCCAGGTAAAGTTTTAGTTTGGATTTAAGTTAACCGAGCCAATTTCTGTGCTTAAAATATCACTAATTGAAGGGAAAAAAATATGCCTATCTGTACGCGTAATATAAACTGCTAAGTCGATTTTACCTTATAATATCCAATTGAAAACATGAAACGGTAAATTTTCTACAATATTGTAAGCTTTTTAACAAGATGAAAATATTTCATAATTATTTTAATGTAAAAAGATATCTAAGGAAAAAATATGATTTATGAAGGGTGTATTTTCAACAACCGAAAACCTAATTTGTTTACAAAACCCGAAATCGTAATTTAACGAAACTTTTCTGATTATAAAACACAAAAATACGCCTACATGCTTGTTTTACCTTTATTAAAAAAATATTGGAGCTATTATGCTTTCCACGTCCTCAGGCAAACATTTCTAAGTACGAGTATTGATCAATGATTATCTGTGTCTCAAGTGGATATACGTACTTGGAAAGACCGGAGACTCTTTCTCATTCGGTTTTGTTATTCCCATATGATAATTTTAACAGTCTGAAGGCATTTAACATATAATATAGGAAAATTTTTAGAAATAAAACCCACTGCATTTCAATAGAGACGAAGATAATAATTAATAACAATTTTCAGTATTCGCTTTATGGTTTGTACACATTACTTATGGTTTTTATGTATAGTGTTATTTTTTTAGCAGAGAGTACAAAACAATATATTATGTAATTTCTGGGCATTTGTAGTCAAGGATATTTTTGTTTTTGTTTTATGTATATACTCATAATCTTACAAAGAAGAGTACGAGTAGAGAGTTTTAATTTTTCAAGAATTATACGACACTCAAGTGTGTCAACAGGATGTTTCGTTTGGATACAAGGGGTAGTGTTCTGTATGTACGTAGATATTGAGAGTATTTTAAGTGTTTATTATTCCACTGCACATGATGTAAATATAGATGCTACAAGAGCATTGTTAATCTTGCCTGTGGAGCTTATAAAAAATGCCTAAAACTTTTTTTAAATGAGTGAAACCAATGAATCGATCAGTTTCTGTATTTCGTTTTAGAAAATGCAGTTATATGTATTATATTCAAGAGAAGACGATCGTAATTTTATATGCCGAGTCATTAACCTTTATGGGATCACAAGGAGAGGCCCTTGCGCTCGGAGGGGTTTCCCCGCAAACAAATAAACAAATTATTGCAGGACATCCATCTGAGGGTCGAGGGGACGGTGAGGTGAGGGCGGGAGCGGCGGCGCGCGCAGGCGGCGTGGGCGGGCGCCGGGTCGATAGGCGGCCCGCGCCAGGCCAGATCAATACGGCGGGCGGGGGCGCCTCCTGCCCAGCTGGAGCACCCGCCGCCGCCCCCTACGGCGAAATATCTCAATCATAATTAACGAAACTTTGTCCCACTTATCTGGACCAACACAAAAGATGGTGAAACCAATACGCGAAACATTGCAAATAATTAAGATCGTTTTCATATAAAAAAACATGGAAGAGTACCACAATGCTCTCCACTGTATTAAAATAAAAATGACAACAAACGTTCTAATATATTATGAGTGTCGACTAAATATCCATATCACGACAAAAATAAAAATCCCTAAAACTGTTTTTTTCGCAGGATTGCAAGTGTAACTTTTTAATACCGAATTGTTATTTATTTTTTATAGAACTGGATTTGTGGTATTTGAAGTATCATCTTTTATCATTTGATTATTACATTTTTCAATCGCACTTGAACATTTTCCGTACAATATCGAGAAAATTACTTTCGCGGAATAAAAAAGGTCTTCACGGTCAATTGAGTTCTCGCCGCTTCCATTGTGTGGCGTCGACGTAAACTCAGACGATACATGGAGGAGTATTCAGCAGAAGTACACGAGCTGGAGTTCTGTGAACTTCCATCAGACCAGGAGGTACTCACCCCGGCTGGGGGTTTAATGTGGCGACGGTTCAGACGACTGAAACATTTTGGTCACCCAACGGGAAGTAGAGGAGCCGTAAGAAAACCGAGATTACGGCACCTACTTACTGTGTAAAGTCTAGACTTAAACTCATACATTTCCAACAGTTCATGTAAACAAATAAATTTTTAAATTACTTGATAATCTGACTTCGATTAATATAGATAGATCTGATATCGTGTATATAGATTTTTAATAAGGAGTTAAAAAGTATAAAGTCGGTGCATTTAAGTTTAAATATTACTTTTGGTCGAACTGCAATCAAATCATTTAGATCGGTTTCTTTTTTATGGCTTAATATTTCATTATGTAAGTATGTTATTTCAACGATATCCCTTATGTAGTTAAAAAAGAATAATAAGCAAGGGACTTTTAAAGCTAAGCAGCTGGAAAGTCAGGAAAGTCCTCCCAAAAATGACACTCCTAGGCAACAACTCCCAAGTGACTCCAAGACGACAACACAGAAAAGTCTCTTCTTTTCATGGATGATGCACTCCATCAGAGATTGCTGATGCTGAGACCAACATTCGTATGCTGAGAAGTCATGGAACAATGTCATCTGACAAAATTGAGTGGCGGCAATCTGTGGTGATCATACGTTCCAGATATAGTGTGAATATACGACGAAAAATTGTTTTTTTCACCTTTTGGCAACACTAATACTACTGCTTGAAATGTGTGAATACAGAAATATAAAGTTGGCCATACAATCTTATTATTCAATACAAAAATAAAAATCATTGATTTATCAGTAATTTAACTATTATAATTAAGTCTTATTTGTAAATAAACCAATTATTAATGTTTATAAAAGTAAATAACTATATTCATTAAAAATAATAATAATACTAATGAAAGCAACAATACTTCCTTTGTTGTATTTCATTTATATACTCGTATTTCGTCTTGCATTGTAAACATGAGCCTTTTCACTTTGGTTACAATGAGAATTATTATTCATTTTAGTAAAATAATGGAGTCTAATACTACCAAAAATGTACATTAATAAAAAAATACATTATTTTTCATAGTAAGCGAGATATTAATCCTCATAAACATTTCTTTTAATCTTAATACCCTACTATAAAATTAAAAATAAATAATTTAGTTAACATTCAATATTAACTCAAGCTTTATGTGTATCACATTGTTACAATAATTATATTTTCAAAATGCCTATTCACCTTAGATTTTATTATTTCTTCACTGTATCGGTAATCCATTCGGTAACACAAAAGGGTCAATAACCTATCCAGTCACGCGAGGTCCTTATTCAATAGCTATTTTATTTGCTATGAGCAACGAAGAATTAAATAACTACAGAAGTTGTCGAAAATATCCTGGAACGGTTTTATAGTAGGCTGTTAGGACTCGTATATGAATAGCTAACGGCATTTCTCCACGCACTACTATTTAGCATATAAATATTGGGTTTGTTTTCCAATAGTGTATTATTATTTGTCGGTTTTACGATCATTTAATGAATGCGGTTTCATCGATCGGCGATTTGAATACTCAGTGGTTTTCAATGTGTTAAGCTGGTGAATCAACTACGTTAAACAATTCCAACACTACGCAAATGTTAAATTACAAGTAGACACAAAATAACAAACCACGCAAAAATAAATCACTATAGGAGTAGATTTTTTTTTTTTTTTATGTAAACGCATGCAGGAGAGCACAGCCGGTCAAGACCAGTGCACTCTATGACGCTCAGCCAGGGAGGCTGGACGCTGCATGCGGGAAACGTGTGTTGTGTTCGTGTTTGTTTGTGGGTTGGGGAGATTGCAAGTGTATATTTATCTGTTTCTTGAAGAGATCCAGATTGTAGGAAGGAGGAAACACAGACGCTGGAAGAGCATTCCATAGCTTACCGGTGGCATTAAGGAAGGAACTTTGGAAGCTGCCAGTTCTTGGTCGACATATATTAACCGTGTATGGATGTTCGGCAAGTGTAAGACGAGTTTGTCGGCTGTGAGTGGGTGCAGGAGGAATTAGTTCTTTAAGTTCCGAAGAGCAGCGACCGTGGTAATAACGGTAGAAAAGACTAAGAGAACCAACCTTACGTCTGTGTTCCATTGATTGTAGATTAGACGTAAGGGTGTCATTGTTTATCAAACGAATTGCTCTTCTTTGAACTGAGTCAATTAAGTTTAGAAGGTATTTTGGGGCTCCAATCCAAAGGTGACTGCCGTATTCAAGGATAGGTCGGATCTGTCCTTTATATAGAAGAAGAAGTTGTTTATCGTTGAAATACCGACGTGATCTATATAATACACCTAGTTTTTTGGAAGCGAGACCGGCTTTACACTTAATTGACTCGTAATATTTGACATTATTCGATATTGATAATCCAAGCATGTTGATGGAGCTTGCTTTCGGAAGAGAACAACCGTTGAAAGATACAGGATCCATAGCAGTCTTCTTGGAGGAGAAAGTACATGATTGGGTTTTTGAAATGTTGAAACTGACGAGGTTGAGGTCGCCCCATCGTGAAACCCTTTCAAGGGACATGTTCATCTTCTTCACCAGAGATTCCCTAGCAGCAGATAGTTCCGAATGTTTCGGAGGTTTTTGGAAGATTATACTCTCATGGACAGTGCTGTCGTCGGCATAACAGTGAATGTTTGCGCATTGAAGCAGATCATTCACATGCAGAAGGAAAAGAGTGGGCGACAGCACCGAGCCCTGTGGAACTCCTGAGTTGATTTTATGGCAGGAAGAAGAAAAGCCATCTACGACAGTGATGATGCTTCGATCACTCAAGAAGTTTTCAATCCAGGAGCACAGGGAGGGAGTTAGTCCATAAGACAGTAATTTATTCACCAGACCGCGATGCCAGACTCTATCGAACGCCTTGGAGATATCCAGGGCAACAGCTTGCGTTTCTCCATAGCATTCGACGGATTTCCCCCAAACATGTGTGACATATGCCAAGAGATCGCCGCACGATCGACTACGGCGGAAGCCATATTGCCGATCGCACAGAAGATCATTCTTCTCTAAGTAGTTTGCATGCCAAGAATTTACGGTATTTGTGAAAGTTTAGTTAAAATAATTATTGATTTTCATTCCCTGCAACGTCTATATGGAAATACGAGTATCTCACATTTTAATTAATTTCTTGACTTTTTATTTCATGTATTCTGCATCCATTTATCTTTTTCTAGCATCTAAAAATATAACTGCGTCTCACTTAAAATCCTGGTTATGAAGTTCACTAGCCAGTAAACATTGCCAAGTCATATGTGTAATTGAAAACACATAATTTTATGTAAAGCTCGCTTTTTCCCGCTTCGCTAAAACAATTAACACTTTCCACCAAGAGAAGAAACACGTCCCAATTCTTCCCGGAAAATAAGTTTTGACTCATTGCTAAATTCATTAATTCAGATAATTTAGTCTATGACTGCGCATTGTGCTCTTAATGCCAGACTAAACTAATTAAATACATTATATTTTCAATGTTTTGAGCATTCACTTTGAGATCCATAATAAATTATAAATATTTATTTATTTATTTACCTTGTTTTCACATGGATCACGTAACAAAAGTTCTCTATTAGGAGACTGCAGTTTCGACTAACTCGTAGTCTTTCTCAATCCTTCTCTAGTTAAAAGATAACTGAGCTGCGTTGTACTTGTAAGTGGTGTAACACATTTTTGTAGGGGAGGGGGTGGAGGTGTGTCTAACATGAAAAATAATATAAAAACTACGCTAAAAAATTGTAAAAGTGATATTCTAACAAATACGCATACAAAAAATTTACTGTTACAAAAGAACCCAAAAATACCCAAATTATATGGCACCATTAAAATACACAAAGAAAATAATCCTATACGACCGGTCGTTGCAAGTTGTTCATCTCCCGCATTCCAGTTATCTACATATTTAACAAAGTTTATTAATAATGCTAATATCTTCTTACCTAAACACACCGTCAAAAATTCGTCCGAACTTATAAAATCATTAGAAGGAATTAATATTCCTGATAATGCATTACTTGTATCCTTTGATGTAGTAAATTTATTTACTAATGTCCCAGTTCAAGAAAGTTCATTAATTATAAAAAAGACCCTGGATAATTCCTCATTAGCAAAGGATTTAAATAAAGACATACTTAACTTAATACAAGTTTCCATGAACCAAAATTACTTTCAATTTAACAATAAATTCTATAAACAAACAGAAGGATTACCAATGGGTAATCCCTCAAGCCCATTAATTGCTGATATCTTCATGAACGATATTGAGGATAAAATACTAAATTCACAAATTAAACTCTCGGACAAAATAATATGTTGGAAAAGATATGTAGATGACATTCTTGTTATATGGAAGGGAACAACAAGACAATTAAAAACTTTTTTAAGTAGTATTAATAATATTCACAAAAATATTGAATTCACGTTAGAAATAGAAGACAATAAGTCTATCAACTTCTTAGATCTAACACTTACTAGGATAAATAATAAAATAACATTTAATATATATAGAAAACCGACGTTCACAGATGTAATCATTCACAATTCTTCTAATCATCCCAAATCTCATAAACACTCAGCTTTCCATGCAATGATACATAGATTAATTTCAATACCATTATCACAAACAAACTTTGATATAGAATTAAATACAATTAAAAATATCGCACAAAACAACGGCTATCATAGCCAATTAATAGACAGTATCTTGAATAATAAAAAACGTCAAAACATAACATATAAATACTTGTATCCTAAAGAAAATATTAAAGACGATAGAATGTGGAGACGAATTCTACACGTTAATAACTTTACCCCTAAAATAATTAAATTACTCCCAAATGAGATAAAGCCAGCGTTTTATACAGATAATAAACTAGGATACCACCTTATAAATAATAAAGATACTAATGATAAACGCAATAATTCTGGAATATATAAATTAAATTGCCAAGATTGTGAATCTTTTTATATTGGTAGAACGTCAAGAAATTTTAATATTAGAATTAAAGAGCATTTAAGGTGCCTAAAAAGCACTAATTTTTCTGAATTCGCAAACCACCTTATAGAAAATAATCATTCGTACAACTTAGAAAAGTATTAAACATATTACATGTAGAAAATAAAACCGTTAAATTAAATAATTTAGAATACTTAGAAATTTATAAAGCCATTAATAAGAAAGAAGATATAATTAATAACCAACTAAATACCTTAATTAATTCACCAATTTTAAAATTGTTTCCGTTAAATAAATAAATAAGTATAAAAATTATATATACGACATATAAGAATAATATTAAAAATAAAAAATAAAAATAAATTTATACCTAAACCACTTTTATGTATTTATCTCTTCCTTCATCCTTGCAACACTACCTACCTCCCTCTCCTTTCATGTTAGACACACCCCCACCCCCTCCCCTACAAAAATGTGTTACACCACTTACAAGTACAACGCAGCTCAGTTATCTTTTAACTAGAGAAGGATTGAGAAAGACTACGAGTTAGTCGAAACTGCAGTCTCCTAATAGAGAACTTTTGTTACGTGATCCATGTGAAAACAAGGTAAATAAATAAATAAATATTTATAATTAAATACAGTTTTCAGCTTAATTGCCTCTGTGGTGACTCCTGTGCCCCCTTCC
Source organism: Glossosoma conforme (assembly GCA_022606575.1). NCBI lineage: Eukaryota > Metazoa > Arthropoda > Insecta > Trichoptera > Glossosomatidae > Glossosoma > Glossosoma conforme. The sequence continues at coordinate 797,487 of JAGTXR010000161.1, read as the reverse complement.
AGAGCTTCAAGTACATACTGTGGAACATTCAGGTCCTCTTGTAAGTGAAGAATGTATTTTTTTGCAAATGGAGAAAAGAGCTTGGGCGTATTTAATCATTTTATTGTATTGTTCAAAGCATGTTTTGACGTTTTCTTTAACAGTTTTCAAAGAAACTCGCTTGATTTACACGCCACTCGGGAGAACTGGACCATGCAGTTATCTGCTGATATTCATCTTATTATCTAACGACAGAAATAAATTAAATCTGTGTCAAATTATTGATGCTGTTAATGCTCAGATAAAGTTACACGACCACGATAATTATTTCATTATCATTAATTAAACTTGTAAACTTGACAACTATACGTATTTCTTCAGAAATTGTAGTGAAATTACATTATCCAAATCATAAGACGGATCAATACAATTGATTTAAGAGTTCTTCACAGACCAGTCGCCATAACACATTGTTTCTTTAAAAAAAAAAAAACTTAGTTGTTCATGTATCTCAAAGAATAATCGATAGTCCGAGACTTCGCAAAATGGAAAATTCGTTAGAATCTCGTCATACATTAAATTAACAAATAAATATGCAGTTATATGTGTATTTACATTTTAAGCCCAAAGCGTTATGTGGCCGACATAATGTTGCTTAACAACGTAGTTGATATCTCCATATACCCATTAGGTATCTAATTCAATTTGCCCGAAGACCTTTTATTTCGCCGCTTGACTTCGTTAACGGCTTATAAGAAAAGCTCTTACAAAAATCTCCGGGCGAAACAAACAACACACAAGAAGAACAGAGTTATCAAGAAAACGAGACCGACACAAATATTTGAGTCTTGTTAAGAAACACAAATGTCATCCCCGACTTTCGTCAAAGTAATTAGATTAGGTCGCGTTCCCGGCGTTTATATATTCACGGTGGCATTTTGAATGGCTCGCCTTTGTGATGTCGCAAAAGAAAAGTAATAAGTAAACAAATAATAATACGCAAATTTGTATTTAGTTTGGAGCCCGCTTGATTACGCCTCCCCGTCGAAGCGAGTTTTCTGTACGTAAAGTACTTTTTTAACCGTCAAAAGCAATTCAATATAAGAAAAATAATAAAATGTGAAGTATACCCTTTTTTTTAAGAAAACTTCAGTGAATAAATAATCTAGTACTTTTTTGTATTTTTCAATCAAGGGAATATTTAATTTTTATTTATAAAATTTCACAAGAATAATATTTGATTTTGGATTGAGTCTTTTCTAAAAACCAAATGTTTCAGGACTCAAGAGCGTCAAGTTGATTACCCGCTCTCTTAAAAATGTGTTAAACAGACAACGAAATATGCCATGGACACTACAGCTGCTTTTACATAAAGTCCTTGGGTTCTCGTCGTCCTGCAAGATCCTTATGAGTGCTGAGGTTACTAGTCGGCAAAAAATATCAAAGTAATTGGTATTTCAAACTAAAATTTCGGATATTAATAAATATTATTGTCTTATATGATATTATGCAAATATCATAATATATTATGTAAAAATATTATATTGTGTACTTTCAATCTAAAAAACGAAAAGGCTCGAATAATACAAATTAAATTCACACATCAATACTTCTTGTATCATAATTACTTATTATTTTTTAATGATTCAGATTGGCGAATTTGATGTCCACACCACACACAGACAAAATACGATATTCTCTATTGATTTCATGAAAGCGCGATGACATTCGTTCAATTAATATTTAAAATCAATTCCGGCCTTACCTTCTCATGTTTTGTCTGAAATTCGTTTTATCTAAACAACGTACGGGGTTGAGAAAATTTTCAGAGAAAAGTCACGCACCGAGATACGCAGCAACTCAGATGTTATACACAATCATACATAATGAAGAGACGCGGGAGCTGCCAGGCCAGCACGAGCGGTGGCGGGAAAAGAACGAAACGAATTTCAAATCCACTGGGATCAAGAAATTCGAAACAAGAGAACACATCTCAATCTGTTGACGCCTAACCTTCGGCGTGTTCTGTTCTTGGCAGTTTGCAAAATACGTGCTTCGTTTAAGCGGTAGTCGAAAACCAAATTTAAATCTTAAAACTTAATTTAAATAGTAAATGTCGACATTCCATCGATTAAGTGGATCTCCAATTGAATAAAATGTTATACTTAAAAAAATATTGCATGCTTCACATGACGTTGCAAGGACGTTCAATATTTTTTATCAACATTCATAACCTTACTTCTTATAACATGAAACTATTATAACAATATAGACGTATTTATATATTGTTACAAATTGGTAAAATACACAAAATTGTTCAAATCAAGCAATATTCGTGGACATAGTTCGAATATTACTTTATTCGACTGTTAAGGTAGGAATGAGATATAGATAATCAGAAATTAGATATACTCGTAATTTTCAAATACGTCACACAATATTATTCATTATGAAGCTCGGTGTATTTAAATAAAGGGAATTTCTATTGAATAATATTAGATATTTAAAAATATTTATTTCATCTTTTATGTAAGTATAGTAAGTAATACGAATTTTTGGATTTCCTGTAAGAATCTTCCATCACACAAAGCCATCATTTTGCAAGAGTTAAAGCCTTAAAAATGTCAGGTTTAACGCCCTGTTGAAACTTTGTCACTTTGTGGCTTTTCATAATTACAAATAAAATAACAATAACTTTGTTTTATACCACTTCGTGTAGTATGAGCGTTGTCCTGACGAAGGAAGGGTTCTCCCTTAACTGGTCAACATTAATAAACGAAGAGGGCTATATCAAAACTAATTGCAGTTTAAATTTTAAAATAATTTCCACTCTAGGAGTTAATACAAAACACATATATCACTATTGGATAATTTAATTGTAAAAAAATATTGTATTAAGCAATCGTAATTTTGATTATTATATAAATTAACACATTGAATTAAGTTGAATTATTTTAGCTCATTATTTTTAAATATCCGATGTGTATCCATAATTCCTTGAAAAATATTTTCATTGCTTGAAGAAAATTATTAAAAAATAAAAAACATAAAATATTTTCGACTCCTTTAGTGATAGGTCATTCCAATTATTTGAGCACATCACACTCCGTCAGTAAAGTACAGAGCCTACGGTTATAAACATGGTTAAATAATACAATTAGGTAATTCTCCAATCGACGAGAAATAATTCCAGACCTTTACAATTACCAAATACCTTCATTGAAGTGAAATCTTACAGATTAAAAAAAATCGAACGTTAGATAACAAAGAGGTACAATGTAAAATAACACAAGATTAATATAGTATATGTTACATGAAATAAAAAGATCCCTCGCTAAGTATACTGTGGCAATATCGTTATTATGATTCTCGACTACTGTCAACTAAATGGCTTGTTTTGAAAGCGGTAGATTCCTGATCATTATAATGTTGACCGACGACAAAATTATTATACAATTGCAAAATATTTTGGTTAGTAACTGTGGGGTTGAAGAGTTTTAATATACTCAGAAATGCATGCATTAAAAATAAAATCAATCAATCTGCATTTGTATCTTGATAAAACGTTAAATTTTATGAACAACACTTTATTTGTTTATGTTTTATAGTTAGATGGTTATGGTAAGTTTTTATATACTTTCCTAACTTACTATATCGGATTAAATCAGTCAGATACAATACATTTTTTGTCAATATATTCAGATAGCATTATGTTTTTTTAAATTAATTGTCCCTTGTAGATAGTAAACAGGAAAAAAGCTCCAAGTCACATGCAGATGCAATGATTATTTATCAGAAACAGTTTGAAAAATCTAAATCACTTTGACTAGTCATCAGCGTAGCTAATCTAGCGACAGTGTCTTCAGTAAAATACTTGGGTCATATCCTCACAGATGACCTACGTGCCATTGAAGACATTGAGCGGCAAAGAAGAGCAATAAGCGTTCGGAGCGGTCTGCTTTCTCGGAGGTTCTACCATTGTCGTATTGCTGTCAGGAAAGTGCTATTCAAAGCACACTGTATGGCATTATATACAATAGAACTCTGGTCTAGCTATCCTAAGCGAGAGTGGGAGAAGCTCAAAGTTGCGTATAATAATTCATATCGCCAACTTATGCAACTCCCTAGATTTTGTAGCGCATCTGACATGTTTGCGGAGGGCGGAGTCTATTCATTCGCAGCATTATTGCGACACCGTGTTGCCGGCTTCTGGAGCAGGATAAGGAGGTCCAACAACACCACCATCCTGGCTGTTTCTGAATGGCTCAACTCCTCCCTGAGCCATCGCTGGATGGAGATGTTGCAGCGACCACCATAAATGAATTATTATATATATATACATATATATACATATATATATATACATATATATACATATATATATATACATATATATACATATATATATATATATATATATATATATATATATATATATACATATATATACATATATATATATATATATACATATATATATATATATAATTATTATTTTGTATCTAAAATGTATCTATGTATCTAAAAATATGGCAGATTGGGTATTGCACAACCCACCCAATCCTGCTGGAATAAAAAAGCTTATTATTATTATTATTATTATTATTTGACATTTGAAGTCAATGACATATAAATGACATAAATAACAAACATTAGATCTGTATACAGTAACAAGATTTTCAAGTAAACTACGAGTATTACCTAGCAATAAGATTACAAATGCGTCATTAAGAGCTTAAAAAAATAATCGTTATAAATACATGTCAAATATTTGCTGATAATAAATATAGGATGCCAAAGCGGATTCCAATAATATATTTAAAGTTATAGTTCATACATTATAGCTTCTTGAGCGTAGGCGAGTTCTCTTAGCATACAATTTTATACAAATATCTCCGTATTGGAGAAGAGCGTTCTTTGAGATGCGGGGGCTGCAAAGGTGGGAGTTGAAAAGGTGGAAGTTGAGATGGTGGGAGTTGGAAAAGAAGAAGTTTGGGGTCGGGGCGTAGCCTCCTCACCTCTGAGTCCGATAAAATGAAATTGCTCCGGTGGGAGGCAGGCGGTGTGATCGGGGCACGTGAGCCGCGCGTGAGCACGAGAAGGGCCGCCACAACACAGCAGGAACAAATAAAAATACAAATCTCAAGTTCGATCATACTTCAAGTCGGATGCTGACAGCTACCAGCGCTACAAAGCTGATATGAAAGACGAAGCACGGCGAACGAAATGAGTTATAGGTGGTATTTTATCTTAATGTAAAAAAAGTAATAAAGAAAATGTTAATGATTTTAAATTTATAAATAATTTTAATATAACTGAAATAATGTCAGTAAATACGTCATTTTTTAGCAATTAATGTTTTATCAGTATGTAATTATAACATAGAAGTATTATTTTTATTGAAGAGTTATTTTTAATATTAATTTAATTATTCACTACAAACAAACAAAAGTAACGTTTAATCTAGCGCATCTGATGGAAATAATATTTAAAAAAAACTATGAAATTTAAATATATCGATATTTTGAAACATTGCAAAAAATGTTTTCAGCCCCAAATAATAAAATAAAAGCCGTTAACGATCACTAAACCTTTATGAAAACAAGAAATAAATTATTATTTTGATAGAATATATTATTAAATATTTAGTTATTAGGTATTATTCTTCTTGGTCTAGACTAGATCATTATTATTTAGGTTTTATATTCACAATTTAAATTCCAAGAATATTCAGCTTCACTATTACTTACACTCCGAAATGAAAATATTTATTACGCAGTGATAAGATAGTTCTATCAACACTCTAATAATAATAATAATAATAATAATGAGATAATTTTTATGTCAGAATTTTAAATAATTGTTCTATTTTTTGATGGGTTTACATATTACATATAATTTTTTACATATAATATGTAAAACGAACATATTATTTTCTTACAAAATTATTATAATATGCGTTTTCACGATGTTATCATAAAATAATAACATTGGTTAAAACATGACATTAGTAATGACAAATCTTTGAAAACTGCTATTTTATGGTCCATTATTATGTTGAATATTAAAGTAATACGCTCAATCCTACATTTCCTATGTTTTTTATGACCTCCAACATTGTAAAATAGGCGACCTCGACACATGTATCATTAATCAATGCAGTAGTTAGATTGATATTAATTTATTAATAGCACGTTAGATTCAATCTTATTAATTGTATATGGTTCACCGTAGTCCTATACCACAAAATAATCAAGTAGTTCTTCGTCCGCTTATATTTTTCCAGAATGTCACAATATAACCGAACATTTCATGAAATTCTCTTCGATCCTAACTGCAGCAGTTTCCGGTTTATTTTTCCGTCAAATTTGTTGAGTTCTCATCTCCAACTTATTTACTAGCTTTATACGAGTATGATGCCAAAGTTTCGTTATCCAGTTACCAAACTACTAAAGTAAATAAACTGTGTGTTCATCACATTTCTTATACATATAGTAATAATCTTTTTTACAAAATAACCACAAAGATAAAAATACAAACTATACATCATATCACTTTAATTAAATTTTAAATTATTATTGGTTGAACGCTGAATGTTTTCTGCCTATTTTGACAGTATAATATCCAAGAAACGAAAATTATAGTTTTTCAATTAATCCTACTTACTATATGGTTGATGCTTTGGCTACATCAAAACTACGTACTCAAGAAAAACATGATGTCAAAATAAGTAAGCTTAGTTTGTTATGATTAGGGTCAAGAATGAAACTTCTACGCTGTGCGTCATAAGCAATATTTTATATGTTTTATATGGAATTCTTAGTCTAAAGCAACACAGTGTGTCTGGCAATGTTGATACAAATAATTAATATGCATAAATTAAGAAAATATTAACATAGGAGAACATAAAAAGTATATTAATCTAGCGGTATTCATAAGGCAATTATATGTTCCAAATTATATATTTTTTTCTTCATCCATAGAATGTCGTGTGGTCGTTACAAAATGCCTCCACACAGTTCTGCTAGAAACCAATCATTACCACGATTCATGTCATATTTGCATCAAAAGGTCCGCCGAATACATACTTAATAATTTCGAAAGGTTTCCGGAACAAGGGACATGAGGTTTGAAAATAAGGCACCTTTAATATTCGAGGCATATTATGACGATTCTCAATCAGCATATTTCAAGGTGATCGGATGATTTCCCGGGCGTTCACAATACGAATACACCCAGTGTTGTTTAAGTTCGATAATCGGACGAGAACTACTGTTTCAACATGGTATGGTAATTGGTCATTTTAGATAGATCTAAAAAATATATGAAGGTCCATGATAACAAGTGTGGTCTTTTGAGAAGTTGATAAGTACTGGCTAAAATGTGTTGATGGGCGGAAGGACAGTGGGCAGCGGATAGGCGGTGGGTGTGCATAATTCAGGCGGCCACGCGATAAGCGATCGCAAAACAAAACGGCCAAATGTAACGGCGGTCGGCGCCAGACCCTGGGCGGGAGGGCGCCTTGCGGCTGGGGATACCAAGTTTTGAGGGCGACACTGACCACAGTACAAGCATAACAATAAGGCATAACAATAAGACATAACACTTACTTAGTACTAAAGCGTGGGTCACACTAGGCTGCCAGCCCCGCGCTACTAACAATATCATCAGCCACTGCTTGCCAGTACTATGCAGCCAGCGCTTGAAACCAGTAAAGTGTGGCCTTATCACAATAGACTGCTTGCCAGCCGCTGGCAGTAGCACTAACAAGCAGCGGCTAGTGTTTTTGATTTACTACTCAATGCAAACTGACCGATGGCTGACATTAGCGGCTTCCTCAAGATGGCCCCGAACAGTAACGACTAGCCCACAAATTCCCGTGTTTTTTGTACCCTATTGATCTTTTAGGAAACTTAACGACAGAATCATTAATAGCATTAAAGAAACTGCCAAAAATGTCATAAAGCAGTGCAAAAAGAAAAAAGGGTCAAAATTCTCAGACAAAACGATAGCTCTTATGGACGAACGTCGTAAAAGCAGAAGCATCCAAGATTACAGTACCCTGAACAAAAAAGTGAAAAAATCCATGAGATTTGACATTCGTCGTTCAAACACCGAGTATATCATGGAGATTGTTGCACAAAGCCGAGGGTCAAATGCATTTAGCAGACACACCTCTATAGGACAGGCCCAACTTTCCAAACTAAAGACACACGATGGGAAGATAACTACAAATCTTAATGATATACTGAAGGAAATAGAACATTTCTACGGGTTATTGTATTCATCTACGATGCCAGGTCCTAATGACAGATCTGCGGATGACAAGAGGGCTACTCTTACAAAGCACTGGTCCGAAGACATCCCAGATATAAGTATATTCGAAATTAAATCGGCCCTTAAACAACTTAAGAACAACAAAGCCCCTGGAGAAGACGGAATTACATCTGAGCTTCTGAAAGTAGGAGGAACCCCTCTGTTGAAAGAGCTTAAAAAACTATTCAACAAGGTAATAGAACATGGAGAAACCCCGGCGACATGGAGTACGAGTATTGTGATATTGTTCCACAAAAAATGGGATAAATCACTGCTCAAAAACTACCGACCCATTTCCCTTCTTTCCCATGTGTATAAAGTATTCTCCAGAATTTTAACAAACAGGCTGACGGGTCGATTTGATGAATTTCAACCTCGAGAGCAAGCTGGGTTTAAGAAAGGCTTTAGTACAATTGATCATATCCACACGCTAAGACAAATCATTCAGAAAACCGAAGAATATAAGCAGCCACTCTGCCTCGCCTTTGTAGACTATGAAAAGGCATTTGACTCAATCGAGACTTGGGCAGTGCTAGATTCACTACAACGCTGCAAAATAGACTATCGGTATATAGAGATAATAAAATCTCTTTACAAATCTGCAACAATGATGGTCCAGCTCCATGACAGAAACTGCTATCCTGGACAAAATGTGGAATAAATATTAACGGAGAGTACATTTCTCACCTCCGATTTGCAGATGACATAGTGCTAATAGCCGAATCACCTAACAAGCTCCAAGACATGCTCTACGACCTCAATGAAGCGTCGAACAAAATTGGTCTGAAAATGAACATGGATAAAACAAAAGCCATGATTAATAGTCATATTTCACAGACCTTTGATCCTATTTCCATTGGAGGAACAGAAATAGAGGTTGTAAACGACTATACCTATCTGGGACAAGTAATACAACTAGGGCGAAATAACTTCTCAAAAGAAATCGACAGGCGCATACAACTGGGATGGGCAGCATTTGGAAAACTAAAGTACATTTTTAAAGCGAAAATTCCGCAATGCCTTAAAACTAAGGCGTTTAACCAATGCGTCCTCCCTGTATTAACTTATGGCGCAGAGACGTAGAATCTGACAGCAAGTCTTACCCATAAAATAAAAGTCACCCAGCGTGCTATGGAGAGATCCATGCTCGGAGTGTCGCTAAAAGATAGAATCCGAAACGAGGAAATACGCAGAAGAACTCAAGTAGTGGATGCTACCCAACGAATAGGCACACTCAAGTGGCAATGGGCAGGTCATATCTGTCGAAGAGACGACGGTCGATGGGGAAGAAAAGTATTGGAATGGCGCCCAAGAACTGGCAAACGAAGCATTGGCCGACCCCCTACAAGATGGACTGACGATATAAGAAGAATAGCGGGAGTGACCTGGATGCGGAAGGCGGAGGATCGAAGAGGATGGAGACTCATGCGGGAGGCCTACGTTCAACAGTGGACGGACACAGGCTGATGATGATGATGATATTTTAGGATGGTAAAAGATTTGATATAACAGTTTATGAGATAGCTAAAATATTTACTTATCATTCATTAATTTCTTTTAAAATATTGTACACGTTTCACTACCAATAGAATCATTTTTAACAATTGACAAACTACTTCATTTCAGTTCCAAAAGTATTTTTCTTCCGTATCGTATTTAGTAAATTTTAATATTGAAATGTTTTATTGAAATCCACCAATAGGTACCTCCGGAAAAGTCAGTTGTTTCAAGCTATATATTATATATGTGCTGGAAATGGAAACATGTATCACACATATCACATATGTTAATTATCTATATTTACTTTTATATGAAGGCTAACCCTTCAGTTGACATTTTCCAGTCTAACTAATTATAACTTGCTTCAAACCTATAACTTATGTGATAAAACTACATGATTAAATCATTCACCATTAAATATTTAAATTAATATTTTATTCTATTATACTTTAAAACTTTTCCATTCAGAAAAACTACCAAGCGAAAGTTTACAAATAAGTTAATTCATTTAAGCGTTTTAAAATAAAGTTTAACAAAAAAAGTACCTACTTATCAATATAAAAATATAGAATCATATATTTTAAGTTAGAAATATAATTCTGAATAACGGTATTGTGTTAACGTAATGCTTTTTAATTCTTGTAATGTAAGTGCCCTTTTACTTGATAATTGATGTTTATCCTTCTTGCTCTGTACGAGGGTTTCAGAAGTACAATTACCTAAATACCAATTACTAGATGTAATTACATTAATCTTAATATCTGTTGTTATAACATAGAAATAGGTCTAAGTGAAGTACTAAAAGTTGGCGAAACATAGGCTGTAATTAAGCACTAATTTAATTTATTTAGTTACAATAAAATACCTACCAGTCATCATCAATAAAACCTAATAAAGTGATAAATTCAGAATTAAAAATGTTCGTTTGTAAAAAGTGTTTTTTTTTATTCATACCCATTACCAACAAAATTTTAGAACACTTTTCGAGCATGAGCATACCCTACATCAGTGCTCTGCAACCGGTGTGCCGCGGCACACTGGTGTGCCGTAAGCAGATACAGGTGTGCCGCGATCAAATAAGCCAATATTATAAATAAATAATTTTACAATGGTCCTCGAGCTCCCAGCGCCTATCGCCTATTTATGTAGACATACAACGACGTACTTGCTTTATTAAGTTCTAAATGAAATTTAAAAAAAGTGAAATTGATCAAATTAATATCTATTTTTGGCTTTAGGTGTGCCGCGGTATTCAAGGTGAGAACTTTGGTGTGCCGTAGAATCCAAAGAAGTGCTTTGGTGTGCCGTAGATGAGAAAAGGTTGCGGAGCTCTGCCCTACATGGTTGAAATATATAGACTTATTAAAAGTTATTCCTTTTCCTTCTTGAACGCCACACCCTCATACAACTTGAATGTCTTTATAAAGTGGAATTATAATTACTTAAACTTTCTACTAAATCTCTACACGCAAACAACCACTACTCAGTCATGCAGCGTTCAGCCAGCCCGGTTAAACGACATAGAGCTCATTGCCGAGTCAAAATCACTTATAATTTTTCTCCCGTATGTATATTAAAATTTAAAAATAATTTAATAATAAAATAGTTTTTTTTCTACTGAGATTGCACACGGTAAATTCTAATTATTTTCGATTTAACATTGGTGTTTAAGTTCATCTAAAGCGTGTATTATTATTAACTGTAATTAAGATAATATAATTAAATGCATATTATTACATGAAATAAATATTATTTACTGCTTCAATCACTGGAAACTAAAAGCTTTTTCATTACATACTAAATTGCATGTCATTTTTCGTTATAAGTGTTACTCGTAGCAGAACATTACGACACCTAAGATCTAAACAAATAATATAAATTCCTCTCTAGAGTCCACCAGACAAACAGTTTCAGACAGCGACAGTCTTCAAGTATTTAATAGCATGTAATGCAGGGTATTGCAATTCTGCCCCGTGTTCGCCTTCCCACGCTTTCAACGAGAAATTCAATTTTCCAATCTATCCATTTCTCGACAGACACTGAGTGTAAAAACTGTTGATTGAAAAATTACCACTCATTTTTCTTCTTACATTTAAACTCCCTATCTGGATCATATAGTCACACAAAATTGTCGTCATTAAGTTCAGTCAGAAGCTATAACCCTCACTTCGTCACTTTATGTATGGTTCCAAAAAGCGTTTTTGATTTTCCTTTTAAGTTCTCTTTATCTTTTGTTATGAAAGTTTTGCTTTTGCTTTAAGCAAAGATAGTACAAAATAATATAAAATATTTTGTTTTTCTGCACCTATTTTTCAGAGTATTCGATATCATAAATAATTGATAAGCCAACTGGTAACTGAGCATTTTGCTGAAAATATTGAAAATGTAATCTACATGAAAGCTCTTATTATTAATGGCCGAAGCAGGTGTGTTATTTTCAAAATATAGAAACATCAAATAAATTCATTTTTTTTTGCCTTACAGAATGAATATAATATTTTATATATTGAAACATAAACATTCATTACGATGGAAATCTTAGTATTCCCTGAAAATAAATATGCCTCGTGAATGAAATTGATTAGTTTATTTTCTTAATATGAGATGATATGATGAATAATGTTTATGATGAAATTATATTGATCTGTTATTTTAATTTTTGATTAAAATTATCCATACATTTAATTTTTCATTTATTACCATAACAATTTATCAAGTAGGCGTATAAAATTACATTCGTACTTTTTTCATTGAGGCTATCTTCTACCATACAGCATAATATAAGTCATATATAGATAGTAAATATTTACACGGTAAAATTATTTTTTATTATTATTTATGTCAACTTTCCGTGAGATAAAAATGTAATCGAAAATGTCTAAACTCATAATGCAAACGTCTGGTAATAAGACTTTGATTGCTTCTACAATAGATTGAAGTCAATAGTTAACTTGCAATTTTTACTATTAGCCAAAAAAGTAATGAACTATTCTATGATACACAATTTATAGATGTACTAGACATTTTGAAATAGGTAAGAATTTACTTTAAGCCGTTAATGTCGAATCGGAAAATAAATCATTTTTCAAACGTCGTAATTTGCAATAAATTTTGTTCCTCCCGCCGAATACCAAATAAAATACAGAACGGCGGGTTAAATTTACATTAGGATAAATAAATAACATTCTTCAGTAACGAAGGCCCTTACACAGAACGTTAAGCGATCCGTTGCCTACGCCCGTTTAATACATAAATTGAAAATTATTTCGGTCTTTAAATAAACCGCCACCCCGTAGATACGACTCCGTGGTCGACGAAACATAGAAGCACGAAGAAAACACCGATAATAAAAGTCAAATAAAACACAATTTAATACGTCCCACGGACAATGAAAACAACATGTTATTTTGGACAAAACGTTTTTTTTCGTGTAAGCATTTACGTGAAAATGTCGTCAGTTGCAGCAGAAAGTATAGTTTAGTTTTTAGTTTACAATAGTTTTAAATAGATGTATTTTTAGTTTAGTTTAGATAGTATTTTTTTTAGTTTAGTTTTAGTTTACAATAGTTTTAAACAGATGAAATATTTCATATTTTTAACATATTTTTCAAAATTTGATATCTATTATTGGTCAATTGTTCATGAAAACGTTGATGATTCTAGATGTACATTACAAATTGTAGTCCGGATTTTTACGTTGCAACCGTTTTTGAAAGGCTCTTACACAAAATGTATACATTCGTGGTATATTAGAGTTTACGAAAATCACTTTTATTTTCAATGGGCCATTACTGGCATTTTCGTGGGTAAATAAATTAACTCAAAAGAGTCACAAAGCACGAAGAAAAGGCAACTTTAGCGCTATTCGTTAATCAACATTCGAAAATGGAAATCGTTTTATAAAGCCGACGCTTCCGAAGCCTGGATTAGGTCCTTAAAGTCAGCCCACACAACCATAAAATAATACCTTCATCGTTTACAAATTAAATCTAAGAATATATAGAAATTAAAGACACTTACAATGAATTATATATTTTATAGAATAACGATTTCGTATACCATAAATACGAATAAACAAGGTTCGGATGTACTCGTATTTTAAATTCATAGATGAATATTTTATCTGTGCAGCAACAATTCATATTTTTTATTTGTATATGAAAAAAAGTTAATTTTGTCAATGGCTTAAATGTATGAAAATGTGAGCGCTATCTTTTTCTGTGCAACACAACTTAAATAATGCTCAACTAAAACAGCACAGTTATTTCAAACACCGAGAATAGTGACACAGCGACCTTGATGTGCTTTTTAAGTACTAAACAAATGACAAAAAATATATAATTTATAACATAATAATAAAAAATAATATGGACAGTAAAAATAATTAATTTATCAGATTTCGTAGTGTAGCACAGTGCTCCGCAACCGGTGTGCCGCGGCACACTGGTGTGCCGTAAGCCGATACAGGTGTGCCGCGATCAAATAAGGCAATATTATAAATAAATAATTTTACAACGGTCCCCAAGCTCCCAGTGCCTATCGCCTATTTATGTAGACATACAGCGAGGTACTTGCTTTATTAAGTTCTAAATGAAATTTAAAAAAAGTGAAATTGATTAAATTAATATCTATTTTTGGCTTTTAGTGTGCCGCGGTATTCAAGGTGAGAACTTTGATGTGCCGTAGAACCCAAAGAAGTACTTTGGTGTGCCGTAGATGAGAAAAGGTTGCGGAACTCTGGTGTAGCAGATAACACTTGTAATAATAAAAACTCAGCAATCATATAATATACATTTGATGAAAAAAAATGTCTATCTCATTATATTTACAACGTTATTTCATTGCTTTTATTTTTATTTGATTAGTAGGCCATCAGTAAGCCGTTATTGATTTCACGTTGTAAGTAGGTAATTAGGCTGGGTACAAACACCGGAAGCAATATGGCCGTTTTTAAATGGATAATGATCTTAATTGATATAGATAAAATTCGGCACACTTCCATTTCGTTCAACTGTAGTGCAATTTGTATTTATTATATATGTATTTAGGTACACAGCCGTGGTATTTATATAAGCAATAAAGCATTTAGACCTGAGAATTCCGACCTACAAATTCTCCTTTCCAACATTGCGGAAAAGCAATAAACGGAAAGGAAATAAGGACATACTCGTATATAATTCAATATTTGTGGGTATATATAATGTTACAGGACCAATATATACATATATAAATACAAGTATTATCTGAACATGTTTTATAATAATGAAAAAATAAAAGTGTAAAAGTGGATCATAGAATTTTGTATCTTTAAAATATACGGGGACATAAAATTAATAAATTGTTAAGTTATCACTAAACAAGAAAAGTAAAAGATACTTAAAATGAAATAGTATAATGTATGTTTAAAATATTACATTTACTGCGTTATTATTATTATTTAATTTCAATTAAATGTATACAAATTTATTATTTACATTTATTTCACCTTTATTAAAAATGACTGAAAGCGTTTCATTTTCTTTAGAAGACATTGTAAACAGAGGCTCTTTATAGCATTTCAAATAAATACGAAATAAAAAAGAAACAAAAATAAAACGGTTTTAAATTTCAGTTTCATTAACAATTTACATTTAATAGCTTGAAATTATTAATTACGTTGTAATTCATTTTTTATAACGCATGTTTTCAAAATGACCTTATTAGACCACTCATACTTCATAAAAATAAACATGTACACTGAAAGAATGTGATTAATAAACCAAATTTAGTTTCAGTATTCCGTGGGCTGAATTTCAGCTACCGGGACGTAACATTATCTGGGTAACGGGAAGTTACGATGGCCCCCGTGCGAGCAGCGGAGGCTTACCGCATAACACCTTCAAAATTGCTATTTTTTTCCAAAGTCAACAAAGCGGGAAACCTCGACGATTTATCGTCTTGTTTAATTTGCCGACGCTGATTTTTCTTCATCAGCCAAACAGTATTGCAGTGCTTACACGAAGAGGTCGTTTTTGTGACGTGTCAGTTACGCAACACGTAATAGTATATTAAAAAAATAATTAAAATATAATTTGATAAATTGATCGACATATTTTTTTTTCATATAAATTCGAATAAATTAATTGTTCTCATTTATTATTAAGTATAGCAATGCATTTTTTTTACAAATAATAAATTATAAGATGATTGAACGTGGGCCTGAATACTTGGTATCGTGAATCTTCACATTTCAGCCTCAAAATCCTTCAGTAAGATGTCCGACTCACTTGACACTTAGCACTGATAATTTCACGTAATGGCACCTTTACTCTACATACATATGAGGGGTGCTGTTGTAAAAAATAAAAAGGTTGAATTAAGAAAATAGTAAAACATATGTTCTTATAAAATATTAAATGTTCATCATTGTCAAATATATTAAAATTCTTTTAAAATGTCTTATTTGTTATTTATTATATATTGATTTATTTAAGTAATAAATATAGTATTTATAATCCAAGAACTTGTTGTTGAATATATAATTTATTAAGTGATTCAAATTCTAGTAAAATAATATAATGATACTGTTATGATAATACACGGTTGGGTACAGTAGTTACACTTTATAATAAGTGTATAGCAAAAGGATGCTCAATAAATTGGCAAATTATTCAATTAATATAATCGGAGTTAATTGAACGTTTGATCGATTAATTAATATATTCATTGAACTACTTAATGGCCACTGAAATACCAAATTAATTATTATAACGTCATGTCAAAATGATTAACGAAGACGATAATTATGATGAAACGCGAACAAATCTTCGGATTAATTAAATGGAGGTTAACGAGGCTCTAGAAAAACACCGCGTATTGTTTCACGCCTCCGTGTGAAGGCGAGGGACTCGTGGGAAGCTCCGAGAAAGCCGATATTTGATGAGAAAATATTCATACAGAATTCCGAGAATGCTTTAGACCTCGCCCACGCGCGCTGGAAAATCTACGATCGCAGGAGACCGCAAGAGACCGTCCATACAAATAATATCCCTGGGGCGGGAACCACGCAGGTCAGGTGACGTCACAGGGAGCCCAGGAGGGCTGGAGTAATGGAAGGGAAATTAGATGTCACGCTTCTCGTTACAGGACATAATAAAATTATAATTTATAATAGTTGGCTCAGGGAATTATAATTGAATAGCGAACAAAATGTACAACGACAATTACATAGGTGTATTTAAAGAAATATTTTATAATAAACTCTCCATGCTATTTATTCATAGCTCAAAATCACCGCGAGTGAGTTATGGACTACACTAAAATATAAAAATAAATAAAAATAAATAAATATATATATAGTAATTTCTGTTACAACAAACTGATCACATCTAGGATTATAAAGGATTTTCATTCGTATTCAAATTCATTTATGAATATATGAAATTACGTCATATCTATGTATAATGTTTTAATAGTTGCACTGTACTCCATAATTTTGAAACATTTGTTCTGTTGAAATAAATAAACTCTTTGAGTTAAGAATATATTGATAGTACTTTTGTTTCAAGATGAACGCTTTAAAAAAAAAATATTTATAAAAGTAATTAATTTGTGTTAAAATCTATATTAATAATGTTAATATATATAAAACTAAAATTTAAAAGAAAAAATACGAATATGGACTCTAAAAAGTTTTCATCAAAATATTATCATGCTCATTGATAAAAGCACTTTATTATAATTAAGCTAAGTATTTATCCATCCTTAAAAATACTTTAAGCCAAATAAAGTTTTGTGTATAGTATATGTATATTTAATTAATAATAATATTGTAATATTGTCAATGATCTACAAAAGTAGATTAGAATATTGAAACAATAAAATAATATTCTAATAAAATTTAAAAAAAAATCATATAAATTTTAATTCAAGTCTTTAATATTATTGAGATATGGTGGGTATAAGATATCAGTTAGTTTATCAAAAAATATTTGAGCAATATCTATATATATAAAAATCAATGTCTGTCTGTATGTGTGTCGTTGATGCATTCCGTTACCATTAACCCGATTGCGATAATACTTTGTCGAATTATTGCTGATACTAGAAAGAAAAAGATAGGATACTCAAAATTTGATTTAATTACAAAAATTAATTGAATATTTACGTAAAACATGTTTTCGTACAAGACTTTTGTAATACAGAACGGCCAATTTAGAACATTGTGTTTCCTTAGCAACGCCGAAGTAGGTATTACTGAATAGTAGAATTGGTATTACTGAATGAATAGGTATTACTGAAGAGTAGGTACTGAATATTTTGAAACAAAATTCGATTTTCGAATAAACTATTCCAATATTTGAATTTTTGGCGACTTTTTTGTTTATCGAATTAAAATAAATATAACGTATTAATTGTGTGTGATATACAGTAGAAAGAGTTAATTATGGAATTTTAATTGCTGGTCGGCTTCGGATAGTATTATATCATAATTTAATAATTAATTTTAAGTAAAAAATTAATAAATTAAAAATATTTAGTTTTGATTCACAATTTATTTTAATGTTTACATGTTTCGGCCTTCCTGAAGACCATCTTCAATAATGAAAAAATAAAAACAGGCCGTGGCTTATATACGTATGGACAAGATCCTATATTAGTACACACATATTTACAGGTTGTATATGTGTGCGGGTACAACAATTGAAAAAGGTTATTTTAAAAATTAATTGGTATGTGATTAGTCTTAATGTATTGAGATTTATTTTTTATATTTTTTTTATTTTTTATGTAAACACATACAGGAGAATACCGACAGATGGTGATAGTAATTTTTTATCTCATCTGTGGAATTCTATGACGCTTACCATGGTGCATATGGCTAAACGCTGCGTGTGGAGTGTTGATCCGCCAACGTCATAGACTACAGCCCGAGATTCACGCATCATCCTTTATTATTACAGGAATCTACTATGAATGGGTGGTCTTGACGGGATGACTTTTGTCTACCACCAATTTTAATTGATAGGCTTTGACTGACATTTTACGGGTGATGGATCAAATTCACACCAACCGGGGTATTTTAGAGCTCAGAAATCGATTATAAATCCTTTTTTTTTTTTAATCTCCATCGGGGATCGAACCCACGACCTTTGGCTTGCAAAGCAAACGATTTACCATTGAGCTATGACAGCCAGCATTATACAATAATATTTTTTTTGCTTTCAATTTAAAAAGATATTATGAAATACTAGGTATTATATTTTTTTAATTATAATTAATTCTAAAATTATAATTATTTCACCAAGTATTGTCAGTTGATAACCTTAATGTTAGTATTCTATCAATCAATTTATTTTTATTTTTCAAAAGTGAATTTCAAAACGTAACATTCACTGTGAAATCAATTATGCCACCCAAACGAAAAGCAATAGGTCAAGAGTACAACTCAAGCACGAATGAAAAGGGCATCTCGAGCTTCAGAAACAGTCGAGCAAAGGAGAGCAAGATTGGAAACAGATCGAATACACGCTGCTCAAACCCGTTCATCTGGACAGATGAGCAACGGGAAGCAAGATTGGAAACAGTTAGAGTACACACTGCTTAAACCCGTTCACATGAAACAAATGAGCAACGGGAAGCAAGATTGGAAGCAGATCGAGTACGCGTAGATCATACCAGACGTACTCTGCATGCTGATTTAAATCATAGTGCTTTCCATTACGATCCTAATTATGATTACAGTCTGCACCAAAGTGTTGTTATTTGAAAAATTGATAAATTATGCGTGTATTGTAGTGCCTTTAAATTTAAAAATTAAACACTAGGAATGTGTTGCACGAGTGGAAAATTGAAATTGCCAGAATTAGATTCACCCACCGAACCTTTATTATTGTTGGTATCGGGTGATACAAGTGAATCAAAACATTTCTAGACAAACATACGAAAGTAGAATTCTTATCACTACCACTGCCGAACGCAAATCATTCCTCATCGTATAAATGGTCATGTTCAGCAAGTCTCAGAAACGCATCGATCGTACGATGGATTGCAATATCCGATTTTATTTTGGCAAGGAGAAGACGAATACCATTTCAACATCCCGTTGAGAAATCCACAAACAGATGAGGAAACGACTAAGAAAGTCAGTGCCATGAATTACTATTCATATCGATTGATGATTCGTGAAAACGCTGAAAATCATATCCTAAAAGGTCGAAATTTGTTCTATCAATACATGTTCGCGAAAATAGAAAATGAACGACTCCTCTACATTTGATTAAATCAAACCAAGTTGCGTTCCGCAGAGTATATTCATTTACGCGATGCAGTTGTAAATGATGGCTGAAAAACAAAAAAACATTGTGTATCCAAAAGCACTCCAATAAATAAAAACACATACGGGCGCCACTGTCAAATTTAGGTAAGAACAACATAACCTTAGTTTATTGTTTCTAATTGGCTCCGGTCACGCCTCAAGTCCAACTTATCCAATCGGAAGGCGAGAGGCTCCCGACGAGGCGTTTCCATAAAAACTCGCGGTTTCTTTTTTTTTTAGTGGCATTGCAACGCATGCCGGGTACACGCTAGTTATCTATAAAATAGAATAAGGTTTTAGCAAAACATCAGAAAAAATATAATTCTACTTTGTATTTTGTTTGTGTGTAGCTGTGTAATAATGTTAAAAGCTCGATCATTTCTTGATATGAAAGGTTTTATATAAAAGCAAGCAGCGTTAGCCGACGCACATCATAATCATTTTATATCGGGTCGATAAAACAGAGCCAAGAAAACCTTAGCAACACATTGTTTCGCTTGTTTCTATAAATAGTGCTCTATCTAAGTATCGCCAAATATCGGTTATACTCGTATAGTGAATACTTGTCCAATCACTATTCGTTACAGTCAATCTTTACTCTGCACATGTACACAATATAAAAAAATTATTTAATTTATCCTTATATACCTTGTTGGTTAAGCAACACGATTTGCCAGAAAACAAGGTGAGTCATTAAATTTCTTGAAGAGGCTTAAGTACACATCATTCGGAATGCTGAAATTATGATTTTATGATTCTGTTAATTTCATTATATTTCACTGTTTTGGTAATATTAATTTGAAAAATTATTTTCCTATAATATTTTTACAGGACAATCAAAGAAATATGAAACATATGTGTACTCAAGAAAACATAACTCCCTAAGTAATGATGTATATTTAAAAAAATGTTTAACATGTTTGCCCCAATAAACTTATTGTTTCAACTCATTTTCGGAAATTGCAAGTATTTTAACTTTTATGTAAGAACAATTCTAGTCAATAAAATTTATTTACTTGAATAGTCAGGATCATGTTAATTTTTCTAGAGATTAGAGTAAATTGGTCGCATAAAATTATTTTTTAAAAAGACACTGGAATTTAAAGTATTTATTAATATATATTACTTATAAGTTTAACAGGCAAGCATTTTAAGACAACAGATGGGATCCAAACAGCTTGCACCGCGGCTCTAAAGGCTATTCCGAAGAATGCCTTCCGCGACGCCTTCAATGCTTGGAAATCGCGCTGGCAGCGCTGCATCGACGCAGAAGGAGCATACTTTGAAAGAATTCTAAAGATTGGCTCAATATATTTTTTAAAATCGACTCGTCCTAAAAATTTCCGGACAAACCCCGTATAATTGTATCTTAACCAAATTTTTAAACATTTATCGAATATATTTTTAATTGGATTGTTAACCTTTAAATTTCTTGACAGCAAAATAGAAAACGCTGAAAAGCAAGCGTCATTCATAATTCTGAAGAATCGTTGGCCGTGAAAATGAGTCAGCTTTCTGAAGATGTTTTCCGTCTGGAGAGCTCTCGCCGGTAGTTCTTTTTCGAGGTCAGTTTTAAGCACTTCTCTGACGATGAAGAGTATACTTGTGCATGAATTTATGACTATATTCGACATCCACAAGTAAATTTAAAAAAAAGAAAATAAAAGGGGTACAATTATGTTATAAAAGAAAGTATAAATATTTATTTTTGGAGAGCCTTACGTCAAAATATTTTTATATCGAATAACTAGAAAATTATAATTGAAAAGTTAATTTAAATGGAAGTGATTTAAGTGAAATATCGAGAACATCTTTTTCGTAGTATCAATTCGGTGGATTGGTTTGGAAGATAATGATGTTAATATAATTATTTTCAAATAAGGATTTTATAAGTTATTAAATATACATATACTATACATAAAATTCTTTAAACGAGTCAATTTATTCAGAAAAAATATCGGCAGGAGCGGGATGCGAACCGCGGACCTTTGGAACCAACCATTTTGCCCAGGTAATTATACCACTCGGCCACCGTGGCCATTTCTTCCGCCTGAGATGACTCGCTTGGAACTTCTATATATGTTATCATCGTATGATAGATGTCGCTGTAGTATATATTCAACGTATGTATATTTTTTATTTTTTATTATTCAATCAGAATGCATTTATTCACAAGCTTAATATTATTACTTTCCGACAGTTGGTTGGTTCCAAAGGTCCGCGGTTTGCATCCCGCTCCTGCCGATATTTTTTCTAAATTAATTGACTCGTTTAAAGAATTTTGTGTATAGTATATGTATATTTAATTACTTATAATATTGTAATATAGTCAATGATCTATAAAAGTAGATTAGAATATTGAAAATAATAAAATAATATTTTAATAAATATTAAAAAAAATTCATGTAAGGATTTTTAAATTCAATTTTTTCACATAAAAAAAGAACACTCTTCTTGCATTAAAATTGTCTGTACAAACTAAATAAACGGTGATAAATAAGTAGTCCATAAATAACATTCTACTCATATTACACAAGAAGTTAATTTGATCCATTTAGTCTAAATATAAAACAATGAAAGTTATGAAAAAAGACTCATTTACTGTTTAAAATGTCACCATTAATAAAAATCTTACGATTTTTTTAAAACGTAAATAATTGTGTATTCTAAATATAAAACCTATTTTATTTATCCATTTTTTTTAAGTTAAACATGAAATTGAAAAATAATTATTCTCAAAAATATTTGAATGAAACAACCAACATACGAGTATTTTAAATATATATGGAAATTGATAGTTCGGTATTATATTTGTACGCTTTAGTGACGAAATACGAGTACAGTGAGACCCCGATTAACGCTGTTTCGCTTAGCGCTGTTTCGGTTTAGCGTTCTTTTATTTGAATGTCTTTTTTATTTAATTTGTAGGTACATAACATATCCGATACAGTGTAGTTGTGTTCCTTGTTTGCTGCGGTGCTGTACGAACGCATTTTTATTATTTGAAACATTTGTTGACATTATTGGAAGTATAAATTTATATAATACTATAACGGATAATACAGTGACAAATATTATCTTTATTTTTTATCATGGGTGATACAAAACAAGAAAAAAAAGCAACTAGGAAAAGCATTTCACTGGA
Source organism: Glossosoma conforme (assembly GCA_022606575.1). Classification (NCBI taxonomy): domain Eukaryota; kingdom Metazoa; phylum Arthropoda; class Insecta; order Trichoptera; family Glossosomatidae; genus Glossosoma; species Glossosoma conforme. Next base: position 774,250 of record JAGTXR010000161.1, on the reverse strand, counting down.
AACTAAAATGCAAGTGATTAGAAGATTAGATTCTGGTGAACGTCAATCTCAATTTGTTGAAAATGATCCAAATTTTGACAGGAGTTCAAAAGCAAGACGGGCTGTTATAGATGCTTTATCCACTTATCAACAACTTCTAACAGAACGCAAAAGGAAAACGCAAACTACATTAGACCCTTCTTGACAAAAAGGCAGAAAATTTAAAACACAGAATAGACTGAATGATCTGACTGACTTAGAATTTTATTTGTTTTTATAAGTGTATACGTTTATATTGTTTTTATTTTTGTAAGAAATAAATGTTTGGTTTTATTTTTATTAATAAAAACATAATTATTAAATTTAATACCTAACTAATTTTTATCCATCTTCCCCATACCTTATAATTTACATGTTAAGATAGCCTCGTTTAGCGCTGTTTCGCATTACGCTCTACTTTGATGAAACATATCCCCGCGTTAAGCGGGGTCTTACTGTATAGTGTAATACATCAATAAAGTTCTACTCAACATTTCTGATTTGTTGTAACAAAAACCCTTTTTGGGCGATAGAGCAGTATTTGTGGCTATGGCGGCACAGTTACTTTTTCTTACCTCTTCAGAACGCCCCTCCATACCCCGTGTTCTATGCTCCATACTCTTCGCTCCACTCCGCGGTTAATTGAATACCTTGGAACAACACATTGAAGCTCTCACGTGCGCTCCAAAATAACCGACAAAAGGGGTGAGGCTGTACGGAAGCATTGTTCAGTACGCACTTCAAATTTTAATGCGATGATAAAATGTTTAGGGTTTATTGTCAGCACAATAACGTTTCCAATACATATTGAGTATACGTCATCGTAATATATACAATATATATTTTTAAATATATCCATTTAATATTTCTCAAGAAATTACTATCATTTAATAATTAAAGTAATTAACTTTTTCCCTTTAATAATATCCTGGTTATTGCCCATGTGTTTACTGTCGTAGAAATATTCCGCTCAAACTAGATATCAAACAAAAGTTGTCATTTATCATGGTTTCTATCTGTTTTGTAATATAAATATTCGTATATATATATATAAAGCTCTAAATTTACAAATCATCACAATGTCGATATTGAACGAGGCCACTTTGGTGTTCACATACAAAATAATATTTATTCCGGAGCATTGAAACGGGTATAAATCTTTGTTTTTTTTAAATATGGTGTTTTTCACATGCTGTAGATTATTCAAATCCGGCTAGACAGTTTCACTGTCGAGAAATAATGCCGCAATAAAAAACCCGGCGGTAGCGGAGCAATTTGTATTCAAAAATATTACGCAATCGTAACGTTGAACAAGAAAGGGGCAAAAAATGAAGCGGCTGCTGAATGGTTTTTTCCATCGCCCAAAGCTGATGACGTCTTCTGTTAAACAAATAGGGTAAAGAGTCCTCCAGGAGAGCGACCCTAGTCAACAAGCTGACCAAAAACTTAGTCAAATAGTATGGCACGAGATTATTTAAAATTAATGTTATTATGTTCCGATTCAATTCAATTTTATACCAGCAAAAACTATACGTTTTAACTGCAATTTTAATTTACCTAGCATTGTTGCTTAAGTTTTGTTTATTGAACTAATTATTTTCGTGTTTAAAAACCGTTGTTATTTTATATTGATTATCAAAAAGCTTGAAAATTTAATGAAAAAGCCAAAATGTTTGACGTGTTTAATATAAAAGACGGCTGAGACACCAATCAATCGGAGTCCAAACGGAAATAGTGACTCAAATCGGTGTGAATTGAGGTTAGAGTGGATGTATCGGTATGGACGGATCCAAATCGAAATTCAGAAGTTTTTTTATATTACTTTATTATATTTAAAAGCTTGGTACCATTAGAACAATTTAATGATAAATAAAGTTCTTTTCGGATATTTATCTGCTAGTATTAAATATTTTTGAGATAAATCTTTACCAGTTGGTATTGTCATTAAAAAAGCGCTGGGAAACTCTTCTATTCTATGTTGGAGTGACAATACAAGTGGTAGTGCTGAATGATTTAAAAATAGAATGTTTACTCTGCATTGTGTAGGCAACGTCACTGCACATCCGGCACTCGGGGATGCAAGCACAGAGAAAATGCATCTGCATTTAAAATATCGAACATCCATACAGCATACAGGCATACAGGCAACATTGTTAGACTATGCATGGATGTGCAGAGCGTTCTGTTTCATTTTAACTCTCGTCACGTGGAGAACCAAGTTGCGTAAGGTACAAGACAGGTTTTTAATTAAAAATATGTCACTTCAGAAGACGATAATAACCGATGACTTTTAAAACAATTAGTTTTACTTATTTAAATAATTCACAGCCTACACATGGAATAGTAATTTTGTAGTAAAAAAATGTTTTTTGATTGCAACATGAAATTGAAAATTCAGCACGAAAATAATGCTCATCTTAATAAATGAGCCATGTAATAGCTGTTTCTTGTGATAGGAATAATGAGCTGTTAAAAAACTGTACTTATTAAAAAATTGTCTTAAATCTGCATCAATTTTTAAATATGTTCTCTGAATGCGCAGCGGAGCATAATCAACCTGCGATTTTCTTCGAGATACAGGCTTTATCGTCCTGAAATATAGTCGATAACAATACATAACATACGCATATATTCGGAACAACTTCTTAATATAAAGCTGTTGTGGGACGAGGAGCAGAACTTGGCAGCTGAGTAAACTTACCCTTTGGATAGGAACAAATATTAAAAAATATGAAAGAAAACATGATTTTACTGGTAAAGATTTGTGCTGGTAAAGAGTGGTAAAATTATCCTGTACCGAAAGGCGCACAAATGCATATAAGACTATCTGTGTTCTGAAAAAAAATCACAAAAGTTAATAATATTCGGAACTTCATAAAAACTAGGAATATTGATGGCTGATAAGTAAAAAAAGAGAGCAGTTGGGACGGACAGACAAACTTCAAAGTATCACAAGCTTACTACTACAAGATGCACTATGTTCATGTCGCCAATGGTGCAAAATAATAATTATTGTGGAAAATCAAATCTAAAGCCTCAGCATTCATGTCTCGACAAAGAAGAAAAACTTGCTACAAAATGTCTCACTTGTTATTTTAAATAAAGCGATAAAGTATGCCGTGTTTTCCTTACAGCTTTTGTCCTAAAAATCCTGATTTTCTCTATAACTTATTTCCTTAAATAGCAGGCTGGTGGATAGTACGGCGCGATATGGACCGGCTGCCCGGGGTGATAGATGGCTCCAGGCCAGGATAATCTCTTGAGCCAACCAGGAGTGGAAATTAATTCCTCTCGCGGCATTATCGGCTACAGCAGCAAAAAAAAATATTTTTGTGAAAAATCGGCGCGGATAACCGACCATGTCAGCGTAAGAAGAGGATTAGTGAAAACGTTTTTGTCAAAACCATAGTATCACTTGAGTGAAACATATACTCGTATGACAATTAAGCCAGGCGACTATGAAGTGATCTCAAATATGTTATTTTGTGAGTAACGTCAATAGACTACAATATTTTATTGTTTGTGGAAAGTATAGTAAGCGTACCATGTTCATGTTGAATGTATAGAACGAATGCTCCTTATGTTCGTTACAAAAGTAAGTATCCTGTTATAAAACTTTTCAACGACTCTGACGACACGGTAAATATTTTTTATTGTGCTAATGAAAAAAAGGTTTCTGTGATAAAAGCTTTTTTAAGTGTTGTAAGTTGTTATATTTACTATTCATGATATAAATACAATGTATAAAATGCGTAAACTTTGAAAGCCAATAATTTTATAAAATACAATATAAGGCAGTCACTTATTTGATTTAAGTGATAATAAAATGTATAAAACCACTTAATTCGTGAAAAGCTTTTCTAACCGCTGAGCTGAGGCAAACTCAATCGGCTGTAAAGAAAACGCGTAAAAAGTTTATTTTATCGCCTCCTTTATTGTACAGCTTAAGTGTTTAATCTTCGAGAGAGAAAAGTGAAAAGGTATTATGTATCCAAAAACCCTATTTTCGGAACAATTCAAATTCGAGCCCAGCGTAATGGTATTACCAAAGTTATTATAATTCCACCATTTTTTTAGTTTAACATTCAATTTACTTCAAGTCACTTTGGATATTATTCTATTTCAATACTCAAGAATTATTTAATTTACGAAATCATCATCATCAGCCTGTATCCGCCCACACGTAAGCCTCCTACATGAGTCTCGATCCTTTTCGATCCACTACCTACTGCATCCAGGTCACTCCCGCTATTCTTCTTGCGTCGTCACTCTATCTTGCAGAGGGTCGGACAATATTTCGTTTGCCAGTTCTTGGGCGCCACTCCAATACTTTTCTTCCCAATAAAGGAATGGTCAATAAGTCTCCTTGACAGATATGTCCTGCCCATTGCCACTTGAGTGTGCCTATTCGTTGGGTAGCCTCCACTACTTGAGTTCTTCTGCGTATATCCTTGTTTCGGATTCTATCTTCTAGAGAATTTACGAAATATATCTATTTAATACTGTATATGGTAGCAATTTTCCATATATTTTTCTAGGATAAATTTTCTAGAAAGCTCATATGAATACTGAGAAATGTCATTAAATATATAAGGCTACAAGTTTTGTGAAGAAAGAATTATAGCATATTTATGGATAGATTATAATGTCAAAAGTTCCTAAGCCATTAAAACAGCAAATTTCTGTTTTTTTTTTTAGTTCTGCGTTGAAATCTCAGAAGTCTATTTAATTTATTTAATACGAATACATAATCCTTGGACAGTAATTAATTCAAAATTAAATTTATGCTAGCATAAAAAATAATATAAGGGCCCTCTGTGAGTTGGATTTCCACTTTAATTAAGTCGAAAGAAAATACAAACGAAGAAACAAAGATTACATGCAAGTGTATATTACCCAATTCCGTTTACGTGAAAATAAAGGAGCAAAGTTTAAAGCGACCTATTTTTCTGCAAATTAAGTTAAGTAGATGCGACAGCAAAAAACATTGAGTGTTACATCATTTTCACTGAGGAAAAAATGTAATCGTTAATTAGTTTATTTTTCGGCAATTAAAAATACACCTATCGTTGTTTTTATACCTAAGAGTCATTAATAAAAATTACTGCTTAAAAAATAATGTTTACACTTATATTTAAAAGACTAACAATATGTTATATGTCTTCTGTAGCCTTATCTATAAAATCTGAGCGTGATAGCACCGCACCAGTGATATCTATTACAATCTGAATATAGTTTTTTATAAAGGGTGATTTTTTAATAGCAATAGGAAATTTTTCCAAAAAAAGACACATAAAATTAAGAAAAATGCATGAAATCTTTATTTTAATCGATATACAGTCCATATAATTAAATGTTTGAAGATTATTTCATTCAAATGTTGACCGCGGCTGCGCCTCAAATGGTCCATCCGCTTAGTCCAATTTTGGCATACACTTTCCAACATTTCAGCTGGTATCTCACGTATAAATGCTTCAATGCTGTCTTCCAATGCGTCAATCGAAGCGGGCTTGTCAGTATAGAAATGAGCCTTAACATAACCTCACAAAAAATAATCTAAAGGCGTTAAATCGCACGATCTAGGCGGCCAATTGATCGGTCCCAAACGTGAAATAAAGTGTTCACCGAACTTGCCACTCAATTGGTTTATTGTTTCGCGTGCTGTGTGTCATGTGGCACCGTCTTGTTGAAACCACATGTCATCCAAGTCAAGCTCTTCCATTTTGGGCAAAAAAAAGTTGGATATCATCTCACGGTAGCGCTCACCATTCACAGTTACGTTGCGATTCGCATCATCTTTGAAGAAGTACGGTCCAATGATGCCATCAGCCCATAATCCGCACCAAACAGTAACTCTTTCTGGATGCATTGTTAGCTCTTGCAATGCTTCTGGCTGATTTTCACTCCAAAACCGACAATTCTGCTTATTTACGAATCCATTCAGCCAAAAATGAGCTTCGTCACTGAACACAATTTTTCGATAAAAATATGGATCAATAAAATTCAATGATTTGCAAGCGTTGTTCGTTTGTAAGACGATTCATGGTTAAATTATGGACCAAACTGAAGATGTTTGACAGTGACACAAAACACAAAACGTACGTCTTCTTCTTCTTCTTCGTATCAGCGACGTCAGATTATTTTTTCCCAATATCTGGCAACATCGATAGCTCGTGTGTTACCCAGCATTAGGTCCTGAGATGTGCAACTTGTTGGGCACATGGAGCAGCATCGTAGGTGTGAGGCGGTTTGCAGGTCTCCACAGTCGCACAATAGTGTCTCTCCCTGCCGAAGCATTCCCCACCGCTCGAGGTTGTCCTTTGTTCTACCAACTCCGGTTCTTAATCTGTTTAGGGATTTCCAGGTCGGCCAGTCAAGGCTCTTGCCAGTTAGGAGGCCTTCCTTTGGAGTAATGAAATCCTCTGGTGCGATTTGTTGCCAGAGTTGGAGTCTCTCATTTTCAGGGCCGGATGTGAGAGGTTGTGTGGATTTCAGAAAGCTGCTTCGAGACTTCAATCTTGGTGTTGGGGGTATCTGATTATACAAGCAGTGGGGCGGTTGGTTGATTGCCTTACGCATTTCTTCGGCGCATATGACTTTGCGTCTTATGTTCGGTGGTGCGATACCAGCAAAGGGGTATAGTTTAGAAATGGGTGTTGGTTTGAGGCAGCCTGTGACGACTCTGCATGCATCATTCAGGGCAGTATCCACTTGATTACAGTGAGCTGATCGACCCCACACTGGTGCCGCATATTCTCCGGCTGAGAAACAAAGTGCTAAATCTGAGGTACGAAGAAGGGGTAGTTGGGCTCCCCAGTGAGTGTTGGTCAGTTTGCAGATGAGGTTGTTCCTTGTTGCAACTTTCTGTTTGGTGTTGCTGCAATGACGCCTGAAGGTGAGGGTGCGATCTAGAGTGACTCCGAGGTATTTTGGATGGTCGCTATGTTCCAGTACTCTACCTTCCCACGTGACACGAAGCTTTCTGTTAGCTTCCCTGTTTCTAAGGTGGAAACAGCAGACTTGTGTCTTTGATGGATTAGGTTTGAGATGGTTGGTTTCGTAGTAATGGGACATCTCGTTGAGTCCCTGGCTAAGGATGTCCTCAACTTCTTCAAACGTTACTGCTTGTGCTGCCAAACCTAAATCATCCGCATATATGAAAGACTTTGTGTCTTTAAGGGTGGGTTGGTCGTTTGTATATATATTAAATAGTATAGGAGCAAGTACACTGCCTTGTGGTAAGCCGTTCTTTTGGTTACGCCATCGGCTGGTTTTCCCCTGAAAATCCACTGCGAATCTCCTGTTATGCAGCATAGCCGCGATCATCTGCACTAGCGAGAAGTCACCTGTCATTCTGTACAATTTACTGAGGAGTGTGCTGTGCGACACTGTATCGTATGCAGCAGTTAGGTCGACGAATACCACTCCGGTCACTTTCCTTAGTTCGAACCCGTTTTCGATATGTTAGGTCAGGTTTAGTACTTGCCCAGTGCATGACTTTCCGGGTCGGAAGCCCGCTTGCTGGGGTATCATTTTAGGTTCGATAAAGGGGGTGAGTCAGTTGAGTAGTATTCGTTCGAAGATTTTAAATAAATGGCATAGTAAAGATATTGGGCGGTAGCTTTTAGCATCATCAGGGTTTTTCCCCGGCTTTAAAATGGCTATGACCTTGGACTTTCTCCATATTTTTGGGATTTGACTGCCGATCATGCAGGCATCAAACATTTCAAGGAGCCATTGTTTAGCCTGGGGGCCAAAGTGTTTTATCTGTTCTACGCATATATCATCCAATCCAGCCGCTTTTTTGTCTTTAGCGGCTTTGATAGCACACTCCAGTTCAGCCATTGAGAAGGGTTTTGAAAGATCGCTGTGTTCAATTAGAGGGTCTCTGTCCAATTTTTGCTTTTCTTTTTATTGTTCAGCTTCCCGTTGAGGAGGAGCTGATGAGCAATTTCATTGGCAGTTGTGGCCGCGTGCTTAACAGGAGCTGTTGGGTCGTTATCCATTTTTCGCAGGAGTCTCCAGGCCTTGTGGCTATTTGTGGTAAGGTCAAGGCTTTCCACCATCGAGATCCAGCGTTCCCGTCTGCTCTGCTCTACTGCAGCTGACACCTTTTTGCCCAGCTGCATAGTTTCCTCTGCAAATGGACTGGTAAGTAGGGAGCATGAAAAGAACCTCCACGCGGTGCCCCCTGGAAACGGAATTTCGGACTTCCTCTTCCGGCCAATCTTTTCAACCCAGCGACAACAAAAAACGTACGTGAGCTGTCAAAATCAGTGTTGCCAAAAAGAAAATAGTTTATAATTCACCCTTTATATAATTGATAGGATGCAATGATATTAAAATATAACAAATGAACTTTACAAATATCTATTTTGTAAATTAATATATAATCGTACATATATAATTGATATCGTGTTGAAATGTTTTACTAGAAAAATATAACATCAGTCTAAGTAAATAAGTATAGATATATAAAGTTTTTTCTCAAGTTGATTATGAAAGGTTATAACAATTAACATTCAGCTAACGCAATAATCACATATTTAATACTATAGCACTTGGAGCAAGTATATACTAAATAGGATACAAAATATCTACTCTATAACACTTTGTATTATACAACACAATCCGAGGTGTAGCCTTTTCTACTTTAATGATAAAGTAAACAAATTAACGTGAGTATTTTATTTTTAATTAATTTTAGAAAAAGCTCAACCTATAGTATGTATATTTTTTATCTGCAATATTGTGAACCTTTAAATGTAGGTTTTGCCCCTCAAAAGATTTGTGGGGCTCACCCTACTCTTACATATTATTACTTATATATTATATACACGGACCTAAAAGTAATTGAAAAAGCGACCTTATTATGAAACTTTAAATAAAATAATAACAAAATATTAATATATTGTTATTAACAACATTTAAACCCAGTCTTATTCCTGATCATCAAATAATACATTCATAATATAAGAAACACAACCACACTTTTAGAGAGACAGTTAAACATACTAGTATCATCTTTCACTTTAGGTTGGTAATATTCGTTTTACAAATATTTTTCCTATCTTAGGTTAATATATATTTTTAACTATTATTTTATGGTAGGAAGCAAAATTCAAACTTGAACTTAAAAGGTCGTAAAGAAAATAAATTTGAATAAAAAACGAGCTTTTCATTTAACTTTTCAACTATTAGAAGTAAGCTGAAAAACATAACTCATATAAAGAAATATTTGATTTAAAAATACATTGTAAATGTCTACAAATCACTAGACATGCTTCAAGAAAGGCGAGTTCAGGGACACTTGAGATTAAAAGGCATTTTTATTCAACGTGAAGTACAAAAAGCACTGAATAAAGAGGGAATCAATTTTATATCATGTCTCCGAGGTAAAAAAGGGTGACATGAACTGAAAAAAGACAACTCTCAAGCAATTTCCTTCTTACAAGAGGTAAGGGTGGCGTGATAAGATTCAGGTGGGAGGACTCTCGGGTAAAGAACAAACTGATTGCTTTAGTCCCAAAACATCCCGCGTCCTAACCCGTGAAATGACACTTTCCGGTACAGCAAAGAGATTTTAAAAAGAAGAGAATTTACTGGAAAGTACTGTCACTTCAGGACGAGACTTCTATAAACAAATTGTTATTAAGAATATATTCAGTATCACTATAAAAAATAAATCATCTCGGAGAACGTAATTAATTAATAGTTAATAAATACTTTTTGTGTTCGGAGAACGAATTATTATAATAGTGGTTTTTTGATATATTGATTTACACATATTTAAATCTTTTACATACCTAAGTGCGAACCATCTTAAGCAATTTTGTACACATTTTTAGTGTCCTACCGACCCATTTCAATAAATAAAACACTATTGGTTCTATAGTGTGTGTTTATGTAAAAAAATATGTTTCATAAGTGTTAGTTTTTCGGAGTACCTATTTTAAAGCTTAGTCGCAGCAAGATGAGGATTATTATATAAACACAAATAAGTTATTATTTGAGTTAATTAGGTATTTATTATAAAACTATATATATAAGGATTTTTTTAATTTATCAACTTGCCCTAAATAAATTATGTTGTTTCACCAAGAATACAGAGATATTGAGACACCAAGAGATGTTTGTATGTCATTTTAAATTAATTTCGAACATGTAATTAATTATGAAAAGAAAGCATAATATTTTAAAATAATTATTACCACACAAGCTCTGTGAGTAAATAACTTTTTTCCGTTTTTAAAAGATATATAAATATTTTCAATGTTTTGAGCATTCACTTTGAGATCCATAATAAATTATAAATATTTATTTATTTATTTACCTTGTTTTCACATGGATCACGTAACAAAGTTCTCTATTAGGAGACTGCAGTTTCGACTAACTCGTAGTCTTTCTCAATCCTTCTCTAGTGAAGAGAGACTAGAGAAGGATTGAGAAAGACTACGAGTTAGTCGAAACTGCAGTCTCCTAATAGAGAACTTTTGTTACGTGACAGAAAAAAACGAAGTAAACAGAAATGAAGTACTTTTCGTCTGCATAAAAACAAGCCTCGATCGGATAAAAATGCTAGTAAAGTTAACAGAAAAGGCTATTTAGCAAGGTTATATTCTCTATTATTTTGAAAAGGTGACGATCTAGGAACACTGCGTGTTGTTGATTGAGTTGAGCCGCCCCTTAGTACCAAAATATCCAGGCATCGAGAGCGTTGGGAATCATCCGATCTTCTTGAAACATACTGAATAATGAATGCCCAAATATATCCCGATATAACAGTACCCTTTTTAAACAGTCACCCTGGAGGCCCTCGGGAACTATGCATAGTAGTATTCGGCGGAGTTTCGGGTGCAGAGATTAACAAAGGACTATTTATGTCGATTATATACTCCAGTTAGTAAAGAGATTTGGAATGAGAAGAACATAAATTCATATTATGCTTTCAGAAGAGAGCCGTAATCTGAATAGTAAGTAGCAAAAAAACTTTAAATCTTGCAAATGAGTGACATAACAAAGGTTAAATAACTATTTTTCACGCAGACAGGACTGGGAATTTGTGAACCTAAAGAGCAACGGCTTGTCAACATCAAACAAAGCCTCAAACTCTGGAGGTCAAGAACAGTCTGGAGGAGGACGATAGAGGAGGTAAAAACTTAATTGAAAGCTAAATAAGAAGAATGGAGTAAAAACGTTGTTTTTTAATTTTCGTGTATTTTAAAAACCACGTAAGTAAAACGTTTTCAAATATTTGAAGACAAACGTCTTCTGAGAAATGCTAATATTTGAATTGCAAATTGAGCCAAGATAAGAAGTTCATCTCAAGGCTTGTAAAATTTAATAAAAAAAATATTTAAAATACCATGACAAAAAAATATTTTTAGACCTCTTGAAAATGTTTTTTTTGTTTGAAACAATTTTGTGGATATAGAATATACACAAAAAAAACTATGAATAAAAAAAAACTGTACTTAGTTACAGTAGTTTAACAGTGAATAATTAGAATGTAAAAATAGTTTTTAATTATTACAAATACGTGTTACACTTTAAGTAAAGATATGCGATACATATTAAAAGCATTCGCTTAAAGTTTAGTTTCAACAGTGATCCTTTTATTTCTCACCTTAAGAAAGTACCGTGCTTCTTCTGAATAATATAAAAATCCATTGCTATGAAATATAGCATTATAAATAATAAGTATCATTGGTAGAATACGTTCAATATTGTAGTTATCATATTTTCTTAAGAGTAAACATTTTGTACTGGGAAAAGCTCCCTTGAGATGAGGCACTTGGAAAGCTTTGCTCCACTTTCATTCGCAATTGAAACAAAATAACAAACAAACTCAAAACACAATCAAAAAGGTAAGTAGAATTATAAAATAATACGAAATACTTATTGCATAAAAATATTCAGATTCAACTTTAATTTGGTAGGTAGAAGAATATCATCGAAAATACGAGTGTAATTATGCAAGTACATTTGTAGAAGATAAGACACAATATCGCAAACTTAAGGCCAAAAACGAAGTTATAAGTCTACGGAAAAATCAAAGAGAAACGACAATCTATTGAAATCGGTGAGCAAAATGATTGCTTATTCGTACATCCATACATACTTAAGTATAAAAACTATTTAGTATTATTTCTTACTTTAGTTTAAAAAGGTTTGCTTACTTCTATTGGTCTGTATATTTTTATAGTCACTATTTATATTAAACGTATTTCTAGGCAATTTAATATTCTAACATACTACCAGCTCTTATCAAAGTCAATCTTTTTATTCTATGATTTGCACGCCAAGCCAATTTCCTTTTTTCAGCAATTCAAATCTTTTGTAAATTAAACGACATTACATATTTCATACAAGAGAAAAACGTGGGTGGATTTAAAAATAAATAATGTTATTTTACTAACAAGGAGATTTCAAAAATATTTCTTTCTTAAAATGATGTCTTAGTAAAATTTGAAAGCAGAATGTTACAAAAAAATATATATAAAATGCGCTATGAAGATATTTTTCATCGCTGAAAGGGTGCGCGGTTTATTTTTTCGTTTAGTTTCAACTGAAAACTTCATTCAGGCCAGCTTGCAAGTTTTGCCAGCCGTATTTACAAATGTAAATTATAAAATTCCGTGGAGTCTTCTCGTTTACAAAACAATTCATTAAATATGTATTAAAATGTCTACAATTTACATAACAACCGTAATTGAAACTACAAAATAATTATAATATGAAGGAGCTGTATACTTTAAGTTTTTTATTAATATTACACATAGCCTAGATAAACCTACGTCGTTTTAATATATTAACATGTCAGTATATATATTAATGGTTATTCTACAGTAAACAACTCAATTTAATGAATAATTATGCATTGTTTAGAATTTGACTTCAAAGTAAATGCTAAAAATATAAATAACTTAGTTTAATAATCAGAATTATTAATTAAATAACGAATTTTATATAAAGCCAAAATTACGAAAACAAGACGAGTTACAGAATTAAAACTTTTGCGTTCTATTTACAAACAGAAATATTTACTATTACCCGCATTGGAGTCTCTGCTTCATTTAAAAGGAGGATGTCATTAGTATGAGGCGCACTTCTTTTTTTTTTTTAATAAAATATTTATCAGCGGCCGAGCAAGGTAGGTAATATTAAATAGTTAAGATATAAAATAAAGCCATGTGCTTAGTGATCGTCATTAATTTTTATCCGATGTATAATATCATGAAAAATTCATTTTTACAATATCGAAGAGGTTATCTGTCTACTTTAATTGAAGTTGAACACTCTCAATAAGGCGAAGCGACATCTGTGCTCTAAGAGATAGATCGCTAACAATATTCGCTCTCAATTTCATTTCGTAAGGAGGTGTCTGCTCTCTGGGGAAATTAAATGTCTAAGAAGATTATGTGACTTAAATACAATATTACTTCAAATAATTTTATAACTATACCCTCAAAGAAGGCATCTGAACACAATTTAAAATCCTCAAAAACATCATTTAAAATGTAAAAAAAGACGAATTTCATAATTCAGCAACAAAATACTAATATTTTTATTTTTATTTTTATTTTTAAATAGCAATTTCTAGCACATTCGATAGCAATTTATATTTTCTTATATTTTGACACCGATATCAAATGTATAAAATAATCCCTATTTATACAATAATTTATTATTAAAGTAACATCCTAATGTTTTCACCGGTTCGCGAAAAAAGCTGTTGTTGAATAAATGTTTGTATCCTTTAAAACACGAATGAGTCAACACACTTTTTCTACCTTTTGTCGTGTGTTAAGTTGACCAATCTCTTTGCACCAAAAATCTTCCGACCTCAGGAGCAACTGGCTAATTATCCTCCCCTTTAAAAATCTGATTAACAAACACCCAAATATATCTCGGAAACTATGTCTACTGTCATTTAATTTCGCAGGTTCCTGCCCTGAAGCAACGCAATGTTTTAGGTTGCATTGCCTGAAGGCAGGAAGTAGAGTACAATATGTTTACAGTTGGACCTTCGGGTAGAGATGTGACTTGCGATAAGGCATGGGTGATGTCAGCTGAATTATTATTTTTGGCGGCAATGTTTATCACAATATACTCCAATTGTGAAGCGAATATAGGAAAAAATATATTTTTTTAAAGTAATAAAATATGAAGATACATAAAGGAATGTTCGATTGTTAACTACTTTCTAATTCATCACAAACTGCTTTACGATATTCATTTATAAAATGATATTTCAAAATAACTAAGGACAGTGTGATGTAGAATTTTTAAACCCACATTAGCTGAGTCTTTGACCTGTTAAATTATTAAATCCGATAGCGCGTCGTAAATTTTCGCTTCAAAAACTGTGCGGAACATTTTCCATTGTGGCGGCGGGTAATTACTTCCAGTTGATCGGTTCAAGGGGATATGAACTGCAACTGCACCTCGCCATATGCACCAGCCCAGCCAGTCAGGCTGGCGTGCAGATAATGGGCCTGGATGTGAACTGAGCTGGTATCACGAATGCCTCGAATTGAGGGTCTGCATAACTGAGCTACGCGGCCGACGCATGCAGCCGGAAAAACTAACCTTACCCACGGCAAAAATACTTAACCCGGGAATCGCTCCGGCGCTGCCATAGAATTGTAATAATTGTTTATTGGACTGAGTTGCCGTGCAAAAGCGGAAATATTTATAATATTATTTTCTAGGAATCGTTGCCATAAAAGCAAATGCAAACGTGATAAATAATTTTCAATATTTAACAGATAAATTGATTTTTTTTGTGTACAAACATACGGTGGAATATTGTCAGACTGCGATAAAGAAAACTCATTATTTGATGCTTACATTACAATCCTTAAAACATAATCCTACACTATTTGACTAAATAAATTATATTACCCAGGAACCATACTTATATAAAAGTAAAATTACTTACAAATTAAAATACGTTAAGCCACTGAAAGTTGTTACAAACTATAAGTTATTCGGGGCAAATATATGAAACATTAAGAAATCTTATAATATCAATTACTTATGTGAATACTCATAGCATGTCAACAATTCAATTCTTTTTTATGCCAACAATTGTTATCAACAATGTCGTATTGTTTGAGTATGGGACACCTAATCGTTGTATGTGGAATGTTTATCCACCAACGCCTTTAATAGTGCAGCCTGGCAATCATAAATCGTTCATTATTACGGCGACACACTATTTTTTTGAAATTATCCGACTGACTAGCATTTTACTGGTAAAAGATCAATCAATAAAAAAAAACAAAATATGAATTATCGCTTTAAAAAATATAAATAAATAATTATTAATAAAAAAAAGACTTTTGTAACTCTATTGAAAGATAAATATTAATATTTCTTTAAGACTTAAATAAAAAGGTATTTTGTCAGGTTATATGACCTCTTATTATATCAAAAAAGTTAGATTAAAGCATAACAAAAAAAACGTAGCATAATAGACAATGTTTAAATTTGCATTGAGCAAGTAACAGAAAAATAACACAAAAAATATATATATCAAAGAAATATTATTTGCTGTACGTCAATTCTAATTAGTTGCAGAACTAACTTTTTAAAAAAGGAAGCCTCGCGGCATAAAGCAAGGAGGCTTCGCAGAAAGCTCCCGAGGCATCACGGGAGGTATAATGTAAAACGAGCGACTACAAGATTACCAAATGTCTTTCCTTATTAATGGCAACATAAATAAACACGGGGATCGCAAAGCCTGACGGCCGAGCCGAGTAAGTTATTGCGGGGCCAGGCGGGATGTCCCCCGCGAGATGGGGAGCAGAAGCCGGGTACTCATATTTACGACCTCCGCCAGTTCGGCGGACAAAATTTTATTATTTCTTTTGGAGGTCCCGTGCGCTAAAGCCTCCGTCCGTCCAGGATGCCGTGCGACAGCCTCCTCCGATAAAAATAAATCTACTTTAGGAAGGTGCACGAGTCGGGTGTATGTTACAAGTTTACGCGCTGTTTGAGAAGTGACGGGTTGACGTGTCGATGTCAACGACGCTTCAAATCACTTGGAGCGGTTGTCGGAAAGAGCGATGTGCAAGGAAAAATAGATTCCAGAATTAATTACATCAAACGATATGCGTCTAGTATTTCTAGAATATTTTAATTGTTTGTACAGAAAGAACCTTTCTTTGTTGAAACGAGCGTATTTGGAAATTAAATTCACGACGGTTACAAGTGCTTAACCCTAAAAAATGTATCTTACGAAAGCTATTTTTTAATTTAAGTCCGAAAACTATACGGACGCTTCAGTTCATTTCAACTGTAAGCGAAGCGATATTCAGACGTCTTGTTGTTCAATTTATTGATGTGTTTATTTATATCATAACTTGTATGTAACTGTCGCTTATATAGAAAACATAATATTATACATTTTAGTTACACCTCAGAAGTACGTTATAAATAAGAAAGTATTAGATCGTATTAAGCCCATGTAGTATCAATAAATCTTTAAAAGCTGATGTAAACGCCAATAAGCCTCAAACACGTAATAAAAAATAAATATTGCTTGCTAGAAAATTGTGTTTTATCGATATAAAAACAAGCTGCTGCGATAAACCGAAAACAATGAAATATGATTGCGTCGGGGCGGTGCGAACCCATAAAAGGAAGAATCATTCTTTAAATCCGATAAAATCCAATACTTTAACGGTCGTTGGAATATTACGCAGTTTAAAAATGGCGGAAAACACAGCGTCAACACCCTGGGAGCGAGTGGATGCACTTGCAAGGAAGTTCTCGCGAGGTCATAACTAACGGGCGGTGTGAAAATTCCTGGGAAACGAACTGGACGGAAAAAGTACTCTGTAAAAAGTCTGGCGATAAATTAAACTCCGGGCGCCGGGAAATTGCGACCGCCGCACCCTGGCGGCTGATGCCAGTAACGAGCAAGTCCGCGCCCACCGCCACCCAGCGCTTGAGCAGATATTGCAACAATTTTAAAGTCGCCATTGTATCTGTGATTAATCGCATTAGTTCGAAATTATTAAGCAGTATCTGACAACTTCTCTGCAGAGCCGTTCGGAGATGGAAGAAAATCCTACAGCTTTCAACAGGGACTCGTTAGCGATGCGATACGATGCGATCCGATGAACAAACTGAATTTTAATTGATGTAATATTTTTGCGGTATTTCACTTAGTTTTCACTCGGTTTTATTTAAGTAATTTATCGTTATAGATAGAACAATAAATTAGTTAGTAATTAGTATTTTGTTTTTATTATCAACGCATATGATCTTCACGAAAAAAAACATTGTCACCATTTTCCGTTCTTTTATTTAAGCGATCGTTTAAAAAAAATCAAATAGCTTTTCATATTAACAAATTAAACGTTGCCTGCTGTTCCTGAAAACCTTCGAAATCAATAATAAACCGAGTAGCTTGGTGTTTTACTGTAGGACCATGATTTTACACTACCTCCGACATAAAATATTCTTAATATGGTAGTAAATTATTAAAAACAATATTTCACAAGATTTAATTAACATGTTGGTTTATTTGATGGCAATTATATAAATACATCCTTTGTGGGTGCATTGTTTTCATGCCTGTCAGGTTTTCCAATAGCCATGTGTGTCGTTATGAAGCCCCCTCTATACCTGGCCGGCAATCCACGGTGCCGCACAATGTATAACATTAATGATTTTCCGTGGCAGAAACATGTTGCAGGAATCTGATATCGCCTTGCGTCGGTCGGTGAGTCACAAAGCGGAGACAGAGCGGCGACTGCTCGCCCCCACCCACCGCTCACCGCCCACCAACTTCCCGCCCTTGCCCAACCATATTCCAAAGCTCACAATCGATAGACAAAACTGAAAATAATTAAAAAGCATGCCTTCAGCCAGCTTCACAGATAAATGCGAGTTTGTCAGCATCTACTCTTCCAGCCAGGATGAACTGCTGAAGCTGCAGACTGGAAAATTGACGCCGCAGAGAAAACTCTTCCCACAGAAAATGCACGATTGATAAAATTATTCTAAAACATTTTTTATTTCACGAGTTATTTAGTCGCTTAATTTTTTTAATTCAATTCAATTAATACATCACCTTGTACCTTGTATTTGTATTTTTGAAGAAAATTTTAATGGTCCATAGAGAATTATGGTAATGTTTTATTCACAACCTACCCATAAACAAGAATCCTCCCCAAATTAACATTGCGTAACCAATCATCCCAATCTCATAAGACGCTTTATTTGTGTGTTGTCTTCCTTTCTCATCGAAAGAATAGTTTTCAGCAGAATTTAAAAAATATATAAATTGATTGGCCCGAAGTATTGTAATGGACAACCACAAGTTAAATTCGATATTTTATTTTACGATAACCTGTGATCTGTGTTACAACTTAATAAGTCAAATGTAGTTAAATATATTTATAATAATCAATACGGTTTAAAAGTCACCAATTAAAAATGTGATGAAAACCGCATTGAGTTATTAAAAAGGTATGTTTGTTTTTATGTAAGTACCTAGAGGAAAATACATTTATGGATTCTATATCGCTTGTAGTTATTAAAGATTGGGAGTGTTAAACCGCCAACCTCAAAACATTATCCAGCATTGGTAATGCAATGAGATTGACGTTTTTTTACGCACCGTCCATTTTTTTAAAGTAACTCTCTGTGACTGCGTCTAACACAAGTTTGCGGTTAATATGATTTTCACAACTAACGGTGTATTTGTAAACCTTATTAAACTAAATAGAACCAGCAATCTATCACTTGGTAAACGAATACATTATCCCCTCAGCGAAACTGCTCGACAAATGTAACCATAATTTAAAACATTATGTAACTTTATTCTGAGCAATTGAAATGCATGTGTCTTATGATTCGTAAAAAAGTTAAGAATAAAGTGAATGTTCTTACAAGTACTTATTTTAGTACATAATTACATTCAAAATAGAATAACCTTCTCTGGCTGCGAGGTTTTGGCACGTTGGTAAAAAGCACCTCGGTTAATGACACTCAACGAAATTGTTTCTACCCGTTGTATTTTCATTTTGTAAAGAGTGGTAAAGTGAAACAAACAGCTGTATACATCTACTTTGATTGGGATAATGCAGAAGTGATTTTTTGCGCAAATATGAGACTATTACGATACGATTTAAATTAGAATTATTTTGATGATTCGAATCCTACACTTCTATTATTTTCTGACAAATTTAGAATAAAAAAACATTGATATTTCAAATGAACATCCACTTTAAATTTGTTAAATTAAGAAAGTTTTTGAAAATAAAAACGTTTTTTTTGCAATGAAATGCTTGGTAAGAGCTTTAGGCGGTATTGAAGGTGAGGTCGTGCCTCCACGTCTTGACATTTTTCATCATTAGACTTTAAGCTCGCGCGCCGCAAAATCCCAAATGTGTAAATTATTGAAGTACTTTCTTAACTTTCTAAAAGCTGAGGCCCGAATTTTCTCCCAGTTTGAATAAGTTTTCTTCAAAGGCTCAGCACTTATATTTATTTAACGAACGGGCTAATGGAGGACTACCGGCAAGGGCGTCGGCTTGAAATTGTTCAGAGATCTTCACTATAATGCGTGACACCAATAAAATTATAAGTAGCGAATATTAAATAACGATGAATTTTAAAATCCTGTAAAATTTTAGAAACATTCAAGAGATACGTGAGCCAATTTCCGTTATTTTTTAATACGAATCACGTATGCGAGAAATGATTCAACGAATTCCTTAGTCAATAAATGAATGACACTAATCTTCAAGAGCATCAAAATGGTCTACTTTTGAACAACAGTGAATTCATGACGTCACAGCAGCGTCGACAATTTTATTGAATGACGAATTTGTTCTCTCGTGATTTCAGATCCGACATAATAATAATATAAATAAATAAGTAGACAACAAAGGAAAAACTGACACTCTAAATGGCAGAAAGGAATCACAAACGCCATTTTACATTAACATGTACTACATATAGTAAATGTTAAATATATATAAGACGACTTTTTACAATGACGGATTTAATATTAATTATATGTACTACGACAACAGTATTTTTTTTATTAAATTACAATAAATTAAGTTGATCATAAACGTAGTTTTACGTAAAAATTTCAGTTAAAAAAAACATATGATATTAATTAATACAAATGTTTATGCTTTCTCGAGTACTAATTTAGTTCGTATGTACTTAAATTCGTAACAATATAATATGTAAAAACATGGATATACTCCTACAACCATTTTTCAATTGAAAATGAAGGACAATACTAAATTATCAATCTTATGAAACACTATCGATCAATACAAGAACAACGAATGTATTGTAGTAGAACAGCTGATGATCAAACTGTGTAAATTTAAGTAAAAATTTATTTGTGATTTGGATTGTCATAAATTAAGTACCTAGTATTTATTTTGCTAAGTCTTCCTAAGCGAGCCCTAGACAGTCAGTTATGTTGCACAATTAACGTCTCTGCGCATTACCTTGACATGCAGAGACACATTGCGAAGGCAATACGTACAGCAAATAATAATACGAAATAGTGTCTAATATAATTGATCGTGTAATAAAGTATGTATAAAATTGTTTGTTTGTTACAATTCATCTAGGTACTTAACAGTAACATTATTTTTACAACAATCTCATGCCTCAATTAATGATTTCCTTAAATATTAGTCATATGTTTGATTAATTAAATCTACAGTCCTATAAAAACGGTAAGTATTGAGCTTGATAAAGAAGTACACGTTAATGTTTTGTCCTAAATTATAAAAGTATATCATTTTAAAAATATATAAAAAATTAATGATAAATATGTAAACTATTATCAATTTAAAAAATATATAAAATTATTAATTTAGTTAAGTCATGATATAATTTACAAGTGTCGTAACCTATTTTAAAAGAAAACAACTAAGAGATTTTTTTCAATATAATAATAATATAAAAAATAATTGTAGTAAACGAATCGACTATTTAATAACCAGATGCTGTGAATATGGAATTTTTTATATCATAAAAAATGTGTAACAATGGAGTCTAACATTATAGAAGTGTGAATAATAAATTGTTTTCACATGTTAATCAATTTATCATCCATAACATTTAAAGTATTCTAATTAATGTCATGTAATGAATATGTCATTTAATACAAAACTGAATAATCACAATGTCCTTCTTTGTTTATCATATCTTCGTTATACTTGAATAATGACAGAAGTGGAAGTCAGTGTCTTTTATACAAACATTTTATTTATAATTTATTTCCGTTATGAAAAATTGGAGAAAAGCATCATATTGTTACATAGGTTTTTCCGCAGCCGATTTTCAACCACTCCGTGTATGGAGTATTGATTATCACCTCCGACTGTGCTATAATGATATTCTTGTGCGTCACAGACATCCGCTGGTTCAATTCATTCCAGTTTTTACATACAATGAATTATGTAAGCCAATTAACAATTCCTAAAAATTATACTGGAAAACTCACCAAATTTACTGTTGAATCTTGCCGGAAAGCACAACTGTGGAGCCCACTGACAACTCTGACATTTGCACTTTTGTATATATCTGAAGTTAGCCGCGCATGTCAAACAGCAGTGACCATGCGTACAACACAAAACGTCAAAAGTGAGCGCGAAATTCAAACATTACAGTCAGGTTACAAAATAAGTACATCATTTATCATCATATTCCATATAATATATAATTATAAACATATTATTAAAAAAAAATACAATTTGATTCAACCCCATGTACAGTACTGAAAAATCAATGAAAATGAATGACAAACGACAAAAATATACGAGAATCGACAGAAAAATGGCGATTTTCGACGAAAACTGATTTAATCTACGAAAAAAATGTACCAAAAAAAAAAATTTAAATAAATAAGAAAGACGAAAAATATGAATAAGGAAAGAATATTATTTACCAAACCATATCGATCTGTCAATAATAAGGGAAATAGTAGAGAAGAACATGAACGAAAATACAGTGAGGCCCCGCTTAAAGCTGTTTGGTTTAGCGCTGTTTCAGTTTAGCGCTCTTTAATTTCAACCCGGGGTTATTCTCCGAAATTGTGCATAAATTGTGGAAAAAATAGTGGAATTACCGAAACAAACCGGTTTAGATGAAGTAAATGTGGAAGATGTCTAAGAAATAGTTTAAGAAACAGCAGCTAGTCTTTCTAATAATGAGCTCAAGGAATTAACTGAGCAAGAAGAGAACAAAAATAATGACATTAGTGATTTCGAAAATGAACTTTCGATGGCGTTTGTAAAAAAGAGTTTGACCACTATAACTGAAATTATGGACCAATTTGTTGAAAGTGATCCAAATTTTGATAGGAGTTCAAAAGCAACACAGGGTGTTATAGATGCTTTATCCACTTATCAACAACTTCTAACAGAACGCAAAAGGAAAACGCAAACTACATTACATGCCTTCTTGGCATAAAGGCAAAAAATTGGAAACACAGAATATACTGAATGATCTAACTGACTTAGAATTTTATTTGTTTTTATAAGTATATTCGTTTATACTGTTTTTATAATTGTAAGAAATAAATGTTTGGTTTTATTTTATGTAAGAAAAACATAACTATTAAATTTAATACCTAACCCCATTATTTACATGTTAAGATAGCCTCGTTTTGCGCTGTTTCGCATTTCGCTTTACTTTGATGGAGCGTATCCCCCGCGTTAAGCGGGGCCTTACTGTATATGATAGAAATTGACATTATTTTATTCAAATAAAATTATGAAAAGTCAATTAAAATGGATGAAAAATGACATAAATCTGAGTATCGACAGAAAAATGCTGAGAATTTTCATTTTTTTTCAAAGATTGATATCATTTTTCATATATTTTCTCCAATTGTTCATCGTTTTACATGGATTTGAATCAAATTATGTCAATATTTACATTTTTTCGTCACGACTGCATGTTCTTCTCAACCTTACCTTAATATTTACAGAACAGTACGGTGTTGTGTATAATCTTCTATCATTATTCACTGTTTATCGTCATTCTTATACTGTTTTACCGATTTTTCACCATTTAAAATAAGTTTAAAATAGATTTTTATGTATTTTTCTATGATTTCCATCATATAATATTTTGTTATTTACAAGTACATGTTGTAGTCACTTTTTGGCATAAGTTTTAAAGGCTTGGTACTTTTTTGTAGACTTTCATAAGTTTTGGACATTTCTTTGTCATTTTTTTTTATAGACTATTGTCATTTTTGATATATTTTCATCGATTTACGTGGATTTGAATCTATTTATTTATATTGTCAGCGTCTCTTTTGTATTTGTTTATCTTATCTCTATTTATATATTCTCTTTTTAAATTTGTTTATATTTTTATTTGTTTATATTGATCTTATATCTATTTATCTCTTTTTTAATTTCTTATTAGATATATGTATGTTGTGATTTTTAGTTGTAATTTATACCTGCATTATACTGATCAGTTCTATAAATAAGGTTTCGACGAGGGAAGAAACGAATGCATTGCTGAGAGGAGCTTTATGATAATTGACATTGTTTAATAATATGTAGTTATAATGTGATAACTGTACAAATCTTTGCTGGCAAAGGGAGTGTCTAAGGTAAACAGTCCTGGAATATCTGCTCCTCTACCTGGCTGCGGTTGCTGGCCTTCCATCTAGGACAACAGTTGAATTATTGTGTATTGTGTTTTATTGATGCTTTGCTATACTTTCTTATTGGATTTTACTAATAATACTTGGCCAGTCATCTCTGCATCTGAAACTCCACCAAGTATATACTATGTGTATTTCAAAGGCCTTCTAAGGCGAGAGCCAAGGAGCATAAAGAAATTTGTTGATACATTTTTGATAGAGAAAACCAGTTTTTTCAATCATTGGAAATGGGATTCAAAAATAATGAGCCAGCTGTTAAAGTATAAGAATTTATTCATTATAAAAAATAAAAGCAATTTCTATTCCTTGTTGCAAATCACTTAACAATATTAAGCAGATTTTTATTGTAAGTGAAAATATGAAATCACACTAAATAATTACTAGATATGTTTAATATTAAATGCATATAATTGAGTTTATACATAACACAGTGGGAATTACAGGAAAGCAACCGCTTATTATCGGAATTCTTCATATTGAATAAAATATATGTGTGACACTAAAATATTATAAATTACGAGCTTTGGGCCTTTGCAAATCGCTGCGATACATCAACCCAATTAGCAACATCAAATATCCTCTTGACATAGTCAGCGCGAACATTCTTGTACTGCAGGTAGTAAGCATGCTCCCATACATCAATTCCGAATAAAGGAATCAAACCTATTAACAGAAAAAAAAAGTATTATTAAACAAATATTATATTAGGCTTGGAAAAAACAATCCATTATTTTTCAAATCGATAGCTTTGGTTATCTCTATCTCGCGATGTTCAAGTCCAAGCGGGTTACATTGGCGTTAAAAATATTAGATTTTGAACTAAAAACAAATATATAAAGTTTTGTGATAAGGTGACTTAGTTTTGTTTGAGCGAACGTCAAAGATGGACACTACAGAGAGAAAATACGCCATATTTTACAGTTTTAATCGATAAAGGGGAAAACACAAGGTAGGCGGCTGAAAATGTGAAAAATGTTAATGTAACAGCTAATCATGCTTAATTATGGCTTCATCGTTCTGGTGATTTCGATGTCAAAAATGCACCACGTGCACGAAGGCCAATTTATGAAAATGGGTTGAAAATAAACATAAATACCTGTGGTTGCTTCAAGAGGATCTTGGTTTGCACAGGTGGCAATCTGAAGGCGCTTAGACTCCTTGTTGAATCCTAACCAGCCCCAGCCAGAGCCCTGGACAGCAATAGACTTATTTGCCAAAGCATCTTTCATCTTTTCCAGGGAGCCAAAATCTCTAAATAAAAATAAATAACAATTTATTACATTTTACATTGTATACAGTTTGTTTTGGCATATCATTATTTAACAAAGACCTTTTTATTCTTCATTTTGTTCAATGCACAATTTGATTAATGTCATAGAAATTATATTCATTTATGCATATAATTTTTTTTTGAAGGTAATAATTTATTGATTATTATTAAGTACTCTATGGTGTGTTTAATATTATTGGAATAAAATATAATTAAATTTGGAAATGCAGGAAAGAATTAAAAAATAATATACATTTAAAGTAAGAATTATTTATTACTTTTCAATAGCACTCAGTAGCTCTTTAGAAGGACTTCCTCCATTGGGGGAAAGATTCTGCCAGAATATTGTGTGGTTAATGTGACCTCCTCCATTGAATCGAAGAGCAGGAGCCAGGGAAATAATGGTAGAAACATCAGCTGAAAAACCAATAACCGCTTAATAAAATTTGCAAATGATTTCCTATTTGTGAAAATCATTCTATAATATATTAAATGTTGGTTTCACATTTACAAAGTCCTCACATTTACTCTGTGCTCCAGCAAGTTTGTCTTCTGCAGCGTTCAGGTTTGCAACATAAGTGGCGTGATGTTTGGAGTGATGCACGGCCATGGTCTCACCAGAAATGACCGGCTCCAGAGCCTTGTATTCGTACGGCAGATCAGGCAAGGTGTGCTTCTGCTTTGAGAACACATTGCTGGTCGATTTCCTTCTACAAATATTTAAGCACAAATATTCATTATTCATATAATCCAAATATAAATTGCCCCGATTATCACATTGGAGTACCTGAATATTGTAATTAATTTAATTTATTTCACCTATATAGTTAGAAACTTCTTCAGTGATTATATATTTTTATGAAGTGATTATATATTAACATCACGACATTCAATGAAGTCTGTAGATTAATGTATGTTAACCATCAACTAGCAAAGTTCTTCCTAAATGCTACCAGTAGAATACTCTTCCACCGTCTGTGTTTATTTACATATATTCTGGATCTATTCGACATATATAAATATACACTTGCAATTTCCCCAACCCACTCACAAACACAGCACATGTTTTCCGAATGCAGGGTCCAGCCACCCAGGCTAAAAGTCATGAAGTGCACTGGTCTCGACTGGTTGTGCTCTCCTGCACCAATTTCATAAAAAAACGCTGCATTAATCTTCGAAAACTAAAACCATCAAGTTAAGATATATATAAGAAGAATGTATAAAATGTTTAAAGAATATACATTATTGTTTTACTGTATTCGTTAACTGTGGCTATTTTTGGATGAGCATTTTTATCTTTAGATGTTTTTCTCCCCGATACATCGTTGAATGTAGGATCAGATAGAAAAACTAAATACCTCAATGGGCTCTACTAAAAAATATGGAGCATTTGAGGATGGTGCAATAATTCAAATTGCAATATATTGTAATATATCCTCTATCTTACAGTGTATGTCATGACTGAGCATGGTATCAATAACCTCGTTATAATATATATCGGGTAAATTAGTCTCATTCACCCTCTTCTTTGGTGCTTTCTTGGTAAAGTAAGAGTAGTGAGAATCGAAATTCTTTACATGTTATATTATAGGTAGGTAGGTAAATTATGTTAAATTAATATTAACAACAATATGTAGTAAATAAAAGTTTTGTCAGTAAGCTTGCTAAATGAAATTAAAGAAGAACATGGAGAAAAATAATATTATTGTTATATTAATTAAATTTCATTATTTCAGCTTACACAAGTGATACAAAAGTACCGCGTCCAGCAAACATTTTTGAGTGAGAATAATAAATTACACAACCCAGATCCAAAACAACACCGGCGTAGACAATCAGCTGCTCGCTCAGAAAAATAAGTCATTACGCAACTTCGCGCATGCGCCGTAACAAAACTCACACTCGTGATACTTTCACGTTACTTGAGTAACAAATTTAAAATCTCTATCAATGTTTGGACCTTAACGCATTTATTATTATAAATTATACCATAACTACTTTTTTAAATGGGCACCATTCACTAAGTTGATGTCATAAAAAGACCGACGAAAATGCGCGAAGACCAACCAAGAAGGATGACGGTCTTCAGCCAGTCATCCAGGTAATCCAAGTCAGCGGAGCGGAGCTACAACATCAACCGACTGAATGGCGCGTATTTTAAAAAATAAAGTAATGATACCGCACCTGTATAAGCAGGCCCGGCGAGAGATGCGGATGACATGAGTAAATGGGGTTTGCTGGAGAATGCGGTAAATGGACCAAAAAAAAATTGGAGAGCCTGCATTCTTTTTTTTGTTCGTAAAAACTTTAATGGGCCGCTGAATGTTGTTGAAAAGTTTCGAAGACGAAAAATTTTAGAGGGCCCTTGATAGGAATTTTCTTTTGCTTATCAAAAATCTGTAAACCGATTTTTAACTCGAGGCACGAAATATAAGACCTTATTTCAGTCACAACATTAGAAATATCTTTAGAGATTAAAAAAACATCTCGCATCTTTATGTAAAATCGGTATCCCCAAATTAAAATTCAAATCTAAGAATTCTGCCAAATATGTTCGATAGTCAAAAAACTCTATTTATTTTCTTTGGTGAATTATTATTCTTAAAATCATCAATTGTGTATTTTGAATTAATTGAAGTATGTACTTGTTCTTAAAGCAATCATAAATAAGATTTATATCTCTTAAAATTAAAAATGCGACTGTTAAAAGAAAGGGATATAGGATTTTTTTTATTTCACAGTATTTTGAGTTTGCAATAGGAGATCCCACAGTTTTCATAGCATTTTATGTTCTAACAAAATTTTATTCCTACTTATATTTATAAAAATGTATGTTAGTGTGTTTGTCCTTTTTGCATTACTCCACTATTCATCTACTCGATACGAAACATTTAGGAATGATTGCATTTACGCCCGTGAAGATTACTGTAACAAAAAATCTAAAAATGGAAACGGTAAAACAGTAATGAGTAACATGCGCTCACCAACACCTCTCTGTAGCAGCCTGTACATTATCTTCTTATTAGTCAGTAAATTCTAGTCGAGTTGTAATTTTTCTAATATGATACAGAATCAAATATACTCTTATATATCATTTTTCTGATATGATAAATCGATGAAAGTTACAGAAAGTATTGCGTGCATGTTTCTGTGTAAAATGCTCCCCCATTTTACACAAGTCGGGACAGGAACGGAACGGGAATGGCGAGGGAAAGGGGCGGGAATGGATCGGAAGCAGACATATACAATCTAATGCATAAAATTCAACCGATTACAATGAAACATACTTGAGTTATTACGTAAATTTATAAAGAAAAATTAAACAAATTCACTTTAATAAACAGAATGCATTACAACACAAGCTGGGTTCAGCTAGTTATAAAGTAAAAACTAAAATTTAAGTAATAATTGTAAAAATGATGTACACAAATTTGTAAAAATATATTTTGTTCACAAAATATTACCAATACGATATAAAAATATAAAATACAAAATGATAAATGTAATATAAAGATATTTTATTCTAAAATTCTGTTTTCGGTCTGTTTGAAATATATTCTTTCAATTTCGATAATGCATTTACATTATCCACCACCACTTTAAGATTATCATAACCATCTAAAATATTACGACGGCATAGAAAGTTAAGATAGTCAGTTGCTCCAGCAAAGTAAAAGTCTGCCCAGGAAAGCTGTAAAATAAATTAAAATTAAATTTACTGGTTCCATTTTAATAAATGTTTTGCGTCTTACAAATTCTGGGGTGTGTACAATTGTAATATAAAATAAAATCTTACTTTTCCACAAGCTAAATACCCTCCATTAACTTTTGCCATTTTATTCAAATTATCTAAGAAAAAGGGTATAGCTGTATTTTTAAATTCTTCAAATTTTTTTTCATGCACAGCTGGATCCTCTATTTCTCGTAGAGATCGCATCTCTGTAAAAAAAACACACTGACTCATTGTAATACTTAGTTACCAAGAAAAAATACATATAATTTGGCAATAAATCTTGGCTGTATAAGATTGCTAATATTATGAATGAAATAATTTTAAGCAAATAGGGACATATTACTAAAGTTCCGTCAAAACAACAAACCTCTTATGTTGAAACAAATAAGTTATAATTCTGATAAAATATGAGTACTCTAAGTAGTATTCGTAACTTATATTAAGCATATACGTTATACTATAGTACCTAATAATATTGTTTAGATACAAATGTGTTATTATGCTTACTCATTATAAAATCATAAAACACGTCAGCAACAATATCAATTTCCGCAGCTTCTTTATCATTAACGCCGTTCAATCCACATTTCTTCGCAACATACCGGCAAATGGCTCTGCTTTGGTGCAAGGATGCGCCATCAATCTCAAGCAAGGGTAATTGACCTAGAGGATATGCTGAAATATTTTTTATAAAATATTCATTAATTTTAATACATAAACATTAAATTAAACCCTGCGTGATGCATAAAATTATTATACTGGTATTTAGATCGTATTCAGATAATTTTAGTAGATATAATATAATTTTAGATTAGCAATGATAATTAAAATATCGTTAATGTATATCATATATACTAATCTGTTCATTTAAATTTATTTTTTAACGCGGTGAGTTTATAGATATATTATTTAATAAAAAAATATAAAATATGAGTAATATTAATAGAGGATGTCTAAAAAATGGGAAACAGGTTAAAATCTAGGCTAGAACTTGCGTTTCGAAAAACCGTTGCATGACCAATAATATTATAATATACGCTATGAACAGAATTTAATTAATACAAATAAAGGGTTCACTCATGTGGGCCAAGTAAAAAATATATTTATGACTTAGCTATGAAGAATGGGCGAAAACCTTTAGAAATTTATTAACTGCCGCAGAAATTCTTACCCTGAAGAGTTTCACAATATACAGCATTATCGTTTTAGCCATAACTATTGGCGACTGCATTCCCAATTTTATTTTTGTTTAGAAAAATACAACGAAGCAGATAATTATTTGGTAAAAAATATGATTGATGTATGTAATTTATTGAACTGTTTTTATACTCGTGACAATAAAAATTCAGAATTAAGATAACTCCAAATATTTTTTATGTATTGTTATATTAAATACATTTCTATAAAATTGTTTTATATATTTACTCAAACAAAAAAGGTAAGTTTGGCACACTTGGCTCTTAATGATGGAAAATTCATCGCGGACACGGAAACGCTTTTTTTTAATTATAGTTTTAAAAAATATTTGGATAAATATACTTTATTCTACTACATAACTGTACAATATAAATTATATATAGAAGGAATCATAATTAAAGATTGTAAGCTTTGTAGACTATTTTTATAAATACTTACTAATGCAATATCAACTATTTTGCGATAAAACAAAAAACACAAAAAATACTTACATGGTTTTGTGTCCGTCCATTCTTTTCCAAATCGGTCAATTCGTTTTTCTTCAAATGGTATGTCACCATAAGTCAATAACATACGAATCGGCTCACCGAGAGCCCTCAAGTTAAAGTAAGTCAATTTACAACCACTCATTTTCGAGTAAGAATTTCGAATGATAAGAAAATTACTTTTGAGTTTTGTACACCGCTTTATATTATGTAAGGTTAAATATTTACATGTGTGATAACTCATATATTGAAACATGTTACACATATACAATTGTACTATTCTAATATTCGAGTATTTCCAGCTGATTTGATATCCGCACCAAAATAATTGTACACACAATCAAAATGATAACTTCAATACAAACACAGAATGCTGTAATATTATTGCCGCCATTAAACTACTAATTATAATACTATTGAACAGGCGTGCGTAGACAAATGATACCAGTATTTCTTAATGTGTTACTGTGTGATGGCAGTAAGATATCTTAAATGTACGAGTATTAACAAAACCTCAGCGGATAATATGTCGTTACGTTGTGTTCGCTGACGATCTATGCGGAAATGTTGCCGAATTATAATATCGGCAGAGCGGCTTTCAATTAGCATAAATAAATCATTTTTCAAAAGCACCCATTACCCAAGTCGATATTATTCATCCATATTATATAATATGAAGGGAAATTTATCAATAAAAAATCTTTTCTTAACTAATCTTAACTAGATGTAAAATATTTTTGAGTACCCAAAGGCTTATAACTTAGCCCAGTTTTCTTGATGAAATATCGACTTGATAAATTAAATATTTGAAGATGTGTATGTATTTCAGTTTGTCTACGATTGACACTCGAAGAACTTAATTTATCATATGATTATTATAAATAAAATCTGCAGTAACTATTTGAATAATGTATTAATTCATATAACGTAATTATGTCGAAATCCTGTGGGATTTCTTTTTGACAAATGTCAAAGAATACTGATATTAAATAATCACTTTAGTCGTTATTTTTATCTCAACTTACTACGTTGTTGTGCTTTATTTATTGGTCTTTTAATGAACAACAAAAAATTATTATTAATGTCTTTAAATTTCACCTTATCTTTTGAGATAACTCAATAACATTGATAGCAATAATGTGAAACATAAAAATAAATTGTTTATCCCTTGTATAGAGTGCTCACATTCAAGCTTTTTGGGAAAATGTTTACAAGAATAATATATTATTTTCTAAAATAAGAATAATTTTTGTAAAAAGTAAAATAACGTAATGAGTGAATTTTCATTTTCTTATTTATATTTAACGTCTGGAGCATTTTACTAATATTAGCGGTGTTTAATTGTGTAAATGAAATTATCCGAATTTCTCACTTTTAGTGCACCTCATACAGACATTTACGTTTTTTTAAATACTATACTACTATCTGACGTGATTCTTTTTGATCTAAAATTAAATATTCAATATTATTTTCTAACACAAAAAATACACAATTACCAATATATATAAAGCAGTGTTTTCCTTATCCGTTGCACAACTATATCGTATGACCGCACAAGTTTATTGTCACACAGTTCTGGTAGCTGCCATTATCCATGCCTTCTCCTATCTATCGAGGAAAAACGTTGGACGTAAAATAACATTTTGCGTAAACTATTTGTCGTTTTGCTTTAGTCAAATCCTATCTAACGTCACCCAACTATTATGTATGATAATAATAAATGATTTTAAATGAAATTTTCTAGTCGGTAGGTATTTTGACTTTCATTTTTCTGTCAAAGTTGTCACAGACGAAATTTTTAAATATACTATGTTACATCTTTTAATTCTTAATGCTACTAAGCAAATACAACTCTTTTTTGTTTTGAATATAGATTTTATAAAACCTGGTACACTTAATTGAAGTGTTACCAAAATATTACACAACAAACTAAAACATCCATATAATTTGTAACAAAATTTCACTTTTGAAGTCCAAATTACATTATGCAGTATTTATATATTGTAGACGTTGTTTTATAATCATACCTTCATAATATTAATATTTTTTTAAATATCTCTTTTCATATTATAAAAAAAATAATACTACTAAGGTAGTAACAATACATACCTATTCACAATACGGCAGTCGCTAAAGACTTATCATGAGGAGAGTTTTTCCATCGCTTGGCAACACTGCCGCAGTGTGATAGCAGAAAAATCATAAATCCTCTTCAGTGAAGTATTCAGAATTACAGAAACGCAGTTGCCTAAATTTTCAATTGACACTCAATATCATTATTTGAAAGCAAACCGCAAAATATGTAATGTAGAAAGCCGCAGTGCTCCAGCTGTCCCCGCGGCCTCTCCGTTTGTTTACAACTCGTGCTTACGCACTGGCGATCCGCTTATTGCGACACTGCACGTTGTTTATTTATAGACCACCACAGTGCAATCATGTAATTAAAATATTTAAAAAATATGTCACAGAGGGATACCGCTATCCACCTCTTCGCCGGGGGGTAAGGATTACAACCTTATTTTCAAATATTTCCTCGTGTTTACATTTTAAGTTCGCACTTGCGCTCACAGGATTTTATTATCTCTCGGCTAACCTTCTAGTTCATTTTTACATCTGAAATATTTGAAGCTGTCCGGTGTCATGTGAAATGTCACGTTACCACCGAAACACTAAACTCATCTTATCATCCGTTCCGGTGAAAATCCATCGATTATAATTCAATAATCACTCGTTTCATCAATCAACTTGATATTGTGTCCATGTTTACATTTTGCTCATCGTATTTATTATGTAAAGGGATGCGGCGACAAGATGATTATTACCGATAATTAATCACCATTAGTAGCTTACACTCTCAAATATCTGAAACATATTATTTTTTATATTTTTTTCACCAAAACGAATGTGTGATGAAATTCAGAGTAATTTTTTGACAGTAGCGAATTAGTAATGTTCTAAAAAATCTTCTTGGCTCATTATAACATAGTATCGACCTTCATGATTGTTTTGTCATTGAATTCATATAATTTTTGGTGAGGACAATATTAATTTTATCATCTTATTAATAATATGATGTAATGGCTTTTGAACAATATCAATCAACCATAAAAAAGGTTATTCATTTCTTATGGAACAATTGTGATAGATTAAATTAATTACATTTAACTGTTTTATATTATTAATATGAATAAACATTAACAATATATTGTTAAGGATAAATAATATTAAGCAGTATATATTAGTTGCATAACTGTATATTGACCATTTAAAACAATAAATATTTCATAATTTAAAAATAATATTTCTTCCTTCAAAAGTTTTATAAAAACTTTACAAATATTATGATTTAACTCTTTAAATTCTCCTAAATATTTTAAAGATTGTTTGAAATATAAGGATTTTAAAATAAATTTACTTTATCAATTTTTTTTTTATAAATAATTTTATATTTTTCTTAAAATATAAGGGGCTGCAATATTTTAAAATAAAACAGTGATTAAAAATTATTTAAATTAAGCTATTAACTTATGTCAAACAAAGTTAAGCATCAACTAATGTGTTGTTGTGGTAATTACTTTCTTTTATCATATTCACTCCATATTTGGAACATATGGACACCGAAAATTTCTGTTTCACAGTTCTGTAAGCTCAGATTTTCTATGCCTTGTCCCAGAACACCTATATCTCCGGAGGTCCACATGGGAACATAGATGGTTCCCGGAAGCCTCCAGGGCTTGAGCCCGCGAACTTGCATAGACTGTGGCTATAGTATGTGAGAAATATTTGGGTGTTCAGTGAACAGGGTTCTTAAGGAGATCGGATGATCAGCCCGACACTTCCGAGTCCTGGACAATTTTTGTTTTGTCCTTAAGGCGTGACTCGACCGTGCAGGGGGCATGTAAAGAGCTTTGATTTAATGAAATTGATTTAAGAAAATTAAGCTTGGTCGGGATGCGAACCGACTGCGTCTGAGTCAGAAGCAAACCCTTTAACCACTGGACTATGCCGCCCGGCTGATTACTTAGAATTTACAAAACTTAAATATATATATATGTATATATTTTTATGTTTTATACAATAATCCAGACAAACTTGAAATGATTTTTTAAATTATTTTGGAGGTATTTAAAGTGGAATATTCTGCCTGGTGGGTTTGAATACAATGTAAGAAAATAGTATGTAATGCAAGATATAAGTGATAACAATAAAAAATGACAACTCTTTTATGAAACTATATTGTATTCTAAACTATATTTAATTTTAAAGTGATTATTTTTTAACCTGTTATGATAGTCAATAAGCGAATGCATACAACATATATTATTTTCTTAAAATATACTAATATTTTTGTTTATATTTTTAGCATTCAATTTGAGATGCATTTCAAATATTAAATAGATAATAATTTTTACCTTAATCACAGAAATAAATACTGCGATTTCTCACTCACTTATGTGTAAAACCATTGTATCTGCCTACAAATTATGCAATAATTATGTATCCAGTATATTAATTATTTTCACAAACGATAAGTAAGTTATTTAATACCAGTTTCAGCAGCTAAATGTTATCATTTGGTTTTTTTAATGTAAATATTTCTTTGTAGTGTGGCTGGTACAGCAGGCGCGGTGGTCACCTGTCCATTGGAGGTGGTGAAGACTCGGCTACAGTCCTCGCGGGGCGTGGGTCATCCCACGCGCGCCCCCGTGGCCCCTTCGCCTATACAGGTAAGAAAATATAATAGATGGCTTCAGCCTTTGTGGTCACAGTGATATCTTTAGGGTTCTTACTGACATTGGGTTGCTACAATAACACTGATGGAGTTAACAGTGTCATGCAAAAAGCATCCACCGTTTAATTGTTTTTCAGTTCCAAAGTATTGAAACAATACAGAAAAA
This sequence comes from Glossosoma conforme, assembly GCA_022606575.1. Classification (NCBI taxonomy): domain Eukaryota; kingdom Metazoa; phylum Arthropoda; class Insecta; order Trichoptera; family Glossosomatidae; genus Glossosoma; species Glossosoma conforme. Next base: position 738,969 of record JAGTXR010000161.1, on the reverse strand, counting down.
TAGTTTCCTATGTTTTTAAAGTATTAAATTCTCTTAGGCTATCAATATTTATATTTTTTATATGCTTCTTATAGAGGTATTAACAATCTTTACAAATTATCAAACGTGTTTATAAATCAAATTACGTGCATTTTGTTACTCAGAATTCTCACAATATGTCCATAAAAGAATGTAGATAACGATGAGTTAAATCAAATTATTGTATATAATTAAATTAGTATATGCAGATTAATTATCTTGGATATGCAAATGTCCATTCAAGGCATTAAGTGATAGCCTTTGTGTCACGACAAATTAAGGGAGGTGATAAATTGATCATTTTGAATGTATTATTTTACGTAAATGTTAAGTAAACGTTTTTTAATCCCTACTATCAAGGACACTACTCTTAAGAACATTCCAATTGATTTTACTTGCATCTATTCATACATCAACGTTGGCCTGTAAACTTTTTTCTGTGTATCACTACAATTTTGACATATGATGACTCAAAACAATATATGTTAATTCAGGATGATATATGTCAAGTGTATTTTAATTTAATTAATTTAATCTTTTAACACCACTGGTAGGTTTTGGAATATTATCCCAGCATCTGTGTTTTATTCCTCATACAATTTGTATCTTCAGAATAAGCAGATTAATAAACCCTTGCATCTCATCAATTCCTATACGCACACAATTCAAACACAACACAATCCCCCCCATATTTGCTTCAATGCGCAAACATTCACTGGTATGCCGACGACAGCACTGTCCATGAGAGTATAATCTTCCATAAACCTCCGAAACATTCGGAACTATCTGCTGCTAGGGAATCTCTGGTGGAGAAGATGAACATGTCTATTGAAAGCGTTTCACTATGGGGCGACCTCAACCTCGTCAGTTTCAACATTTCAAAAACCCAATCATGTACTTTCTCCACCAAGAAGACTGCTATGGATCCTGTATCTTTCAACGGTTGTTCTCTTCCGAAAGCAAGCTCCATCAACATGCTTTGATTATCAATATCGAATAATGTCAAATATTACGAGTCAATTAAGTGTAAAGCCGGTCTCGCTTCCAAAAAACTAGGTGTATTATATAGATCACGTCAGTATTTCAACGATAAACAACTTCTTCTTCTATATAAAGGACAAATCCGACCTATCCTTGAATACGGCAGTCACCTTTGGATTGGAGCCCCAAAATACCTTCTAAACTTAATTGACTCAGTTCAAAGAAGAGCAATTCGTTTGATAAACAATGACACCCTTACGTCTAATCTAAAATCAATGGAACACAGACGTAAGATTGGTTCTCTTAGTCTTTTCTACCGTTATTACCACACATTATTCTACTAAGAAATAGATAATACATTACATAAAAAATATTGTATTTTTTATGTTTCTTTAATGTTATCCTCTATGTACATCATTTACCTTTATTTGTTGTCATTACATTATTGTTGTATTATAGATAGTTGTACGGAAACTATAGAATGGGCATTAATATTCAATAAATATATTGATATTTATCTTACAAAAAAAAGATTAACATATAAAATGTCAATATGTAAAGTGACACGTAATCAAAAGCAAAATTGGTGATCATTATCTCTGTAATTATTAGTAAATTGCAATGTTTTTGCAAAATATTATTATTAACCTTGTCGTTACAGAGTTAACCATTGTGTTTGTCGTAGTATTCCATTTGATGGAACATGCTAATGTACTGAATCATTCTTCTACAAACAAACATAATCACTTCGTCATTCCTATTTTAATTTTTAACAAGAATTCATTATCAATATTTCTTTACTTTTAAATAATTAAATCACCCTATGGTAAAATATTAGGGATCTAATTTAATTTATTTCATATATATTAATATTTAACATAACTTTGTATGACAAATTTACTTGGCATTCTATATAATTGAATATTTAGTACTTACTTATGAAGGTTAAATATTTGTAAGAAATACTATAACTTCATACTGATAAGGAATAGTTTTTTGTAATATTAATATTGAAGTACAAAAATATTATTGAAGTTAAAATGGAATTTGCTACTTACGATTTTTTATGTTGTAGATATCGCAAATTCCTCGAAATGATGTTAAAATGCAGCCTCGTGTTAGTCTAATTCAATGTATAAGGTAAATGAACAAAATTTTCATTAAAATGTATATTGAAAACATTATAAATAACTCTTGAGTTCTGCGAAAAATATTTTTCACATGCCCTTTGAAGTTCTTTGAATGTTGATAGTTTGGTTTTCTGAAATTATAATCAAAAATGGTGTGCGTCCTCGAAAATCTGCAATAAGTAATGTAAAATAAATTTTAAAAATTCAATTCGTCTTCCCTTTGAAAATGTTTGTTAAACTGCGCTAGTATGTAATTATTTACTCGAGAATTGAAGATTCTATTTACCTGATTTCACTGTGACCTATTTTACTTCTAACAAATGGAAAATACAAATTCGTCTAATTTTTTATAAATAACTCTAGAATTTAATTGTCAATATTATCAAACAGCTGCCTATTGCCTTCTGAAATTTCAAAATGTATAATAGTTCATCATTTTCAGACACATTGTAGAGACAGAAGGGGCCCGAGCTCTGTTCAAAGGCCTGGGTCCCAACATCGTGGGCGTGGCTCCGTCCCGGGCCATATACTTCTGCACTTACTCGCGGGCCAAGGCCCTGGCCAACCAACACCTGCAGCCTGACACCCCCATGGTGCATCTCACTGCAGCTAGCGCTGCTGGTAAGTCTAAGTACTTCTATATTCGCTACACTAGAGAAAAAAAAATTATCTATGTATTTTAACCCTCTGTAAAAAAAAACATTTCTTTAATTGTTTGAAGCATTCTCTGAAAAAGAACTTAGTTGTTGTTATAAATAAAACAGTTTTTTTTCATAATTATGTTCATTTTTATTTAATTTTTATTAAATAAATATTTACTTTAAAAAAGGGAGCAGGTAAATAAAATATTATCAATCCTCGCACAAAAGATCAATTATTATTTCCAATATTTATTTGTGAATAAAATAACCAAATAAATATGTCATCAAATGAAATAACAAGATAATATATTATTGTTGAAAAATAAATGAATATCTATTGTATTTACAGGATTTGTTGCTTGCACAACTACTAACCCAATATGGTTTGTAAAAACAAGACTTCAACTAGACGGACAATCTACCACTGCTGCTCAATGCATAAAACGAATATACGCACAAACTGTTAGTATAACTTTTTATGTATTTCTTTCATACGCCCTCCTTTTATTTGTCCTATTTTTCTTTGATCGGTACTATATGTAAGATGTACCCTGAAAACCACCATTAGATTATGTGCTTTAATGCTGTTGTGAATACATTTTTCGCAATTATTTTTTCAGGGAATATTAGGTTTTTACAAAGGAATAAGCGCTTCGTACATGGGCATAAGTGAGACGGTGGTGCACTTTGTGTTGTACGAAGGTGTGAAGGCGCGGCTGGTGGAGGCGAGGCGAGGGGAGGGGAACCGCGGGTCTCCGGAGCGTCGCCAGCCCAAGGACTTCTTGGAGTTTATGGCTGCCGGTGCCTTCTCCAAGACTATTGCATCCTGCATCGCCTACCCGCACGGTTTGTAAATAGTTTTATTTAAAATTTCAATCTGACAAAATGTATATCCCTGATTCTACTTTTATCCAAAATTGATCTATTTGTTTATTCTGTGGGAGACTTGTGTATCAAAAATACAGGTGTACTCTGGGATAAGTCCACTAAACAATATGACTGATGCTACTTTTGCCTAACATTTTTACTGTGCTCCATGATTCACTTTTCTTATCTGCTCCATAGCTAGAGCATATGGTTTTATCCGCTGCCATCATCCTTGCATCGTCAACCAGCTGCTTGTTGTGTGGTTGACATTTATTAATAAATATTAATTGTTTTTGTTTAATTTTCAGAGGTGGCCCGTACAAGGCTGCGTGAAGAAGGAAATAAATATCGATCGTTTTGGCAAACGCTGCATACTGTGTGGGTTGAAGAAGGACACAGAGGTGTCTACAGGTAAGGATATGTTAAACGTATTATTTTGTAGGTGCATGCTTTATTAAGAAAATTTAAATTCCATGATTATAGAATATTATTCAGCCTCATAAGATACATTTTTAAAAATCCCTTTAACCTGGGTGGTATTTCACTATCTATTTTATTCTCTATGATGTCTGAAATTGATTAGTTGTAAAAATAACTGCAAAAACCAATTAAGATTTTTCCCTACAGAGACCCTGAGTGTTATATGCTTTTAATATGGATATGATAACGAAAAATTATGATTGTTTTAAATGTAAATTCATTTTTATAGTCTGTTTGTTTGTATAATATATATTATTTACCATGATGTAGTATGTCTTTAAAACAATTATTATGTTTCTATTCAATCATAATTTTTCATAATGTGTATCAAAAATACATAGATTGTAATTCTGTGTTTTAATTTAAATTAGGGGATTGGCAACTCAACTGGTCCGGCAGATCCCCAACACGGCTATCATGATGGCCACCTACGAGGCCGTGGTGTATGTTCTGACGGCGTACTTCAACACGTCATTCTATGACAACACATAGCACCCGCCCCGCTTTAACAGACAACATCTGCCTCTGGAGGCTCTTCTGCCTCCACCAGACTGAGGCGGCTCTGCTGTTGTCACCAACAGACAGAAGAAAGAATCATTACCAATTTTATAAACCTTTAATCGAAAATTGACTACATTTTTGTAGAAAATTTTAACCAAAATCTTCGCTAAAACTTTATGAAATCAGACCGTTAACTTTGGAGTATATTGAGGTAGTAGACCTGTATACACGTATAAAGATGGGATATATAACCGCACATTTTTTGCACCGCAGCTGATATTCTTTTGACCGTGGAGACAAAATGAACACCAGGCAATGAGATAATATTATTTATGTGTCCTAATGTATAGAAATAATTTTATAATTGTTATTTTAATGCATAATAGATTTTATGACTTAGGTAGAATAATATCCTATTTAAAAGACATACCGTGTCTTCAAACTAGAATTGAAAGTGAGAGATTGTTTGTAAGATGTAAATATGAGTAAAGTCAAGGCCATTGTAATGATAATTATGCTGATAGTGTAAGTTTGCGATTTCAAATGTATTTTTAAGTGTAACAAATATATTTCACAATGAAGTTAATATTAATTATTGTTCCATCTCATGCTCTTTTTGATTTTTTTTTTCTTCATTTGTGTAACTTTCATTATTTATTACAGTAATGACAAATCAATTTGAATATAAATGTTAGTTAAATGTACATGCTACGGCATGTTTCCTGGAGGCTACCAAATTGTAGGGAATAGTCAATACTGTTGGTTACTGATGTATTAAAAACATAAAAATCATGTTAATTTATTATGTATGCTTCTTCTTTGTCGTTAAGCTCACTTGTGTGCATTGTGGTCTTTTGGAATTTCATAAGCCTTCTGCTCCAGTCTTCCCCATCCCCAGAATATATTGGAGAGCAATTCTACTCTCACATATGCTTTGTTTTACATATACACATACAAGATATCAGATGTCTTGGACAGCATATTTCCTCTAGTGCTTTCTATGAAGAATTCCATTAGACAGAGTTAAATAATTTTGTCAAGTCTATGAAGGGAAGATCACAATATGACACAACTACACAACTTTTTTAAATTATTTGTTGGATATTCAAATTTTGTTTATATATACATATAAACATACATAAATATTACTTGTATTTGAATTAAAGTGATCATTTGTGTTTATTGTATTCATATTGCATTATTTAAATGTATGCTTCAAATATTTAAGATTCAATGTTATTTCAGTAAACTTATTAAAAATGAAATGTTTATATTTTCTGTTGATATTTTTTTAGGAATTTTCATTTTTCTGTAATTATATGGTGCTTGGAATGATTTTATATTGATATTTATGTATCACCTTTAGAACTGTGAGGCCTCAATATTTTATTTTAAAACCAATAAAACATCATATTTTAATTGTTTTACAATACTTTGATCAAACAGTTATGATGATGAATATATGATGTTAACTTTTCAAGGAGGCTTTGATTATATGTAAGTAAATTAATATGAAGCTAGTAGTCAATTTAAATAATGTCCTATTGTTATTATATCATTACTGTTTTAGCATTCCTTTCTAACTTTAGATACCAAAATATATGCTGAAACAATATATGTTGACATTTTATAAAATTATTATTTTTACACAAATAAATTGATGTTTTTTTTGACCTTCTTATGTTATCTTTCCTGCAAAAATAATCAGTAATTAACTATTATAGAACTTTGTTTTACACTTTCTTCTCTTTAAAAGACTGCTTTATAATTAGTATAAGATTTATTAATTTGTGGGCTTTATAATGCCGGAGAAAAAAAATCTATCGAAAGCCAGTAATATGTCCCCCAACATTTTTGAGACATTCATAATATGTTAATCAATTTGTTTTCATACATTGCGCTAATGTTTTAAAATAATAATTTTAATGCATAATATTGTATTTATTATCTATATTTGAAAAAACATTTTGGGCAAATTTATTTAAAATTTTCTAAAACTCTTTACTTACATGCAATGTTCCCTAAGATGAGAGGTTAGATTTGCGGATAATACAAATGCTGAACAGGTCAATCTAGGTGATGCGTGGCACAATTTAATCATTTTTAATGTTATTCGATTAGTTGTATTATAGCGCTCGTTAACTCGAGACAAGTGCGCGGGGGTTTTAAAACTGCTGCGCACTTAGAGGGAACATTGCCTGTAATTTTGCTTTCTATGTTAAATAACTGATTTCGTACCAAAGATTGATAATCTTTATTATATTTAAAAATATATAACTGTTATGCTTTCTCTTTTTTAAAGTGTCTAAGAACTCAAAACTTACTTTTCTCAAAATTATATGTACTTGCAAATTTATTTCTTGATTTAGCTCTTTTAATTGGAAGTAATAGTTTTGTTGTTTAACATTATTTAATGCCAAACAGAGTGGATATTGATATATAACTAGTGTACATAAGTGTACTTAAAATCATTAAAAAGGAACATCAATAAGAATGTCAATGATAAAAACATTTATCGAGTTAAAGATAATTATTATTTTAAAAAATTTGTAGTAATAAATTTACAGTGATTGTGAATTTACAATTTCCATAGGGCTGTGCCCGTAATGTTATGTCTATATATATATTTATATTCCTAGTCCTGATAATTTTGTAAGGAAGGTAATGAGTATTTTAAGATTAATTTTTTCAAGAAAGTTTATTGTTAAATCTGCTGAGATAATATATTATGTATATTTTTGATTATCTTAAATTGAAATCATAAATCAATTTAATATTTTTTGTAGAAAATTGTTCAATCTTACAATTTGCTTTTTAGATGTACTTGTAATACATAACATTTTGCCTGTGTTACAAAAATTTGTATTGACTATTTTATTTGAATTAATTTTTCAACTATGTGGACATCAAAAATAAACATTTTATTTGTCTAAATGAGTTTTCATTTCTATTGTATTTATTTATTTACAAAATAAATTTAATTATAAGTCATATAGAATCAAACCCAGAAATCATTGATTTTATTATTATACTACCATCAAGCATATAGCAGCAGTTAGTGGCGACTATATGCTTCAGCTAGGGAGTGGATATGGAATGATGATAATGATAAAAATTACCGTATCCAATTTTGTTGGGGATAAAGAAGTAAAAGATGAGTGATTTGTATCCTTAAGAGATAATACATATAGCATTAATGCTATATGTATTATCTTCTAAATTAAGGCTTGAGGTTTAAACCTCAAGCCTTAATTTCTGTTCCAAAACCCACATGGATCGCAGTGCAATTAAAATGTTAATTGATTTGAATATGTATGAGTTTCAGCCTACGGAATATATTCTTAGTCATCGGGAACCATATATATTCCTGGTGGGCCATCGTCTGCAGAGATAACTTGAGGTGACGCTTGGCAACTGAAAAAACTGAATGGAGGTAATAATGTGGTGACCGTGTGTTCCAGATGTGGAAAGAAAAAAATATATCTTTAAGATTTGCCTTGTTTTATATTATAATGTGTTTAAAGTTTTTGTTGATAATTCGTTTGCCGCTTTCGTTGATTTTTACTAAGTCCCTAGAAAAACGTAAACTCAAGATCTGTATTGTATTAAAAACAGCAAACTTTGTGATTTTTTGGTCAAATGTTTGCCTGACCTAATTTTGATATCTTTGAAAAGGCAAAGTTTTGACCAGTGCATAAAACATTCAAAGGATACATCTAATTATTTTAGATATATTTATATAATAATTATTCATTAACATCAAGGGTTTGTATACAGTTATGATTACATAAATTAAACTAAATTTGCTAACCAATTTCATTTACTTTTTGCTCATATGCTTTTCTAAATGCATAAATTATTTTATGCAATTACTCGGATTATACCCATAATCTATGTAGGGATTCTTAAATTGTATAAAATATACATATATTTCACATAACAAATAAAGCTGAATGCTTATGTCAAAAGCTCAATGTATATAAAATTATATTTATACATTTTGGAGAGGTTAAAATGTTACTAGATGCTAAAAAATAAACTTCAAACATATTACAAATGTTATTTTATTAACGAAAATTACATATAAATAAACAAACAATCAAGAATGAACATAAATCTGGTAAATGCAATTATTAAATAATAATAAAAATATTTTCTGTAGGATCATAATAATTAACTTCATTAATACAAAAAATAATATGGGAATCACCCTTTTTTAGATCTTGTAACTAAGGTTTCAATCAAACAAACATTATACTTTTATATATATGTACGAGTAAACACCACACATATTCTTAGCAATCATCGAAAAAAATCGGGTTACATAAAAAATTATGGTATTTCTTTTTTCACTCTATTTTATTTTAAATTCATTAAATTATCTAAAACAATAATACACAAAATATTATTTCCATTGGAATTTTAAAATTATTAGTACCATTTTCCAAGATATTTTTTTCTACCAAAAAATTCCAAATGTGCAATTGATTAAATCACCCATAAAAAATCCAGTATCAGTTAATAATATTACTGGTGGCGGAACCAAACATACGGCGAGAAGTTACTACCAAGAAGGAGCTCACCAAAGCAACCCACGATGCACTCCACCCTATGTTTGGGTACCAAAAGATAACAACACAGCTCAAATCAAGAAGAAGTTTCCTACAGTCGACAACGGAACTGGTGATACCTGAGGCCACCCTGCGGCTGAACATGTGGAGAAGCGCAACTGAGGGGAATACTTGGATTGCCCCGAAAGAGGACCTAGCCCCTGGACATGACCAAGGGTGGAATATATGGAGGTCCCTTAACAGACTTCGGACCGGAGTATGCGAGACGAGGACACAAATGAGGGCCTGGCAGTTTTACAGCGGACCGACTGAATGTGACCGCGGCGTGGAGCAGACCCTGTCACACCTTCTGGAGTGTGCGCTGTGCCCGAATAGCTGCATCCAGGAAGACCTGATGATGGCCAGAAGTAACGCCATCGACGTCGCCCACTTCTGGGCAGACAGGATCTGACCCTGTTGTTTCCGACACGATTATAATAATCACACAGAAGAAAATCAACACACATGCAGCGTCTGGCCATTTTAAGATCATTTATAAGTATTATTTAATACACAGATTACAATCTGTTATACATTAACCAACACCTGCATCTGAATTTAATTAAAATATATACTTTTGATATTGGAACATAAATACAAATATTCAAGAAATTAACACCACACCATCGCCACCTGGCTGCACCAAAACAAACAATAATAAGAGCACTGAACTGATCATATGGAGTGAAAATAGCTTTGATATGTTCTGTGGTTTTCAAAATCACTGAATAACAGGCTCATTTATTAAAAGAGTGAAATAATTAAAATAAGGGAATATTCTCGATTATAAAATGTTTTATAGCACCTACTTGAATGAACAATTAAAAATACTTTTTTTTTGAAACAATAAATGAATATAGTAGGTATTATACAATATATTGAACCCAAATTAAAATATGGAAAAAGGACCGTTTTATTTACAGGTAAATTTGATATTCACAGTAACTATTTTCATCACGAATAATATGGACATATTATTCTAAATCCATCCCCAGCTTTACTGCAGTATATACTGCTTCATCAAAGAAAAAAACAATTTGCATGAAACTCAAAATAGTTGGTTAGCTTTTGTATTATTATTCTTATATGATGCGCCAATTATTTTTTCCTTGTAATGAGTTGACACAAATTAGAATTTTGATAAAACTATGAATATATACATTTTAGAAGTGAACAGTTCATTTTATTTCTGAAGAATCAACTACGCAAGCGACACCATCTTTCTGTATGTATTTACATAAATCTCCTGTATGTATTTACATAAAAAAAAAAATTTAAATAAGCATTACAATATTGATGCATTATCACAGACTCGGATAATCTGTTCTGACCAAACCATTTAAATAGCTTTTAATAATGAACTCATGGATATCCTGGAGATGATGACCCAAGCATGAGGAGTGATTGCGTTGGGAACTCCACTGGGATAACTAAAGAAATTTTCGAGCGGAAACAAGCTTTGGTCCAACACTAGCAATGGGACACTTCTGTACCAGAGGGAAGAGCCCACCATGACTACTCCGATGATGGCCTGCATGCCGTAGGTGATGATGAGTTTCAGCTGCAGGCTCTTGGACAGCCGGGCCTGGGCGGCCTCACGCTGCGCCTCTTCCAAGCGGATGACTCGGCGTTGCAGTTTTGCGTGCGCTGCAAAGTTGTCCTTCATAGAAATATGTTGTTGCTCAGCTTTTATCATGTGAATCTCATTGAAGATGCTCTTTTCATCGGATGACTGGCCGCAGAGACACATCCATAGCTGAAATATTTTATTTGAAATGTTATCAAAAGTCATGAAAAAAACGCATTTTAATAGGAAAATGGAAAATCTAAATATAGAAATGCTTCTAAAGAACACTACTCCTCACTTTTAACATGGTTTTGATTTTATTGTGTTTGATACTTTACAGCAAAATATTACCGTCTAAGATTTTAATTCGCAATAACACGGAAAATATAAATTAAAATTGATAACTAATTAGCAATCATAAAACGTAAGAAAACATTTGGAAAATATTTACCGGCTTTAAAACGGTTGGTAATATGGCGCTCATGAAACTTAAAGTTGTGAAATAAATTAATAAAAGTAATTCTGATTCCACTAACATCTTTGGAAGATATAATAAATGATTTTAAATAACAATAAAGTCGCTATACATATAACTAATAGGTTATGAGAATTTTGACATTTATTTCTTTTACCGAATGTTGCTATAATCTTAAATTTATAGTATGAGGTACAATTAGTTTTTATAAGGGTATGCTTTTGTATTAAATTGACGAATGACGCGTAATATAAAATACATAAAAATACAACAACAAAAATGTACAATAACAAAACGTTTGTCTTATTGTAATTCGTGAGGATTAATAATGTTTTTCATCCTTTAAAATTGTTATATATGTATAGTATATATTTAAATTTATATTATTTATAAATATTTTTTACTTAAAGTTTATTTACAAACAATATTTAATAACAAAAAAATGATTTCTATGGAGTTCATCAATATAATTGATACGCTCTAGGAATAGGGAGAAATTAAATTTAATAGGAAAGGTGTTAGTTACTTTTACTATTGTGGCAACACACATCTGTCATAGAACTGTCACACGCGCCGTGTTTTCGTTTATAACCTTAAAAAATGGAGAATGCAATATATCTTGAAATTTTCAATACTTCGACGACTGAGAAAATTCATTATCTGGAATGCCCTTTGGAAACCTTACAAACTCTTTGTATTTACAAATACTGTGGTATTTCTGATTTTCATGTTTACTTAGTCCTAACTGAGTCTAAAAATGGGACCCCGTGTGCCCTCAAAGTGAAATTGAATGTATTTAAATGTACAATTTTAAAGATCAGTGATTTATCTTGGCAAGTTTCATCATGTATATTACCAGTGGTCACTACGGAGTATACCGTCATTACCGGACTGTGCGCTGTAGCTCGTCATATTTGTAAATATAAGAAGTCTCGGAGTGACCCAGAAGAGCATCCTCAGGGAATCCTGGGCTTCCGCAGCGGATGTCTGCAAGCGCCTAATGAAGTATCAGTGTGGACTAAGTTTTGTGAAATCGAAATCTTTGAAACGACACAACATTTAATTTGTAATAATGAAAAAATATCTAAGAATGAATACAAATGCGTCACAATTCCAGAAGATATTGTGAGGTTCGAGTACCACTTACGGCAACCTCTCAAAGTGCACAACGTCTATAAACTCGCTCGCGACATGGCCAAACTATCAATGGGAGAGGTAAATAACAAAACAAATACCAACAGTCGAGAGCAAAATGAACTCACCGATAATAACACAACTGATAAATTAGGTAGGACTCATGTTAAACGTAGACAATGGAAATCAAAGAACACACCTGACTTTATAGAGAGCTCGACGCCCATTGAAGATTTAAATCTGGATCACGAGTTTGCTGAGGGGCCGTTCATTACTTTGGCTGATGTATTCCTGTATCCTCTATTCTGCTTGATGTTTTCTCAACTGAAGGCAGAACTTCTCGAACTGCACATCCCAAAAACAATTAAATGGTTTAGAAAATTAAAATCTCTCAATTCATTTAGTGTTATTAATGAACTCTTAGTTGAAATATCTGTTAACAAAATTGAAGACAGTAACCTTATTTATTTAGTACCGGAAGTTAAAGAAGTCAGTTTATATAAAACCGACCCAAAGAGAAGCAACCCGAGGAAACGTCTCTTTACAAAAGAAGATGATGTGGAGGCAGCTCTCAAGCTGATCACCCCAGACTTGGAATTGACAGCGACCGCTAATAATTTGTGTGACTCCGAAATAAATTGGTCGAATGTTCCCTCCGAAGCTAATCCGTATGGAGGTCATCTGCCAGACAAAAGGATGGCAAGAAAAACTCAGCAATTAGAAAATCTCGCTATGGCTGTAATGAAACTGGCACAAAATGGAGACAGAATTGTGGACTTTTGTAGTGGCAGCGGACACTTAGGAATCTTACTTGCACACCTTTTGCCACAATGTACAATAGTTTTGCTAGAAAACAAGGAACAATCTCTTCTCAGGGCGCAAACTAGAGTGCAAAATTTGCAATTGAAGAACGTTTACTTTTTTCAATGCAATTTAGATTTTTTTAGTGGGCAATTTGATATTGGAGTAGCTTTACACGCATGTGGAATAGCTACCGATTTAGTTTTAGAAAATTGTATTAACAGAAATACTTCATTTGTCATATGCCCTTGTTGTTACGGTTCCCTTCATTCAACAAATAGATTAACATATCCGAAAAGTAAAGACTTTGCTGAGATTCCCGTTGAACAGTACATGTGTATCGGGCATGCCGCTGATCAAACACACGTAAACCACCCGATGGAACAACGTGGGGCTCGGTGCATGACCATCATAGACTCAGACAGAGCTCGCCACGCCATGGAGCACGGATATTCTGTCTCTCTCAAGCGGCTTCATCCATTGAGTTGTACTCCAAAAAATATGCTGATTGTAGGAATCGCAAACTAACTTCATTGATTATTACAATTAATGTAAATACTTTTTGTGGTGTAAATTGGTGTGTAATATGTGTAATACTAAAGATTCACATTTTCAAATTATTTTTACAAAATTAAATATAATATCTATCAAGTGTATGATGTGTTTTTATTTTAGAAAACATTGTATTTAGTTTTAGAAAATTTATTAATTTCTTTATTCTCACATGGTTACATCAATACCTATTCCAAACTTTATTTGATTTGTAAAATTAGTTAATGTACTGATAGTCAAATTTATATCGGCCGTGTTGTCACTGTAGATGTGCCTGCTCAGGTTGGCTCCTGCTCGCCCACTTGAATCAACACAACATTTCAAAATAAATTCATTTTCAATCAATTGGCAAGCCAATGATGCGGTCGGTTTTTTTGTTTCAAAGCAAAAGTCCACAATAGATCCTACGCTTAAGTGTGGTCGCAGCTTTTTGTAAAAGCAAACTTGTAAGCCCTTTGATCCTATGGAGCCGGTGAAGAGTCCTTTGTTCTCCAGATCGTAAGATCCCGCCACGTTAAATCTGGTGGCTTCCACTGACATCGATTTTCCTGTTTGCACGGCAACTTCTGCGCCGACAGCTAGTTTACTGTTGACTTCATGTAAATAATGAGCAGCTAATTCCCCACTTGAAATGTCGACATTACACAGTGAAAGAGATCCAGTAAAATTGTTGCCGTAGTAGTCCATAACACAGTCGACAGCAGCAGCACCCAAATGTTGGACATGTCCCAATATGGTACATTTCAATTCTTTCGAGAAGTCATGCTGAAACACTAAATTGCTGAAGCCGGCTCGGTTCATGTCACTCGAATATTTCAACTCTCTCCCAATGTATTTATTGTAAGGTTTATAATATTCCAACTCGGTTTTATCTAAATTCAGATTGAAGTTGTATCTTATGCCATCATTAAGTTCCTTATTTAAAATGATGTTCAGGCCGCTGAAGCAAGAAGGGAAGAGATCTTTTGTTTTGTGATTGATGTCAGTCAACAAACCGGGACCATTTATAAAGTACACTTTTCTGTAACCGGCCATGATGTCATTAAACGTGGGAGCTCGCCTTGGTAATTTGACATGTTCTTTGAGGGATGATATTTCTTTATCTAATGTAGACCACATTTTTATTGGTTATGTTGTTGATTTTATTATAATGTTAAAATCACTTGTCACTTCTTGATAACTGCTTTATAATAAATGTAACTTCAATAAGTTCATCAAATTCAGTCAAATGTACTAGCTACTAATAACACAAAACTCAAACACACTGTTTATTTATATCACAGTCAGATACATAGGTCACAACATGTGATGTAATGTGCTAAAGTGGCTCCAGCTGTGATGCCAACCAAATATATTTGACTTGTTACTTTATTTTTTTGCAGATAATGTGTTACGTAACTAAGATCATTCACTGTTGATGTTCATATTATTGATGTTCATACTATTGATGTAAATTAAAATAAATTGTGTATTGTCAATATTTCATTTTTTGCTACTTATTAGAAAAATATTAAATGTGGAACTATATTTATTTAGATATATATTTTTTTAATACTTCATTGGTTATTTTTTAAGGCAATTTCTTTAAGAATTGATTTTTTATCTGAAGGCGAAACATCTTGAATAAATAATATTTTGCTTCAACTAAAATATTAATAACATATAATAAATTCAGTTTTCATCATTAAAAAATTACAAGATTTTTATATTTATTTATTATTATTATTTTATTAGTACTTTTTCGTTTTTAAGGTTATATTATATTTTTAATGTACTTAACACTTACATACAAACACAGGGTAAATATTAAAAAATATTTTGTAGCAGTTTTATATTTAATGTGAATAAAACACAGCCTTTAATAATTCTTACATTTTAAATGAAAAAAAATGAATGTAAAAATATATGTATGACTATTTTAGATAAAACATAATATAATCAAATGGCATCTCGAGAAACACGGTATCTAGGCAACACAATGTTGTCTACACAATATACATATTCTAAATACAATTTATCAAAATCTTTGTACAAATTGGAATTCATTTGTTTTTATCAAAATACAAATATTTAATTTATAGTTGTGTACTGTATCTGTATATAATATCTATATATGATCTGTAGAAAATTATATTATAATAAATGAGATATTGTAGAGAATTTTATTAATTAAAAATAAAATTGACTGACCAGCTAGTCATTGAATCTAACACATGGCATTTCTTCTTCTTACTTTAGTACTGTATTTTGTTATTGCTTGAAGCCTATTCCTGGAACACGGATGTTCAGCTGACTCGCCATCTTTTGTGTGGTCTTCCTTGGATGCCCGATGGTAACTCCTCAGCAACTACGCTCACCACTCTTACAGAACAGGTTTTGTCCATGTGATCTCTCCCATTACCATATTATTATTATTATGTTGGCATTTATATGTATTAGTCATTATGTTCTCAAGTATTTGAATTCAGACATACAAATGAAAAATCATTTAAAAATATATACTTATAATTAATGATTATAAAAATATGTTTCTAAATGCACTATTACTACAATGCTATTTGAATGAAATATAACGGAATTCTTCAGTTTTTATGATTTGTGAACACTAACTGGTGGCTTTACAGTAATTTTGAAGATACTCCTCATGATTGAAAAGGCACATTTTTTAAATATTATAAATAATAATATTAGCTAATGCGTCCCACATAATAAAGATAACTGTGTTCAACATTAACTCTATTAGTGATTAAAATATGTCTGGCGAATGGAAATTATTCAATTTCTTATAAAAAATATAGTATTGCATTGGAATTTGTGTTTTTTACCAGCATATATGCAGTTGGTGAATGCTCATATTGATAAGCACTCTTGGCTCTATTCTGGCAATTATACACAATTAAAAATCTCCCCCAAAACATGTTTTTCAAAAATTAATCTCTTGATTGCTTAAAAATAAATAACAAATTTAAAATGATATTTTAGTTTTCTCCTTCATTATAAATCCATTTTTGTGCTTATATTCTACATTAATAATAAAAAATGTTGTTATCACTTAACAATTTAATAATTGGCAAACACAATGGCTGTACGGCATGGTAGATAGGCCTGTTAACAAATTAAAATATTTTGTAAATCATTAAATAAAAATATGTAAAATATTATAGTAATTTATATTATGCTATACAGACCTGAATAGAATCACTTCTGTTAGCCCAAGGAGTACCTTGTGAGGCGTGCACACTACCATCAACCTTTACACGGTCAAATCCTCCATACTGCGCACCATCTGATGTTAAAATCACCTATAAATAAAAATAAATTAAAATATATTATGAAATTCATCATACAAATACATATTTCAACATATTTTATAAAATCAAATGTATAGTTTGAAGCATATTCTTGATTATATTTTTCTTTAATAATACCTTATAATCGCCTGGGGCATCTACTCCTAGCCTGTAGTCGGTGAAACTTTGGTTAGGATGGAAGTTGAAGACAAACAGAAGTCCGGCACGTTCAAAAGCAATCACTTTATCACCTTCGTGTTTTATTGAAACATAAGCCTGTGAACAAAATAAAATCAATTGTATACTAATTTTCTTTAGTACTATTTATTGTATTACATGATTTATAATTTCTCAAGTATAGTAAATAAATATACTATATATTCTGGAATCATTAATATGAATGGAACTTACTGGGTTTGCATGAAGCCAGCCATACTTTTCTTCTAGTAAGTTCATATCTCTGTCAAAGTTATTCAGGAATTTGTATTTAAGTAACTCATCGTCCACCAGATGCCACTGTCGGCGAGCGTAATGATAGGAGGAGTTGTTGCCAGCACGGGGGAAGTCCAACCATTCGGGATGGCCAAATTCATTGCCAATAAAGTTGAGATAGGCCTCGCCTCCCAGAGCGTGTGTGATGAGGCGGATCATGCAGTGGAGGGCCAGGCCGCGATCCACCACAGAACTCGGGGGACTCGCAGTGCTCATGTTGGTGTACATCTCTGCATCCATCAGCCAAAATGCTATAGTTTTGTCGCCGACTAAAGCCTTAAAATAATTGTAATTTAGCATTATTTTAATCTCATTTAGTCAGTATAAAAATATTAACGGTCAAAATCCTGTTTCATTGCAGCATTTTTTTATGCTTTATATTATCTATTTATATATTTTATACAGACAGCAATTATTTCTGATATAAATAATGCTGACCGTTAATTATTTGTAAAGTGACTATTTTTTATTATTCTGTACATAAATTAATCATCAACTATGTAAAATAAAGAAATTTAAAAATACATTTTTGGTGGGTTAATATTATTAACCGATTATTATTTAAGGATGTTCAAAGTATATAATTATTGATTACATTATAAAACATGTTTAGTCTTATAAATTAATAATATAAATCATAATTACTTGATCATGGCTCTCAGCATATGCAACAGTGCCCTCCATCCAACGTCTATTTGTTAAAGTGTGCACAATATTGCCCATCTCCCAATCTTCATCTTTGGTTTCTTTTAACAACTTAATCCACTTATCAGGTATGGCCATACCGAGACGGTAATCAAAACCAGTGCCTGCTTCTGATACTGGTCTGCATGATGCTGGCATGCCTGAAACATCCTAATAAAAAAATGTTTACGAATGTAAGATTATTAATCACAGTAATGAAGAATATACATTAAAAAGAAACGAACCTCAGCTATCGTGACGCAGTTATCACTGATGTGATGAACCAGTTCATTGGCCAGCATAAGATATACAAGAGCCTCTGTGTCTACGTTAAGTCCAAAGTATTCATCATAATGACCAGAGAATCCTTGGCCCGCACCACGACTGTGGTACAGCATGGATGTTACTCCATCAAACCTGGAATTGTTACCAATATATTTTTATAATCATCAAATAAAAAATGGTGGGCTGAATCAATTAAATAATAATTGAGGTTTTGAATTATTTATATCAATGGTCATCTTTTATCCTATTTTTATTTTAACTTAGTTATTTATATTTTTATTATTACAGGGGGAAATAAGAATCTGTATCGGTATAAATCGGAAATAAGTAGATAATTTCACTTGATTTTTTTTATATAACTTGAAACTTACAATCAAATGAAACCTTTAATTATTAGTTTTATAAAAATTATCAGCAAGACACCCAATAATTAAAGAGATGTCACAAGAAAAAATGGAATATAAGAACTTCCAATGTAATTTATCTTTAGAATAATGAACTTAAAATTACTTGACTCTATAATTAGTTACCTGAATCCGTCAAATGCATATTCTTCTTGATACCATCTTAAATTGGAAAGCAAAAATCTTAGGACTTCAAATCTGAAACACAAAAATTACACAATAATAAAATAAAATATTTTAAGGACAAAGTATTTCTAATACATTTAAGCTTCTTACTCTGAATAATTGAAGAGTCTCGAGTCCCACAGAGGATGTGAGCCTTTGGGACCGTCATGGAAGTAGCAGGAAGTAGTTCCATCAAATTCATTCAGCCCATCAAGAGTGTTCTTAGAAGCATGAGAGTGTACAACATCGAGAAGTACGTATAATCCCATATTGTGGGCTTCGTCCATAAGCCTTTTAAGTTCGCAAGGTGTGCCATAACGACTAAAATATAAATTAAGTAGTTTTTTTTATCCCAGTTATGCAAAAATATGATTATTTAACTGTTAATTGATACAGAATATCAACCTGCTAGCAGCAAAGAAACTGGTTACTTGGTAACCAAATGAAGCATAATACGCATGCTCCATAATGGCCATCAATTGAATTGTGTTATAACCTGTAAAATAAAAATATAATTAGACTTGGATATTTTTTTCTAAAGAGTACATACTTGTTTAAAACAATTATATTTTGGTTTGCTACTAACCTTGATTCTTGATGCGACGTAATATATTTTCAGTAAACTCATTATAGCTTCCGCATTTCAGCTCTGCTGTAGCGATACCAACATGACACTCATAGATACGGAGGCTCTTTGGTCGAGGAACTTTTTTGTACTTCATTACGTATGGCTAAAATAAAGCATAAAATCGTTTATCACTTCATTTTACACAAATGCAATCAATTGTAGCAGATGCCTTGTGAGTGCGGTAGGCGGTTATATCTGTGGATTCACATTCATTTAAATCTTTAAGATCATATTATCCTGAAGTTTAACTGCAAAAAAATACATAGTGTAAAGTGGAACTTAGTAATGAAAACTTGATTTGGATAAATTTGTATTATATGGAAGTAATACCTCAGGAGGATTGTAAATGTGTTGTTGAAAGACTAAGCCGTCATGTGGCTTCACGTACTTCGCCCAGGGAGATATTCTGGGCATGTGTCCATTCATCAGCAACTGCACTCGCGACAAGTGACGCAGAGGGCAGGAACCATCAGCATTTGCCGGCATGCGCAGCTCCCATTTACCGTACTCCAGTTTGGTAAACACATGACTGTCTTTGTTCCAATCGTCTACACAAATATATATATTTCAATTAATATATAGTTCTTAAGGGTTATTAACTTTAAACACGATAACACATTATGGCAACAGAAGTTCCTAAGACTTATTTTACAGACTGAACTATCTTTGTACACATTTAAATATGGTTTCAAATTAATACTGACTTGATAAGTACATAATTTTAAAAATGAATTAAGAAATGCATAATACTTTTTAAAATTGCCTCTATGACATTCATGTATTTACTTTTTTTCCAGTATGAATATGGACGTGGGTTACAATTTCTGATATTAAATAAGAATATTTCTGATATTAAATAAGTATTATTTCAATCAACCTATAAACATTAATCAATTTTAATTTTTGAAACGCTTATTGATTTTATACAAGGAAACACATAATGCATTATTAATTTATTGCATTGTTAACAGGGGAAGGGGGGTTGAGTTAACTTTATTGTATTATCATTACTTACTGAATTCTCCGTGAAGATGCAAGGAATGTGCCCCAGGAGCCCACTCCCTCCATACAACAGAGTTATCAGGTTGTATTTGTACTCCAAACTTCTTATAACCTTTACTGAAGGCATCAATGCCACCTTCAAAGTTGCCTATCTTTTCCCAAATGTCCTTGAAGCAAGCATATCTGAAAACATATATAAATAAATGAGCATTATAAATAACTAAAGAATCTTTTTTAAAATATTATTATTATAATGATCATTATTGAAGATGGTCTCCAGGGAGGCCGAAACATGTAATCATTTAAAATAAATTGTGAATCAAAACTAAATATTTTTAATTTATTAATTTTTTGATTAAAATTAATTTAAAATTATATTATTTATAAAATAATTCTTTTATTTTTTATAAAATAAAAAATCGTGAAATGGTTAATAATATTTAATTTTAAATATAGGTAGATTAATCAAGAAAAAAACAACAAATTTCTTCTGTCTTCAACAAAACTAAAAAGAATACAGGTAAGCATGTAGCTCTCAAAAATAATTATAATGAGAATAAATGAATTGTCCTCGAAAATAAGAGAAAGAAACAGCTTTAGCTAAGCCAAATTTACTTTCATTATAAATGTAAGTCATTGTTTTACATTTTATTTGAATTCAATCTCAGTTCGTATATTTCTTTATTCCCCCATACAAAGTATCAAGTTACAGGAAGGCTCTATGTTTGCAACTTTTGTATATTATGTACACTATAGTATAATTAGGTACATAAAACTGAAACAATACACCTTAAGGGCTACTCCCATGAGCATTGCAAAATTGCTTAACTTATAAAGAGGCGGACAAAGTTATACAAACTTAATCATATTTGTGAACTTATAAATTGATTAAAAAGTATTTTTATTAAAAGAATTTTATTTTACTGACATTGAATAGATGTCGAAATTTTAATAAATCTAAAAATACTTGAATGGTATGTACATACGAATATATTGATCAAATCAAAAATAAAGTTTTCATATTTATTATTTAATAAAATGACCCTCGAAGTATGCCGTCAAATATTATTTGTTTTTAATTAAAAATAATTTATGAAACAATTTTACTGATTTGTAACAATATGTATTAATTTGTCATTATTGTAAGATTAGTGTGATGTTTTTACCTAACTAACTTGCTAATGTTGACAAAATTACTGAAAGTTCTTAGAAAATTGTATCGGATGATATTTTTCGAACTGTCAGAAATTATAGTATAATTTTAAAGGTATATTAAAGATTACTGAAAAAAGTATTATCTCGAACATTTAGATTATTTAATTGAATAACATTTAGATTTTGAAGTAATTTTTCAGTATAAAAATGTTAAAATGATTGATTTTAAACAATGTCAATCATATCAAACTTAATTTTAATTGACCTTTCTAATATTAGAATAATTTATTCAAAGTTGAATATTTGAAAATAGGCGGACGCATCGCGCGCCAGGTGATGACCTTCATCGTGACATTGCCGCGAACAAAAATAAGAAAACATAACCTGTACACATGTAATATACCTTCGGCGGAATTCTCGCTCGTACATCTTCAAATACCCATCTCGTTCTAGCAGTTTGTCTAAATCTGGCACCTCGACATCCATCGGGTCCATTGATGAATACTTCCCACCCATCTTGCCACGACTTAATTAATAAGCACTGGACAAAAAAACACACCCGCGACACTACGTGTCCCACAACTAAATGAGAACTTAGCGAGATGTGGACCGAGCGTGATATGATGGCGCATCCAGACTTCACGGTAAACTTCCTTCGATAAACTGGCGGCTAGTTATTCGCTATGCCCGGTGATAACTCGGGTCAAATGCTAACAAATTCGAATAATAAAGTGTTATTATCTGAGTCATTATGTCATAAAATATTTTGAAAATGATAATTTCACTATAAATATTGTTATATTCACGTTGATCAATTAAGGTATGTATATCATAAAATACAACCTACAGATAGATAACGTGACATTATATTATAATAGGCGTTTTGCGCATCGCTAATTGTAAAATATTTTTCAAAACTTACAAAACCAGTTGAATAGTATTTATAATGAAGTACCTTTATATCCTTTTTATTGTTCGCGATAACGTAAAATAAATTTATATGATGATGTTTTATTTCACTCAATGCCCAAATGTTCTGAAATGCAGTTGGAGGTAAAAGTTACATTTATTACTGAAAAATATTGTTTTTTGATAGGTTTTATTATTATTTATATTTTATTGCGTAAAAACGTTTTATAATAATATTTTATTGCGTAAAAACTTTTTGTAATAATATTTTGTTATAACAGATTTCTGTGCAAATTTTCAATATTTCTATTAACCATTTTATATTATCGCAAACATTAACAAAATCCTAAAACAAACTATTAGGTTGGTGCAAAAGTTTTGACCGTTTTTTAAATGTACAATTAAACATTTTTTTTTAGATTTGAATTATTTATTTAACCAATTATGTAATTTCCGTCAGTTCTTATAACCTTCTTCTATCTTTCTATCAACTTATTAATAAGTGTAAAATTCCGTGGATTTTGATGCGAAAAATTTAGTAAGGGATGTTTTTACCTATTGTATCAAAATTTTTATCATTATTATAAATGTATTAAATATAGATCAAATAATTAACTTTTAGTTGATTAACTACTTACCAGTAATCTAAAAATTACCGGCAAACTGGGGATCTGGATCCGAAACTAGTGAATGCTGAATTTTTCAAGGGCTCTCTCTATAAAGCTACAGCACTATAGTTTTTTTTTAATTCGTCAATTTTTTGGGGTTTTGACTCATGGAAACTTTGATATAGGAACTATTTATTCAAATTTGTGCTTTTTATACAAGTCTACCAACCACCCCCTTAAATATTGATTTTTTACACTTAATTATCATGAACCTTGTTGGGATGTAAGGTTTTTACAATTATACATTGAATTTAGTCGAATTGAATTTGGCTGAATATATATATTCTCCAGCTAAATAAAAATGTACATTTTATATCATTTCAATATAAATAATTACAAACTACTGAATGAAATCAAAAACTAAATAAAAATGAATGACTTCACATGCAACAATATTAATGACAAAATTCAAATAAAAGAACTTATACATGACTCGATAGAAAACCTCAACCAGTTGGTACATAATAATGAATTCTCACTTACAATTTACCACATATTAGCTGAATTAAACTACCTACAGTGTATAAATAATATCAGGAGAAATATTTGCAACAATATTAATGATAAAATGACGTCACTGCATAAGAAATTGAAATAATGAAATGTACTAAAGATGTATTATTAAATTATATATACTTTAGATTTAATTCTATATATAGTATCTTAAAATTTTAATTATATAATGTTAGTATCATATCAAAATTATGACAATGTATAAATGTGTATATGTAAAATTCTGTATAAATATATAACTGTAAAATAACATAGATGAATCCTACGCCACACACAAGATCTTATCTTTAAGTGGTGTGGTAAGCGAATTTAAAAAAAAAAGAAAAAAATAAATAAAACAAAAAAGATGGAATGTAAATACTGTGTAAAAAATGTATCTTTTTATATTTGATTAAATAAAAAAAAAAATAAAAATTCAATAACTGTAAATGGATTCTAATTTTTTTTTTTCATTACTAATATCGGCTGGTAGTTATACTTCAGAGAGTCCATGGCTTAAAAATAAGGTAGCTATAGTATTTAAGGATTTTTAATCTACTTACATAATTTGCACTTTGGTTTGCTGAGGTCTGGACTATTTGATCCAAGGGGTAGCTTAAATTACAGGAGGCCTTTAGGAACTATGCATAGTATGCACTCAGCAGAGCTCCAAATGATGAGGCTAGGATAATGGTTGTTTATGGCGACCACATACTTCTGCTAGGGAGCGGATATGGAAGAAATTATATAAAGTAAACACAATCTCCAATGTAAGCATTATAATTGTATCGGTCGTATCCTTCTGTTATTTATTGGAATATCGGGATGTGGTTTTTCAGTTTGCATTTTTTAAGCAGTTTTATACCACGTTTTTCAATCAACATTAACTTTTTAAAGATACGTTTTCCTTCGAACGTTTAAAATGTACTTATATTATAATTTTGGATTTATAAAGCATCAATAATACATATATTAAATGTAAGTACAGTGATACCTCGACATATGAGTTTAATTCGTTCCGCAACCTTGCTCGTATTTCAAATTACTCATATCTCAAAGTGTCATTAAATAGCTCCGATGCACAACCAAGACTTTTTCTGGGTGTTTCTTGCAAAGCCGATTGCTCTATCTCAAAATTTGCTCGTAATTTAAAGAAAAAAATCGCTCGCTCAACGGCTTGTATCTCTAAAAACTCGTATGTTAAGGCAGTCGTATGTCAAGGTACCACTGTTCTGTATTTGTAATGTTATTTTAATGTGTCTCACATGATTCAATTTCAAAGGTATGCTGCAAATGTTAATAATATTGTTATATTGAAGGTCAATAGGATGCATATATTAATGTGTTTATTTAATATAATATTAAATTATTAAGATTAAATAAGCAAAATATAGTATATATATAGTAATAAGTATAACCTTTAGCCTTATGTAACAGCTATATTGTTTTTTAAGAAGGTATAATTATCGTGTTTATTTCAATTTTATATCATCAAGAGTAAGGTACAAATTGTTAAAAATTTAATCATTTTACTATTGTTAACGGGATTTTAATATAAAGAAACACAACCTCAGTATTAGTTTCATGAGGAACTGCTCTTTGTTTTTTTTATAAATATATAGTTGTTTTTTATCATGATACCTATATATATCATGGCTGGTGTTTTATATGGTTGTTTTTTTTAATATACACAAATCGAGAATTTGTATTAGTAGATAATCATTTGCTGGTGTGTAGTTTTTCGTTTTTGGATAACTGGGATTGATCCTTAGCACTCGACTATTTATTTATTACTCATGAAACAAGTCACATTATTCTGGGATATGAATGAGATTGCTGTTCAATAATGTCTTAACATACATTTCTTACACAGGATACAACTATCCTCATAATATATATTTATGTACATTACTATTCAAATATACATAAATATACCTGAATATATTATATATTTATTAAAATCTTAAATGAAAGATTAAGAATAACTAATAAATGAAAATATATTTATGCTGCATACATTTCTATATAATAGTTGGTTTATTTGTCTATTATATTACATAACAAATTGTTCAGTACATACAACAGCATAAATTAACTTAACTTGATGACTAATAATAATGATTTAATATTCTAAAAAAAATTATGATAGTATTCCATGAGTGAAAATATCGCAGCCCGTACGTTTTGCCTTGTTAGTGGCTTCTTCTGGAGTAAGTTTTTCTTCTTCCGTCGGTTCCAGGGGATTTCCATTTTCGTCCAATTTATTATTTTTGTAATCTTTTACAATTTTTTCACCGTAGACGGCATTAAACAAAAATTCGGGAGTGAACTCTGATTGAATAACCTCAGGCGCTTTGTATGAAACGTAAGGCTTTAGGTCACAGTCCGTCAAGTCAGGGACAATCAGCTCGGGTATCATTTCAGGAAATGGAACGAATCGACCGTTTATGGGATGCCCGGTCGGTCGTGTTCCTCTGGTATTTATTGGAATATCGGGATGTGGTTTTTCAGTTTGCATTTTTTTAAACAGTTTTGTACCACGTTTGTTAATCAACATGAACTTTTTAAAGTTACGTTTTCCTTCGCATGGTGCCGACAGTGAAATACATCTCTTTTGTACAAAATTCAGCGTAGAAACCAATCGAGACATTATGAAATAACTAATAATACTTATTGCAGTAGACACACTTTTAGGTTAATTTACTGTCAATCTTAGAAATAAAAGTTAATGCTGCCAGTACAAATATTCTTAACACACTTCTCTTCTTTTTTCATATACATTATTTACTTAACCTTTCATTTACGATGCTAAAATAAAAACGCGCGTTCCAGTGTTGGTAGTCAGTACACAATAAAAAATTAGAGCTTTTTAATTGGTAAAATAAGAAAATTCATAGATAATCCCCTTAATTAATTGTAGTAAAAATTATAATAAGTGACATTTATTGGCTACAAACATTTATAAAAACCACTTGGCAACGCTTGAATGGGCATAGGTTCACTCTGGTTTCAAGCTTGATAATTACTGCCACTAGTCGTGGAAGTGGCCGGTGTGGCCCACTCCCACTCTCTTCCCTCTTCCTTCACAGTGAAGTATGAAAAAATGAGATGCGAATATAATGACGAACATCCCACACATCGTCAAGACCCAAGGTTGAAGCACTCACACCGCGAATTCGTTCCTAAATTTCACAAAATGCTTCCAATGTACCCGATAAATTCTGATTATTCTTAATATTATTTTTTAAATCAATTCGTAAATATATTATGGAAGAATACCTAAACTATTTATTTTGTATTTATTACATTTATAGATATATTGATAGTTATTAAAATCAGTGTATAGAAGAAACATATTAGAGGGAAGAAGGTTAAAGGTTCTCAAAATTTTGAGATATAAGGATTTGTTTTAGACACAAAAAGTGAAACCGATGTAGCGCTTGCTTTTAAATTGTATTATATTATGTATTGTAATATGGGTTGTAGAGAACAAAATATATAATCATTATCACACACTGACTTATGTATTCAGAAGTTCCAAATATTTTATTGATTTTGGAATTTTTTAAACAAAAACATAATTTAATTTCTTAGATAATATATTTATTTTTATTAAAAATACCTAATTGCTTACGCTTTCTTTACTGGTCATACTAATGTTTCGTCTGACATCTGTCACATGTGTTCACGAAGTGTCTACAGAGATTTTTTTATTTTATAATGCATTTTTAGCTGTTTACTGGTATACTCAATAATTATAACGTTGGTGAGATTTCATAGGTATTTTTTGTTTATTGTACCTTGATTTATATAATATGTCATAATTAAGGGATAACGTTTCTTGAAAGTATTGCACATTGTCAGATTTACCATTATGCTATTAAAAGTAAATGCCCTTTAAATGAATGAGACTATGACAACATGTGGGAATTTGTAGTAATTTATTAAGGTTTTTTTCTACTTAAAAATTATAATTAATTTTGAGTTAGGTTCGATAAGTTTAAAATAAACTAGCTCCGCGACTTGTTTTGTAAGTAAGTATGATGAACTATCAAAATGGGGAGAAAAGGTGTGAAAAACGGCGTTCTTATCGATAAAAAGGTAAATCTGACAGTTGACAACAATGCTAAGGAATGCTATCTGCCACTTGTAACATAGTTTTGATTTTATAAACAATTTTAAATAAAGTGTACCAAACAATATCTTTACCTTTTCTTCATATGATGACTGCCAGGAGTGAAATCCCTAGTGTATTTTTATATTTTTGAATGTTATAGAAACATTAGAGAATATAAGAAAATATGTTTTTTTTGGTGCTGGAGAAGATTGTTACAGATGCATGTACCTTGGATCACTTCGTCATAAGCTGAAGATCTAAATGATCCTGAATAATAAGATATCAATAATGGCTCCTTCAATGATTTAAACATATATATTACTCCAGGAAGTTGAAAAGCTTATTGAAGAGTGGCGGCATATGAGACTAGACCCTAGAAACCTCAGTCTTTTGTGGCAAATGTCAAGGAATATATAAAAGATTTCAAATAAAATATCATAATCGTGGCATTTTTTCAATACAATAATCAAAAAATTAAAATTCAAGTAATTTGTCTCTATATATATGTAGTTATTGCATTTTTAAAAATATTTACTTTCCTTGAAATCTTTTTTCGAACTCAATTCTCAATAAGTGTCTATATGGGCCTTGAATGACTACAAATTTTCTAAATATATTTAATTTGGTTTCGAAAACTCCTTGTTGAAAAGTTATCAAGCATATGCAGCAATGTGTATAATATCTATAGAAATAATGAAAACAAACAGTATCCTTAACTACAAATTTCTTATCATGTCATCTTTTATTAAACAATTTTACTTAGTGAATCATAAAATAATATTTAGTCAACATATATTTAAATCAAGGTAGTGGTTTGATGGCTGCAAAATCTGAAAAAATAGGTGAAGGGAGCTTTGCTATACATTATGTTTTTATAGAGCTTGATTCAGTATCTGAATACTGTAGGCTTTGGAAACAGGTGATTTTATAGATTAATTCATATTCTGACACAAAAATTATTGGTGGTTGCTAGTAATAATTTATAATATAAGTTTTTAACCTTTACAATACTAATGAAGAAAAAAAAAGTTTTATTGAAGGATTTGTAGGATTTAGTGAAAGCAACTAGTGTTTGTAGTTCAGCAACCTTTTTTGAGTGCGTTTTAATAAGATCGAATGACTAGCCTGATGCTCTCAAGGTCTCTTAACCCAAAATATACAACACAAAAGTTACAGGAGTGTTGACTACTCAATTAAGCTACAGAGGACAATATATCACGAATAAAGCAAATTTCTGTATCAGAACTAACTAAAAACACAACCTTTTACATTGCTTAACTGTACATATTGTTTTAATAATGCTTAGTAAAAAGAGTTGAATGTTGGAAAATAATCTTAAGAATACAACTACTATTGATGTTCTTGTGGCAATTTATTACACTATTCATCTTTCACATTTCTTTGTGATTTCCATATTTTTATACCTGTAGAATAGAGGTATAATTCATGTCAGTATACAACTTATGTGATGCTTTTTATTTACTTTTAAAATGAGAATAAAAAGAAAAATATTACTTTTCATGTTAAAAGTGTATCTTAATAAAACTGTGCTTTAAATGCACCATTTCTAATCAATCATCTTATACATATACAAGTTCATATAACTAACCGTAGAGAGAAACAGAGAAAATTTGTTAGCGATTAAAAAAATCAGTAAAATGAAATATTGGTTTAACTTCTAGTGTATATAAAATACAAGTTTTAAACTACTAATCCTCATTTTCTTGAGAGCTAATACGAAGTAAGATTTTATTTCCGAATTTGATGTTTTTTTACATGTTTTATCATTGTAATAATCCATCTATACTTTACCAATTATTAAGTAAGAAATCTTATGCTTTTGAAAAAATATGATGTAGGTACAGTGGCGTATC
Organism: Glossosoma conforme; assembly: GCA_022606575.1. Taxonomy (NCBI): domain Eukaryota; kingdom Metazoa; phylum Arthropoda; class Insecta; order Trichoptera; family Glossosomatidae; genus Glossosoma; species Glossosoma conforme. The sequence continues at coordinate 709,047 of JAGTXR010000161.1, read as the reverse complement.
TAGAATGCCGCCCCGGGCAGTCACCGACATAGCTGCCCTACCACATAAAAATCTGATCGAAATGAAACGTTCTCAACTTCAATTTTACGAGTATGTCTCCAAAAAATTTTATGACAAAAAACGTCTTTCTAAAATAATATTTTATGCTTACCTACGAAAAGGTAATATATTATGTTGAAAATGAAATAAGCCAACGAAATGCTGCTCTCTGCTGCATGGGGTGCCTCCCCTAGTTACGCCAGTGCACATAGATAATAATTAATAATCATGCACTGTGTGTGGAGTATTGAGTTGTCTGGCTGTTGTCATCAGATTCTCAACTTGCATGAAAAGTCCACAAATGACACAAATTTATTCATTGACTCATGGGTGCTTTTAACGGCACGACTTTTGCGTAAAATAATTAATATTTATAATTATCACAATTATACCAATATTTATAAACACAATATGACAGGTATTTTTACGAATAATGGATCATCGCACACTAACCCTTGGTATTTAAAAAAATATATTAGTGAAGAATTCAAAGCTTATAAATCTTATTAAAACACATGTTGTTTTTAAACTTTGTCGGGAATCGAATTCTTGAATTCGCGCATCACAGACGAGCGGTTTATCTTCTCGGCCATACAAATAAAGCGCAAGGATTTGTTCCTTTCCGCGGCAGAGCCCCAGCCACCAACAATGATAATTATTCCCAGTCAAGTGCGGGCTTGTATGGCATTAACTTTTATGGCTCATAATTTCCTATTTGTCGCCCATTTTCGATTATTATAATCACGCTTGATGAGGCTCACTAAGCCCGCGCCGCAAGTCCGCCCCTGGCTCAATAGAGTACGCGGTAAATGGTCCAGACCAGCGGTCTCCAAAGTGGTGGTTCGCGGTCCACTGATGGTCTGCGAAATATTTTCATTGGTACGAAAATTATTATAGACATATTGTATACAAAAATGTATTGGAAAAAAGTGTATCGGGCGAGTAAACAATGCAAAATGCAGTTTTCATTTTTCCGATACTCTCACCGTATAAAAATAAAGAAAGGAATGTGTATTCAATATTATTAACAGCGACAAAAATCATTTACTGTGTAGAAAATATTTTTTATTTACTTTTTCTTGTTACCGGATTAAAAAAACAAAAACTTCATAATATAGGGTCCGCCATCTAACGTTTTTTTTTTCAACTAGTGACAAATGGTAACACTTAGCTCATGTCTGATTTGACAGATAATTAGTTTTATTCTTCCTCTAAACAAATATGGTTGTGTATACGCTTGAACAACGCTGGAAAATATTGCGACATTACTTTGAAAATCAGGCCATTTTTTTTCGAAAATGAGCAAGGAGTGGCCGTTACAGTCAATGGCGATCGTTATCGGGCCATTTTTGTTTACAAAAATTGAAGAGGAGGATATTGGCAACATTTGGTTTCAACAAGACGGCGCTACGTGCCAGACAGCCGAAGCTACACTCGATGCGTCCTATTTTCAAAAAAAAAAGTTATTTGGCGGACCCGTTATATATATATAAATTTTTTTTTTTTTTATTTAGGTCAAAAAAGGAGAAACAATCATTTTTATCTGGAATGATTTATATATCACATTACTTCTCCTGAGCTAAACGTTTACATTTATTAACTTATTTTTAACAATTATTTTTAGTACTCTTTTTCTTATTAATATTTTCTATTATTTTGCACGATATTTCCTATTATTGACTTACAATTTATAATTCTTGTAAATTGTCTTTTACCGTCCTCATTTCTATACCATGTTATTGTTTGATTATTTATATTTTAATTTGATATACATACATTTAAATGTAATACTCTTATTTTTTTTAAATATATACATGGGAAAATATTTTATTTATTTGACAAACATTATATTTATTTAATACTGAGATTTTAAAACTAGAAATTGTTTTGTCGATTAATCATTGCATCTTACCTTACTTTTAACTAAGCTCTAATCACAAATATCGCTATCTCCCACATAACCACTACTTTACCCATTCGCCAATATTAGAATATTGGCATTGCATGAGCGAAATGTAAATATCGTTTGAGTTGTATTGTTATTTAATTAAAATATTTAATTAGATATGACCAAGAGTTTTGGGCTATGAGCTATTTTTTTTGTTTTTTTTTTTTTATTTAAGGATTAGAATTTTTTAAACAAGTTACTTACGATATACTCGTATGTAAAGCATATTATTATTATTAAATTTGGAGAGGCCTGTCACGAATAAGTTTAGGAACCTCTGATTTTTAAGATAGATTTTGCAAAACATTGCTGTATTACTCTGTTTAAAGCTTACACTGTTCAGTGGTTGTCAACTAAATTTAGGATGCATGTCATTATCCATGTTACCATGTATGTCATAAGAAATCTGGTAAAACCAGTGATATAGTTTGTTAACATTATTAAGCGATACGAAGATTAATGGGCTTGTTTGGATACACAATTTTATTTATTTTATGGAAAGAAATTACGGTCTATTACAAATGGTGCTTTGACATCTTTAAAAATGACAAGCGCTATATAATTTGTTTATCAATCACTATCTGTTAGAGAGGTTCACATAAAAATAAACTTTTTAAAAAACTGTGCTTTGAAAGCCTATAATTATTTTACCAATTATTATCAACGAATATTTAAACACCGATTGACATCTGATTAACTATGAATAAAATGCTCTCGGCGGAGTTCTAGGGCACTGAGATAACTTGAGATATGGAAAGGATAAAGATAGTTGGCTTAACAGTGTGATGGAAATATGTGGCGACTAAATGCTTCATTTAGAAGAGGATATGAAAGAAAAAAACATATTAAGGATTGTTAAATTTAAAAAATATTTTTCTTACAAAACAGCAAAGATAAAATATCTTACCATCGTAAAATTAAGCGTCCAAGAATTCATTATCTAAGGATAAATTATTCCATTGTTTTTTTCTCATTAGAATAAATTTAAATTGATAACGTCAGCTAAAAGAGTAGAATAATACGCTTAAAATAAGGTATCATTTATCAAGACTAGAGTTTTATTAGAAATTTAAATTTCCGTAAACCTGCAAAGTGATAATGCTTATATTCGAATACACAGGAAGAAGAAAAAACTGACTTACCATATTTAAAAACTAGGCATACATGATTTGCGAATATAAATACACATTTAAATATATTACAATGAATGAAATAATTTGTAAAAAGACACTTGCAGAAGAATACGTAAGAGAGACTGATGAATAAGCATTGATCTACTTTCCATATCTGTTCCAAAATTGGAGTAAACGGTCACCTTATTACTCGTAGGTTACCACGAACCGGTCAGGTCTTTCGCCCCGTCCTGAGAAAAATTCGTATTCCAAATTTTTATTATTTGATGATCAATGAGATTGATGATTCTTCGACGTGTTTGGAGGTTCGATGGAAAGGCATTATGTGTTATTTCTAGTAACCAAACTCAAATTGTAACATTTGGATATCAATATTTAACGAAAAAAATATTCATTCAATATTAATTTAAGAATAAAAATGAGCCCAGAAGCTTAAGCTTACGAAGATATCCAAAAGTTATTGTAAGTGCTGAAATGAGCAAATATGGCAAGTCTTTATGCTTATACTTTGACTTTATGCGTAGTATAATCGTGACCGTATTATAATAATTTGGATACGCCAAAAAATCAACACATATTAGTTAAAGACCTTTTTGTTCAGTATCAGGATTTTGTACGTGTAGGTAAAAATAGTGCAGGAAAAAATTGTGGCGAGTTTATGTGACTGTACCTACAGAAATCAATCTTTTAACATTCTACGACAAGTTTAAAATGAAAGGTTTCAATTTTAGACCAAAAAACCCATCGAATCTCTAGCTTTATGAAGATTTATTCAATGAATTCTTGTACTTTAGTTATAAGGAGCGATGACTTCATGTTAAAAGCGAGAACATGGTGGATGTGGAAATTGAAGGATCAAAAAGGATGGAGGAGGAAATTACTATTGATTAAGGCTGTCATTATCTATGCTATCTCTGGACTCTGAGATAAGCTGGGTTCATATATGCATAGTTGCCGACGGCCTCAAAGGTGAAAACCCGCGGGCTTGAATAAAAGGCTGACGTAGTATCCGATGCATGTTTGGTTATTTATTAATCAGCTGAGTAGCTCGGGATAAGGGTAAGGATATCGGTTAAGTAGCTCGATGCTCAACAAGGCTATACATCTGGTACAAAAGATGTTAAAATCCTCAACTTTCATACAAGAAGTCGCTTTTTCAATTTAAATTAAGGTTTTGGGTTGTAAAGCATTTATAGACTTTTTATGTTGTTAACAAATGTCGATAAATTCCTCCAGTTATTCTGAGACTGATTCCTTACCTGCACATTGTGTGTAGCCTATAATTGAAAAGGGTAGTATTTAAAATTCATTCTGAAAACACAATCCATTCACAGTACTTCCGTTTGATGTGCGCATGCTGGGATATATATTAATAAAGTAGCTGTATGTACAATATTTTACCTTTATCTGTTCCATATATGGAATACGTGGTCAACATATATTTCATACTAGCCATTCAGTTCTGTCAGCTGCTATTGATCCCGCTTTGTTGCAAGACATCTCTGAACCCGAAGGTTCAATTAGGAACATCCAGGAATATACCTGTATATGATTCCCGAACACCTTCAAAGCAGGAGCCCTAGGAATCAAAGATACGGCTGTTATAATATTTGAGTCAATTGTTGGGTGGTTTGTTTAACGAAATATTCAAAGAAATTGGATGATTATTCCGACGCTCTCGAGTCCCCGACCATTCGGTTGTAAGGTGTGACTCAACCTAATCAACGTCACGCGGTAAGCAGTAGATGGTAAACCATTTAAATTTTAGCCCGCTTCTAATTGCTTAACTATTTTTTTTTATTGTCAATGATCAACAATTTACAGACCTTGAAATGGCAATCTTCATTGAATCCACAAAAGAGATTTCTCCATCAGGCTCAGTCGGTATTTTTCCTTAAGTTTTTACATATAAAAAAGCAATCTTATTGGGTGGATTTTTTATTGTAATATTATTCTCCCTGCTCAATACATTTTGATTTTGATTTATATGCGAGTCAAGCAAGCTTACAAAACAACATGATGTAGGCGGCCAAGATGCAGCTTTGCAGCAACCGAGATTTGATATGTGATAAAGATTGAAATTGTAGTCCGTTTTAAGTATGTATTTATTTATGTATAAATAGTTCAGCTTATTATGTAAATTGAAACATTTATAAAAACACGACACAAATATCCTTGCTGGTCGCATCAGGGACGATGCAGTTTAGTATCAACATTGTTTATTCTTATTTTGAAACCAGATTAAACGAAAGCAGAAATATGGGCATAAAATAGTAAACAGCCACATTAAAATTAATTAATATTTGAACCTTGATTAACTCTATTCCAACTTGACAAGTTTTTGTTTCTATAATTATGTATAATTGATTTATAGAGTATAAAAATATTATTAAATAATAAAGTAAGAGTATATGTAAAGCAAATCTCTCATGTTTTTTTTTTTACTATTTTTTTTCTTACGAGCAACACTCGCAGGAGAGGATAACAAGTAGATCGTTCACCCAAGAAGTTGTGTGATGGTTTGAAAAGATGTCAAATGTAGATGCATTTCTAAAAATACGAATATATTAACATTAAATTCATAATTTTTATTTCATCTGAACGCGTTTCAGTTCCATTAGCGATAACTTCGTAAGTATCTTAGAATGAAGAAGACTTAGTTGCTGTGCAAGGCACCAAACAAGATGCAGATTGGACACTCACCAGTGAGCATCATACTATTGAATGTGTTGAGATTTTTCAGGTAACTAAGTGTAAAAATTACTTAAAGCGATGGCTTGTAGAGAGAGTTCGCTTCTAGCCTTTGGAATGCTGAAACTTTTTTCAACTCCGTGCGCAATATCTGAAACCCGCAGCTATATTTAACTGAAACAAAATGCCACCTACATAGTGTCTGTATCGCCTACATTTATTGTTTTGTACCTTATCCTGAAGTTATTTTGATCCTGAAGTCTTACCAAAAGCTAATCTAGTTGCTTAAAGATGTTGAAAACTGCGCAGAATTGTTGGGCGATACGATGCCTTGACTTAGTGATTAATAACGAGGTCAGGAAGCGGACACGCAACCTTTTATTCTACAGTCTGCCAAAAGATGAAAGTATATCTAACTGGGACATATTGTACGAGTGATGCAGATGAGCATAAACTGCAACTGCCAATTTTTCAGATATTCGGGCTCTTGCTGTCCTGTAAGACAGAGGTGAAGAAGACCAAGGACTTTAACGACGACCATATGTTACAACTTGGCAGAGGATATGGAATGATGGAAATGACGTAACTTTAAAGATATTATCGTTTTTGTAGCATATAAATATTTCATAGTTTGGTAAATATATGAATGCTAAAGAAAATATCATTGGCGAACGTTAAATATTAACAATATCAAAATAAAATAAGAATAGACGATTATTTAGAAATCAAATAATAATCAAATATTAATAATTTATTTTGCTCTTTCGTAGTTTTGTGTGTATATTTGACAATAAATGAATACATTATAACTTCATTGTTTTAAGAATATTTTTTGGTTTCCGGCATTTCATAGGCCTGCTTATGTTACATGAATCGTACCTATGTCCGCAATGGCGCCGCAAACACCGCACAGGTACCTCGCGAGGCATTTCGCAGAGTTCACTGTATAATAAATGTATTGCCAAGTAAGCGAGTTCATTTTATGAAGATTTTCCGTATAATTGGTGTATTTTTTATATTTTTTATGAAAGCACATATTTGATAATACCACAGGAGAGTTATTGAGAGATTTAATCGATGACGTTAGATTTTTTTTAGAATAGGTAGGCCTTTATACTGCAGCTAAGAATTTACGTATTTACACATTACGTCTGTATTTACTTGTTCTCACCGTCGTGAAGAGGTGGTGTTGTTCTCGATAACTTGGATAATGGATTTCATGGGTATGACTTAGATGACGTGGAGTCAATGAATAAAGTTTTCAAGAGTCCATAAAAAAAAATATCGACCGAATGTCTGTGTTGAATACATTGAAGATCAGACGACAGGATGCTATCGTTTACGAGTCACGCTGCTGATCTTTGATTATAAATCTATGAGAACTACTAATTTTGATTTATTGTGTATAAAATATCTTTTTAAAGAGATCACGAATGAGATGTATAGCCTTCATTAGTTGTACACGGATTTTTAATCTTACAGCAATCTTTTACTGCTGTAATGTTTAAAATTATCCTAATATATGAACTTTTATAATTAAATATTAGATTCTCGAAAGGAGCTTTGGTTGAAAATTGACATATTTGTTTATAAGAAAATATATTACGATCAATATTAAATAATAAAAATATAAATCTTGTCTAAAAAGTATTAAAAAATATACCCAAAAAGCTCGGCGGTAAACAGAATCATTTTTCTTAGCTTTGCATGGAACCGAACCTGCAATGTCTCGCATGACATTCAAGCGCTCAATCTCTGAACCATACGCCTCTGTATATTGGCAAGTGAGTGAGTTAATTTTGTGTCCGTTTTCTGTATAATCGCTCCGCTTCCTGATGCCGCTGTCTTCAACCTGCCGCTAAAAAAAACCTCTCGAAAACCTCATAAATAACACTGATTTATCGCGGATGTCAATACGAAAAAACCTCCAACCGGATAAATCCTGTGCATGAAAATTATTTTTCATTTGACTTTTTGTTGCGTCATTTGTGGCAGTTCATCGACATAACTAGTGTAGGGCCGTTGTTGGCAACAGAAACAGTTCCTGAAGAGGATACACTTCATGCTGAGATTCTTTCATTCAAAAAAATGAAAAATAAATTTTATTTTTCAGTTCTTCGACTAGAAAAAATGTAAATTTAGAGTCGTAAAGTAAATATAATGAACTAAATTATCAATAATAAATTTTCTAAGATGTAACGTAACGTTGGTTAAATTTTTACACAAAACAATATTTTTTTAAAACTATTCAAGTTTATTAATGAACATATCAATAGTTTTTATTATTAAAATTTTGCAATTTATAATTTCAAATTGTTATAATTATTAAACATTTTTTTTATATAAAACACGGTAATAAACGAAGCAGTATTATCCGAAACTTGTGAACAAATGAAAAATGTTTCTTCGAAATTTACACATGTTAAGGGGATTTTTGGTAGAAATATTCATTCCACCACAAGCGCATCGTGTGACAAAGGCGACTCTCTACATATTTAATAAAAACCTATATTAATTTATACTATTAATATATTTATCTTTTCCATTCGTTATGTTTTTTTATTTCCTTCCCTTTTATCCCAAAAAACGTATGTATTGTAATGTTATTCACATTTAATTTAGATTTATAATGTTAAATTAAAAGTAAATGATCATTTTATTTTTATATATTTTTTTATTTAATGAAGGTTAAACAACACACTATTTATATAGCAAATTAAAAAAGTCATTCTTACCTCCGGTTTCTGTGTATTTTGAACATATATGCAATATTCTTTAAATAACTTATCTACCTACTTCTTAGACGCTGCAATCGTAAAAAATACACTATTTCATCATATCATCTAAATAAGATCATTTTGCATGAAAAGATTTTATTTAAATATGTTATATTATTTAACAAGTCCAATTGATACAGACACGTTTGATTATATTTAGGCAGGGACGTATAGTGAGCTTAGTTAAGACAAATGTGATCTGTATCCATCGATTCTAAGATTCTCATTGCCAAACTTTTGGGGAAGACGAAAAACGCGAAAAAACGTCTCCGGGCAAAACAGAGGCCGCGGGAGGGCGGGCGGCCACCCAACCAGCCGTCAATCACAGCCCATGGGAGCGATGCCACCGTCAACGCTGAGCAGGGAGGGGATCTTGGGGGGTCCCTGACAGCGGCCGAACTTGATAAAAATTCAGCGGATATCATCTGAGGACATGATAACTCGAATTCACAATGTGCCGCAGGAGTTACAGGTTTCAGAAAGCGGCGTGCCCCTTGTTCAAGGTTTCACAGGGGGTCTTCGACAACCGAGCTTTCACAATCCAAGTCCGTGCAGCTACAAACTTATAAAGATATATATTATACGTTGGGTGCCAGATTAATCATCAGGCAAAATAAATACATAACTGTGATGCCACTACGTATTTGCTAGAAGGCTTTACTGCGTCAAAAATCAGCGCACTATCTAAAAAATATATAAATCTCACGGCTGGCATAAATCCGTAGTGATGGGTTATGGTGGCTGACTGATTCTAATTTACAGTGCATATTTTATTCTTTTCATATCCGTTCTATTTTTGGAACATATGATCGTCACAAATTCCTGCCACTCGGTTCTGTCAGTTGCTGTCCATCCATAAGCATCTTTGTACCCGAAAATCTCCCTTCGCCCACATATGAGTCTCAATGACCCCCAGGACAGAAGAGAAAAATAAATATTATAAATAATATGGTAACACGTGTCGACGATTATTCTGAATCTTATTCTTATGTTATGCCTTGTTTGTTCACATTATGTCCAAATATACCCATCAAGTTACCCATTTATAAATATAATTGGCTTTAGTGAACTAGATTTATGACGCATTTTCGTATGTTTATATTTTATTAACTTAAATAACAAGGACACTTGGTTAAATGTCATAATTTACATATATTGCCATAGAAAAATGGGGCAATATGTGTATAGTCCATACTTTGTTTGCTAATAAGCACCCTTCAATATTACAAAGTTAACGTAACATGAATTAATGAATGCGTTAAATTTCTTGGTGTCGTTCCCGGGTATGTGTATCTTCTTCATATACTTCTATGTATCTTTAGTATTATGTGTACTGTTTTATGGTAAGTGCTCAATTCAGTCACTTTAAAATAATATACAAGTACATACCACACTTTTTAAAAAATGTTCACGATACCCTAGTATTTATAGTAGAAAACACTGTCTAATAGAGCTGTTCATGTTAATTTTTAATTCAAAGCTAAAGACGAGTGCATCGAATTTTCAAGAGTGATAATTGATTTCTTCTCCGTGATACTGATTCCCTGGTATTCCGTGTGATCAGCAATGTTGTTCAGTGCCCAGCCGTTCACGATGTTAACAACAACGAAGCAGAAAGGTATCGATTCCCCTGATGCAGTCACTCGAGTGGGCTTATTGGAAGTCGTTTGGTTGGATGACAGGACCGGCTTGAAGCCTTGGACAATTTTTATTCAATTTCTAATAATATAATGTCAAATTTTTTTAACAAAAATCCTCTAACTACTTGCACATAGAACCTAATAATAGAAAACTACATCGGAAAAGTTGATAGACAATGCCAGCGTACAAAGAAAGCGCTCAAAGTGATGATTACAATGCGTTGGACCGTCCTAATTAAAGATAATTGCCATCTGCTGCTATTCATTTAACTAAAACAGGTTTACAGAAAAATCAACACTACTCATAGATTCAGAGACCTAATTAAGAAGAAGATTCGTAATAATATCTGAAAACCGTGAATTACTCGTATATTTAACATATCACGCCGTAGTTGCTCATATGCTGCAGGAATTTCGTATTTTTTAAACTTGGATGGTGACTGTTTAAGGACGCCGTTTACCAATAACCACCCTATTGAAACTAAATTGTCCTTAATTGTGAGCATCGCGTCGTGATAATCACCTTTTAAATTTCTGATTAACAAACGTTGAAATATCCCTTGCGAATGATGGCTTTTTTTTCGCCAAGCCCCTCAGAGATAACGTGGGTTAAGGCATATATTTTGGCAGTTGACAAAACCGTGTGGCGGTAATTTTTAGTATTCATAAACTACAATTATACAATGAATATGTGAAAATATAAATGATACAAATATTCACCCTCCTGAGACCTTTCCCATCAGGTATATAAACGTTTTGAGCTTTTGTTGGTATAAAAAAAGTTTACAAAACCGACTGATCGTCAATGCACCATAGATTGGAGATCCTACGTTAGGTTGCCATTATTCATGAGAAGCAAAGCTCTTCTTTGTTCGGCCCTGGAGGATGTTCAGCCTCAAAGTCAGCCGCCAGCGCAGTGCTCTCTCGTACAAAGACAAATAAATTCAGTCATAATGCATTTTTGGAGAAATGACAGCAGTTGCATAATCGAAAATCAATCTGCCAGTTCCCAGAAATACGATCCGAGCAGAGAAAAGCGTACAATGTATTTTATTTAGTGCAGTCAATTTATTTTAATGCTTTATTTTACGACCGGACAGCCAATAAATATAATATTTTCTATTATAGAACGTTTAATATTGAGAAATGCTTACAATGTGAACGTGCTCCTGATAAATAATGCATATTGTTGTATTGGTAGAACTCACTTTAGGAGTCATTTTGAACAATAAAAAGCATTAAATTTTAATTATTTTAACTTGAATTATATCGAGTAACTGTTAAACGTAAAAATGAGACGGCGGTTTCACGTTAACTTCACCAGTCCTTCTTTTCATTCGTATAGACTAAAAGTAATCAAATAATCATCAGATCCAGTGATCAGGTAGTGAAATTACGTTTTTTGATGGTTTGTCTTTATCGAACTGAAATCTCTAGAATGATTTTAAAAGACACTAAATCGTCTACATGTTCAGATGCGTACATTGGGCATGCCAAAAATCTTTAATTTATGAGTTAAATTTAGAATGTGCTATTGTCATATTGTGCTAATATTATAGAGATAAATCTCAAAAAATAATTAGTTCAGCCTTATGGTAAGTACGGTAGTCACTATGTATTATTGCGACTAGTCGGCGCTGTAATGATCGCATTCATTTAGTAAGTAGTTCACAGTATCTAGGTTTCAGTACTTCCAATACAATGGATATGAATTGTTGCACCTTGAATGGTGTTTTGTTTTGGTCTCTTAGGTCCACTAGCTGATAAGATAGAAGACCTTGTCCTATAAAAAGATATTGATTTCTCCAGCTAAGTCTGACTTCATAATTTATATTTTTATGAAACACTTACACAAGAATATAACAATATTATTAAATTTAATGCATTTTTACGAATATATCCGCACGATAGCTTGAACATGTTTTCACTTCATGTGATATCTACAGGATATCCAGGAGCTCCACCGAGTGCATATATTTTTTTAAATATACACACAGGAGTAAACTCTCAAATGTGATTAACGAATATAATTGAGTATCTTAGGACTGATTACTTTGACTATATCTTACTGTTTAATAATGGCTAAGAGCTGTATATAGAATTTTGATCCGCCGTCGTCATTACATTATAGCGACTTACTGCGAATGAGTCATATTGAGTACCTTTTAATGTAGATCCATGATTTTATGTAAATACAATTGTTATATTTAATAAAAACATTATATTTTCTAAGTATATCTTGCAAATTATGAGTAACTTATTAATTAAAAAATGATATTTTTCGCAAAAAAAAATACAATGGACGTGTCTTGATCCAGAAATAAAACATCAAAGGAAACGCAAAATATGTTTCAGAATCGATACCCATCCCGTTATTGATTAGTAAATTCTCCGGCGTGTTATATTTATATTGTGTGACTTCTACCTGAGTAACTTTGTTAGCTCGTGGAGGTGTGCTCAGTATCCAGCCAGCATCCGATGAGGCGTAGAGCGATAAGGTCGAGGTAGCAACAGCAGTGGTGCTAAACTGACGACCATAACTCGCAACCGTCTCAATCCTAAACAATAAAGCGTTTATATTTTTATTAGAAAAAAATCACTATCTTCTTTTCTGTAGTTTTATAACCGTCTGTATGTTTTAGCTGCTTCCAAAGTCCGTCGCCATCCTCTTAAATATATGTCAGTCCTCCAGTTCACATAATGCCATTGAAGCATTGGCTCTTTTGTACGTTATAAAAGCATTTAATTTTTACCGACCAAACATTTATTTTTTTAACAAAAAGATGTTTTGCATGATTAAGTTCTCCGTAAAACAAGTATTTTAAAAGTGAATATAATATTCATTTTATTTTTAGGTTTGTCGCTTCTTGAGGCTGAATGATCCAGCCCTCCAAAGCGTCGGGGTAATCGTTCAATAGTGATATGTAGAAATGCTGATAAACAAACTCTCAAATAAGTTTCAGCACTACAGTGGCTTCTCTTAAAGTCCCCAATCTCTCTAGAAGCAACGCACAGTATATACTTGGTGGAACTATTTATTAAATACAAGGATATTGATTGCTGATAGAACTGTATGTCGGCAAATCGTGACAATAATATGCTCCTTAGGAAGCGGACGTGGAAAAATATGTATTTCCACTATCATATGGTTGGCAACTCATCTGGCGCTAACGCGGTGTCTTCATGCTTCAGCGCTTCTGAAAGGACCAAACACCGGATGATCCGTTAACAAATATTATAACCCGCTGTGAAAAAAAAGTTCTCGTTATTATGATAAAATGTATGCCAGTAGACCAATTAAAAATATAATTTTAAAAAATATTTCTATATAATTACATAGAGAGCGCTGAGATTATGAAGACCTCACAAAATTACTAAAACTGTTCTTAGCTTATACGATAAGCAAACGAAACCATTGTGAATTATTTTATACAACCGAGGATATTTTTTCTAGTAAAACGTTTCTTAAAAGACCGTAGGATTAATAATGCGACGTTTTAATAACTATTTAGATTATTTATGAACCACAACAGTTTTCAGTCAGGTTCAATTAACTACAATAAATTCTCTGGACTTAGGTAGAGTTAAGTTGAAGCCGTCTACATCTTATCACTTCCTCTATATTATGCAATGTATTAAGTTCTTGTAAAATTAAATTTAATTATATGTTCATCATAATATAACATATTTGCATATAAAAAGTATTGTAGTTTTTAAATAATAGTAAATATATATATATACCTATCAAACCATTTAGTTGCTTGATAAATGGAAAAACAAATTGTCGGTTAACGAACTTGTTATGAAGACAAACGTCAGTGACCTTTGGTGGTGTTGTGACCCGTGATGTAGGTACTACAGTTTTTTAGTTTGGGATTTCCGCAAAGTCCGTTATTGCAATTCGTTCTTCTCGACTGATTCAACGCCATCAGATTTTAGCAGCGGAAACAAAAACGTGTTTTTTTCAAATCATTTCTTATATTTGAACACACACAGAAGAATACTGCCAGTCAGTGTATTTGAAGTATGTGACAGTTGTCATTGGAAAGATCTCTAAACGCTGTAGGGAATATGTCCGTCATTGTCAACAGATTACAACTCAGCATTCTTGGATCGTATTGAAAAAAATACATATAATTGGGTGATATTCACGTAGTAAATTTCGTCTACTACTAGAAAAATATTTTTGAAAAAAAAAAATAGGTGTGATTGGTTTTACACTAGTCAGATAACAAGATAATGATGACCAAATCAGAACATATAAGTTCATTATTTATTTATTTTACGCTTCGTCGAGGATTAAGCTCGCGATCTCTCGCATGGTTGTTGAGTGTTTTAAATCTCGGATATATCCCTTGGCAAAGTGTATTTGTAAATCGTCGCCATTACTCTTTCCTTTTGTTCTGTAGATGTCGGTGCATTAAAAACACAGATAAAAACACTGCTGTGTATAAATGAAATACATTGTTTTACTATTTGACAAACATCTCACTGTATTGTGTTACAGAATGAGGATGTAATTATAAATAAACACTAGTGCATATTTTAAAATAATTTAAGTTTTTAAATATTGCCATAATTAAATGAATTGGTTTGAGTGATTTTTTGGGACGCTTAGTGTTGATTAGGATAGTAATATTATTAGCGAAGGATAATTTTATATCAGGAGGCTTTATTTATAGGAATAAAAATTAATTAATTATATTTCAATTTTATGTTAAGTCGGAATTCAAATATGCGAAATCTTATATGTAAATTATGGAAGATACTTTCGACCAAACCCATAAGCGCGAACTCATAGAAAAACTAAAACATCCATGTGTATTTTCAGTGTTCTATTGTTTAAAATGGTTCCGCCGCATTTCGTTCACAGACAATGTTAAGTTAGCGAGACAGCCAGTGCACCAGTTGTCCCGTGCGCCAAATGTCCCGTGCAATAGACGTCCAGTGCACCCCACGTCTCTACCGATTAGTCGTTGAACGAATTATCTATGAACGATAGGTCGTGAAACCGCTTAAAAGTACTGATAAAAAAACAATTTTAACTGGCATTTATATATTTTTATGAAATTATTTTATACTTGACATATATTATTCATTTAAACGTTCTATAAATTTGCAATAAGTTTGTAGGTGAGAGTTGGATTGAATAAACATATATAGATTAAATATAAAATACATGTTAGTTACATAATCGTTCCATCTCGGCCTCCCACAGCTGATTGCCGGTATAGCGTAATCTCCGGAATATAATATAATCTCTGGTATAATGCCCGGTACAATGTAATCTCTGGTATATAATGCTGATGTAATTCCCGGTATATCCCACGGCCGCGTTTCACCAACGACCTGTAATGCCGCGTTGCTCAAACCATTTTTCTTAAACGCCGAAATCCCGTGTTGTCGGGCTCAAGGGAGCCTCGGGAGAGATGGCCATTGAAGCGGGCCTCATCAAGTAAAGGACGCGGTCCAATCTTTATTTGATTATTAAAGCATATATTCCGTATTCATGATAATTACATTGTACATACTAAACCACATTCACTTCCATTTCAAAGTATACTGCACAACAATTGTCAGCTAGCCTCGAATCCATAGCCTTGTACAAAGAATGCTGCAATTTTTTAATTTAATTTATTATTTTTTAATAACCGTAAAGGAAACTTAGATACACAAAAAAAATAAGCTGAAATGTTTATGGACATATATTAAAATATTCTCTGTTTTTATGAAATTGTTCCATCACTAGCAATTTCTATATACATAAAAATATAGCAGACCAATGCCATCTCGTTAACACAACCCATTCACAAACATTGCGTTAAAAATGGACGTTGAGTGAATTCAAAAATATAGTATAATAAAGTCACAGGCTTAACACTCCATATACATTGCTTGGCCATATTAAAATTGGCAAACAATAAAATATCTAGATAAGATTAACTATCTGTTAGTATTTGGTGTTTATATCATAAATAATATACAAAGTGTTATTTTTATTCTTTGCATTTACTCTGTGACCTATTTAAAAATGTTTTGTAAATATATACTTTTTACCTTACGTTGAGTACTGTTTATTTACATACTTAGACCGCGGTTTCATTTTCAACGAGCGTTTCTTAAGTTATTACGTTTATACAAGTGAAAAAATAAAGAAGGTCTCATTCAAAATGAAATCTTGGTCTTCAAGTATGCGAAGAAACATTCAACGCGAACCATATGAAAAAAGTTACAAAGTATCTATTTATTGGTTTTTTTTTTCGAAGTCATTTGTAACCCCTGATACATTGAGGTTTCTTGCGTTCCTTTTGTTTCGTTTGACTGAACATTACCCATAGCATGATCCCATAACACCATTAATTTAGTTTATTTTTATCATATTTATTTGGAGAATTAAATGCATTATAAAAAGACTCGTACTCTGATGCAATTTGAGTGTTTGCTGCGCCCTGCAATTATTGCCCGACAGCGAGGCGATCAGACAGACAGCCAGGGCTGAAACAGGAACAAAAATGACAACTAACAAAATATTCATATTATCCCTTCATCGCGTCTGAAGTCTATAGCCGTCACGATTGTTAAATAGATTTTTGAGAGTCATTTACTACTTCATTTTGATGTAGTGTTTGAACTCACCCGAGAATATTAGTGAATATATAATCATAACCATAAATGTTAAAAATTTTAGGTAGTATTAATTGACATATTTCTTTACTAGACATATACACATATTAAAAACTACAATAATAGCACTCTAAAAACCGAATGATTAATTCGCAAAAAACACCACGGCTAAAAGGTTAATACTCCGCCGTGTCCAGCTGACCCGGTTAAGCATCATAAGTTCCGTAGAGGACTACTGCTCGTGGGAGAGATTGATAAGATTGTAAGTTTGATAGAAGCAAACAAGGAAATTTGAGGAATCGTGGATACATTTGTCATTCGTTCACTTGGTCTAAATACGGCTTATCATAATTATAAGGAAACAGTTCAATGTAGCGTGGCAAATATGTGCCAATTTTCCAACCTTATGAATGTTGGATGTTTTGATCTCAGGTGATTAAACGATTGGCTATACAAGCCTGCTATACATATTACGTATAATATAGTCTTTATAGCTGTACGCTACATGAGGATAACACCCTCTTCAACATCCGCTCAATTGAAACTAAAGTGCTTTTAAATTTGCTTCTTTAAGAGGTAGAATTTTTATGAAGAAGGATCAATAAAGAAACTGTAATAGTTTTCATAGATATCGAAACGGCGGTCTTCATGTGTGTGAATAAACAGTGCTCAACTAGATCCATATTTAAACAAGATTAAGTATTGTTGACTTTACCAACACAAGGTATTATGTGTCACTGGACCTAAGTTCACTTGCATTACTTAAGTCAATACTTATTATGCATACTTAACGTTATATGCATTTTAAAATTATAATGTACGAATATGATAGGCGCCTGCACCGAATTTTATAGTAATTTGTATACGATTGAATGGTTGTGATTTATGATGAATGTAAACACGAGTAATTAAAAAATAAGTAAATTGAATTAAAGGGAAATTACATTATTTCTTGATGCGGTCCTGCATTGCGCCTAGATATCTTAACACTGTGGCCAAAAGTGTGCAATCAATGTGCCAGTGTTCAGCGACAAGAGGTTACGCCCAAATTTAAAACCTCTCCAGCACCCAGTGAAAGATCGTAGCAGCCTTAGCAGAGCCACGCGAATCTCGTCTGAAAAGTACAAATCCTTCATCAATCGTCAAGTCGAAGTTTGCGAAGAGAGTCTCACGTGAAGAATCTCGTTTGGTCGATGCACCGGCGGGTTGCAAAACAATCTTGTTCCGATGAAGGCACACTCTTTTAATGCACAATTTTATTGGCCATTTTATTCTCACCCGATTTTTTTTATGTAAACACTTTGGATGTATATAATAAGCAGTAAGTGTGAGTGCTTGTTGGGGATTGCGATGGATCAAGCTTTTAAGACAGAGACTATTGGCCATGATCGACGATTGTTTTTGTTACCGTCATAGTTAATTGAACAATTATATGCAGTTACCGGGGCACGGATAAGTGGCACATCAACACCAATCATCAAAAATATATATAATATATACGAACAATTATTTTAATAGAAACCCACGACCATTTTCATGACAATTAAATGCTTTATTATTTGATGAATTCCTTCGATTGGAAACAAATAATTCGATTAATAGTAAATTGAATCGCTTCATTCCTTTATTTTAAAATAAAAAGTGGGCGAATAAAATTTACATGTGACTAGTTAAATGATGTGTCCTTATTTGTACAAATTAATTGTGAAAAAATGAACTTAGTTTAACAACGAGATTTGACAATAATTAACACAAAATAAACTTTGTTTACCTGCGAATTTTGGTTATAACATATATTGTGGTGGTAATATTATAATAAACAATGTATCTTCAACACGGTTATGATCAGCCTTTATACGAACATTGTATTAACTGCCGATTGGAACCAACAAGTTTTTTTATCAGCTTTTCATCGCACTAAGTGAGAGTGCGACAGAAATATAAAATGAAAGAATTTTTCAAATTAATTATTAAAATTAATAATTATTTAAATTTGTATATTTTACATCTTAACCCAATTTACGACACACAACATTAAGATCAAAGAAAAACTGCGTCTGAACCGAGCTGGATAGACAAAATAAATAATAATAAAAAAAAATCTCCTTAATTACGAGTATAGTAACCTTCACGGGTCAATGAATGGGACAAACCCTATGCAGGTATTTTCCTATATCTTCATATTTTGGTAAAATGAATTAGTGAAATTGTATGTAATGTGAAATTATATGATATGTAGCTACCCGGATGTTTTTTTACTACATAACATAACTAAATGACATTTTAAAAACATTATTCTTTCTCTTAATAACGTGTGTTAACGTGTTATGGTAATAAAAAATAATTATTCTAGTAACGTTAGGTAAAATTAAATAAAACCAACAAGGTTAAGAATAATATACTTCTTAACGACAAATCACTCTTTTGCAATACCTATCGAAGCTTTCAGTAGAATTATCAGAAGAGGCTTAAAACTATAAAAACGGCATATTGAATACAACATCTTAGAATGCGCTTATTATCTTATTACGGATAATGTATATCGACTAAAATATTTAATAAATATTCCATAAATAATAAAATATAATCTGATTGAATAATCTGTTACTACAGACAAAATATATACTGTATAGTGTTGACATTTTACACGAAAAGGAAATGTATTTATAAATGTCATAAATTAAGCATAACAAAAAAATTTCATCAATAAAATTACAACTGGAACTTTACAGGATATTTTAATTTCAATTTTGACATACAATGATTTTTAGCGATGAGTTTTTAAAGTAGATCATAGAACTTGAACATTAACTTCTACTAAAAAGGATCTCCTTTTAACTACAATGGAAAAAAAAAAGTTTCGGTACAAAATGTTGTCAATGTATGGCACTCAATATCATCTTTATTATTTTTATTGCAAAAAAGGATAACTTCTATATAATGAGACGTTTACGACAATCGCTTTAGTGGCGATAAAACGAGATATATTACATAAAAACAAAATCATAAATTATCTTATTTTATGCATGCATATTAAACATTATATCAGTTAATATTTGGAACAAGATTGTTCTTTTGTGTACATACACACAAACACAGCACTACACATTTTTCCGCATGGAGCGTCCGGCTGTTCTGACTGAGCGTTATAAAGTATAATGATCTCGACCAGTTGTGCTTTCTTGCATGCGATTACAAAAAAAAGTTAGTCTGATAAATAAAGGCTAAATTAAAAAAAAAAAAAAAAATATTTAATCAAATATAGAAAGATTCCTTACCACACCACTTTAAGTAAGATATTGTGTGTGGCGTGGGATTCATCTATGTTATTTTACAATTTTATATATTTATTTATACAGAATTTTACATATACACATTTATACATTTACATGATTTTGATATAATACTAATATTATATAAATAAAAATTTAAGACACTTCTTCTTCGTAGTATCAATCCGGAGGATTGGTTTGCAGCAACAGAATCTTGCATCTCGATCTCCATTCCTCTCGGTCCTCCGCAACCCTTTTCAGCTCAGCATAAGCGCTACAGTTCATGTCCTCGAATACTCCCGTCTAGGGCGCCGTTCTGCAGTAATGTTCGAACATTCCAGGTGGCATATCTTGTTGGCTGAAGGTTTTTCTTATTTGTCTTGGTTGTTTTGTCTCGAGCAGTCCCCACCCGGAGATCCGATTGGGGGACTATTTTATCTCCGGAAAATTTTACTTGAGATGCAATCATTTTTTTGCTGATACGTGGGATGTCTTTAAGACCTTTAATGTGGTATTTTCCCCTTTATTTCCACATCCTAATGCCGTTGACCATAAAGGTTCATCCGCCTTAGGAGGGCATTTACTTCCTCCAGGACAATAGAGTGCCCTAACCAGCTTGACCTGATGAGGTTAGCTTATTCCGGCCAACATTCGGTCCAAAAAATCTGATCTTTCAAATTATCATCAACCACAACGCAAATTAAGACACTATATATAGAATTAATCTAAAGTGTATATAATTAATAATACATTTTTAGTACTTTTCATTATTTCAATTTGTTATGCAGTGACGTCGGTTCTGTTCGTTAATCTTTTAAAGTACTGTTTTACCTTTTCAATCAAAATTTTCATATTACTGATCGCTTTTATTTCCCGAGGAAGATTGTTAAAATTAACTATTCCGTTATATTTGTAACCATTTTTTGCATGTTGTGTGTTAAATTTTGGTATTAATAAGTTGTACATATACCTAGCAGAATGAAAAGTGTGCCAGTTTTCAATTCTCCTTTCTTTAATGGTCATAAATATAATAAATAACTTCTAATCTCGCCACCAGGGCGATTCTTCTAATCTCGCCACCATTCTTTCAATTTATTTGAACAGCAGACTGTGATGGCATTCATAATGCATGAGCTTACATTGTTTTATTTATCAATGCCAATTATATATTTACAAAATTAATAATTTATGCATTATTTCAAATCATTCCTGGCTTAACAGTGATTAAAATGGATTATTGAATAATATATAATTATATATATATATATATATGTATAATATATTATAAAACTATGTTTCAACAAATAATTAACGATGATGTTTTTATGTTAGTTCTTATACATTCAAGTATTTAGAAAATAATCACAAAAGTTTGTGTTAGATTAAACACGATGAATAAAACATCTTTGGAAAATAATTTGGTGTATAATACTGAAAAAACATTCTCATAAATCTTTATCTTGCTCCCTGAAAAGGCAAAAAGTAGCAAACTGTAAATTATAGACATACGAGTATTACATACTTATTACAAGAGTGATAAGTATGAAAAGTCTTATATTAGCGACATTTCCTTGAAGGACAGTCTTGCGCTCTACTAAGAACTTCTGGCACCTTCCTGGATGCTTCTGATAATGCGTTAGCAGCAAATTACCGGATTATTTTATGCTATTGAAGTGATAATTGTTGAAAATCTATGTACTTAGGACTCACTTATATATTTTTTAAGCTTATCTCGTATACAAAGTTCATGAAAAGTGTTAAGATAGAAAACTAAAATATTTGATCTTCTTCCATTTCAGTATGTGCCATTCATCCACGTGAATATTATATTAAACCAATACACTTACGTCCGTTTTTGAGGGAATCAAATGTGATTGTAGTCAACAATTGTTTTGTTCAAAACGACTATTAACTACAAACAATTTTGAAATTGACTATGATATATGAAAATATAATATCATGAATTTTTTGCCGGAGAATGACTCTCATGTCAATCGGAGATATTTGAAAATACTTGTGATCAATTAAAGACTTTAGACTGAACTTTTACCGCCTCACACTAACACGATACCAAATAACAAAAATATTTTTAATGATGCGCCAATACTGATAATTACTAAGTAAATAGTAAGTAAAGAACAAATTAAGTGGTAGTCCGCTCTAAGCAATTGATGTTACTGCAGTGCTAAAGAAAAAGAACCTGATTAAAAAGATAATATAACAAATCTATGTTTCAATCTTGATGCAGCGTAGTCTGTTCTCTGACTCTATCTTTTGGATTGTTATCAGTTGGCGGTTCTATGACGCGGCTCAGCCCCCACCAACGCTGGATATAGCGCCCCTCCTTCGGGTCCCACTCGCGCGCTCAAAAGCCGCCCAGAGCTTTCACGCTACTTGTCCGCGAAAAGCGCGCGGCTCGGCCGGATGTCCTGTGCTGTCCGCTCCCTGGACCACTCTGCGAACACTCAGTTTTCAGTGAGAGCTTTCCACAATCGCGAACGCGTATAAAAGCTCCATCTTTACTTCGCCAATTTGAAAAAGCTCACTTAAAACAATGCTAAAACTAAACTGATCCGAAATCTTTTAAATAAATATTTCACATGAAAATATTATGAATTTTACAAACGTTTAATTGATTTGTTTGATTGTTTTCATACGAAGCTCAGTGCGCTAGTACAAATATATGAAAATCGTTGATTTTTGAAACATATAAAATATTATTTTATGGTGTTTTTTTTCTATTTTAAACAATACTTATCGGAATTTATATTCCTATAATAGTTGCTGAAGAAAATTTTGTGCATTTATAAATTTATGTTTTTTCGAAACATACAAGAAATCTAAGGTGAGTTTTTCATTTTAAATTATGATTATCATTACATTTAAGTTATATTATTCATTATTATATCACAACGAGTAGGCTATCATTAGAAATCACACAAATATAATATATTTCCTGTAACATTTAAGACATTCAATGATAACTATGGTTGATTCTACGAATTGAAATTTCACAACTATACAAAAAATGCCCAAGAATTAATGACTTTTTCTTTTTCTTTTTTATCTTTATTTTATTTAGAATATAACAAAGTGTATACAAATGAAATTGAATATTTTAACCAAAACTTTCGAAAGTTTTGGTTAAAAATTAATTTGATAATGGTTTTTTATTTCAACAACAAAATGTTATTATTTATTTCATTTACTTAATTAAAAATAAACAAAAATAAGTTATTTTTTTGCTTTATTATTAAAGATCTTATAATTTATTTATTACGACAGATCTAAGAGTTGAAAAATGAAATTAATTTAAGAATAAGATTTCACAAGAGTTATTTGTAGAAATACGAGTAGTATTGAACTTTGAAAAAAAAAAATTACCATAAATAAATTACTTTAGAACCAGTAATGCGGAATTATTCAATTCCAAGTTTCACTAAAATAAGTCTCAAAATATGCAAATTATTAAATGTTATTTCGTAACTTCTCTAAGAATTATGCATTAAAAATGTTGAACTGACCTTAATGTTAAAATAGTACAAGCTTCGAGGGCAAATGGTTTATCTCTTTAAAAAAAATATAAACAAAATACTCGTACATTATACATTGGACACAACACATTCCATTTATTAAAGCTTCAGACTCTCTTTGTCCCGGAGAGACATCGAGATGAAATCCTGACATGGGATGAGGTGATTATCATGGCAGCTGACAGAACTTTATAACGACTCCAGCTATTCACATTATATTCGCTAATTTAACTATTGGGAGATAAAACTCTGCTGGTTGCAGGTTTGAGTGTGTGTGTTTTATTGATTGTGTTTAGATAAGTCGCAGCTATGGACATAGCGCTAGAAATGAGCAAGTAAATCAAACTTATAAATGCATTTTAAGGATTAGAGATTATTTGTCACTTTTAATGCGATGTATCAAAATCTATTTATTTGTGACATTGTCTTACAATGAATTCCGCCCTGACACACAAACTGTCTGTTGTCCAACCAAGGTGAGGTCCTTAAGCAGCATGTCAGGTATATAGGACACAATCTAGGATATGATATTCTCTGACGGTCTCCGCAGGTGACATTTAATATTGTCACACTCTACGTGGATTAAAGTTGTCTCGCTTTTGCGAAATTTTCGTGCTAGAAATGTACACCCAATAACTATTGTTGCTATTTATGCAGTGAAGCCAAAAAAAATATTGCATGGTCTGTAAACAAAAGGATTATTTAGGGTATCATGTAACGCCTTTTCTATACTTTGGCTAATTCGTGGGGGAAGTAAAAGGGTCCATATACCTACGGAATCTATTTGTATCCTCTCGAATTACACACTAATCCAGCTCAATTGCAAATAATCGCAAAATCAATAACTTGTTGTGTGAAAAGTACGTGTCAAGGCATGTATTTTTTTAATACGTACTCGTATTGTGATCCTCGGGCTAATCACAAAGCAAGAACATAACAAAAAATATTGGGGATATCCTCTGGATAACGTTGATCGTACTTAAAGGGTGGTTATTGCAGAACTAAAAGAAGATTGTGCATGTGTAAAATTTGCGTAAGGGTCAGAAAATATGTTGATCTAAAGATATCAAATTGTTTGATGAAGGAAACACAGATGTTAGCGTTTTGAAATAATATTTGAAAAAATATTTTTAAGGGCAGGTGAAGGAGGTATTAATTTTAAGAATTAGAAAAAGCATTGTCGTTTTTTATAAATTAATAAGATTAATATTATTAAAAATTATAGGTATGGTTTTTGTTAGTAGGTATATAAATATTTATACTAAAAATAAAATAATACTTATAATAACTATAAAAAATATTAAAGTAAGATAGGTAGATATCTAATGGAACTTTCAAGACTATCCCATCCATCCTATTACCGTATCAGTTTTATTATGAGGCATATGGGCACCACAAAACTGTAGGATAAAGTATATATTTTTATGTTATTTTTGTATTATACTCATTTTTACACCTTCATTTAGGTGATTCAAATGTTTAATTGATTTTTTTGATTCCGCGAAACTTTAATTTGAGTGTTTTGATTGAAAGAGTGCTATTATTTTATGGACTATTAATCAGTCAATTCCACGCCTGAAGAATTAGAGTTCAAATATAAATTTAAATGGCTTACGGGGAATCCCCGACGGACTACATTTTTTGTCTGACGTCTAAACTCCAATCTATGGAAAACAGTAAGTTGGTACGAGTATTTAAGATAATTTTATCACTATTACCATGTATATACAATGCTTCTTCAAGAATCCAATTTTTCCTCTTGCACCTTCACATGACACCATCGGTAGACTTATAGATCTTCGTACGCACACTTTTAGATTTGGTATACGAATAATATGTTGACTTAGAACATTCGGATCCATTAGCTCTTTTGTAATAGTACTTCTATAGAGAAAAAAGTTTACGTAACGTCTATATACTTCATTCCTCAAACAATTTAGATCTTCTAAAGTAATATAATATTACGCTAGATCAAAAATAATAATTTTAAAACCCATTTTTTATGGTTCTCGATTGAGATAATCCATGAAATGCTAAGCTGCGTTACCTGTTAATAAAAAATACAGGTATATTTGTGAACATCATCCAATCAAAGTGAATCTTCCCACAAAAGCTTTTAATACGTGAAGCAAGTCTTTAGGTTATCAATATCGAGGCGTTGGAACAACACTTCACATACGGCGCTTGATTATACACAAATTGGCAAGTGTCTTAGCATTCATACATCTATTTTTCATGATGCGGGTTGCTAACTGATCATTTTGTGAATGAGAGCACCAACAAAAAGACTTCATTGTCCTGCGGTATGATGCGGGTATGACGCGGGTAAAGTTCAGGTGTGATCTTTATACCTTTACCGTCAGACAGTATATTTACTACAAGGATTTATAAAATAATCTTTAAATCATTGTTTTTTTGATGTTCTTAATGTATAAACTCTCGTTCAATTTTTAATATTAGAATTTAGATAATAAGAAAATAATTGAATAATTATCAGCCCAATAAATAAATACACTTCCTACATAATTATATATTATTTAGTGCAAATTCGATTTTAAACTAGTATCAATTTTCTGTAGACATATAATGATATGTTTTCAGTAATATTTATGCGCGCACAAATATCAAGTAATTTCTGGTTATTATAATTATTTTACGTTATATTCGCTCCATATTTGGAGCCTATGACCATCACAAACTGTAGCTAAGTACCTTGATCTTCAGACACACAGACATACGAGTACAAGTTCGCTCCTCATACTAAAAACGCAGCCGAATACATTATATAGTAGATAGTTCTTCTAGATGAGTCCACCGCTTTGACTTTTACTCTCCTTCGGCAATCGCTCCTTTGTTGGAGCATTTTAATGATCATGTGAAGCTAATATCAACAATCTAAGGTTGTTAAAGTGAAATCAAAATCTTATTGGATTTCACAGAGTATGAGTAATTACCCGACACTTAAACTTTACTACTTTTACTTCAATTCTATAAATCTATAAGCTGGATGGGGAGAAATATAAATGTAGTGGATTATGTTGAAGACAAATCATGGTACGTAGTGTGCCAGGTGACAAAGATTTATGTATAGATGAATTTTTGTAGCTTATAATATCCAATGAGATGATTATAATAGTAATATGATCGATTTGTCGTACATTACCCATCGTTACACGCTAAGTATACGGGTTTATATGTACTTGTAGAACGATGCGGACTCTTATTAAGTGAGTACTAAAGGACAAAGATTTCTTCGGTACAAGAGTAAGTGAAACATTAAAAATATTGTGACTGTGACAGCTTAATATCAAAAATAATCCTATTAACCACGCCCTTACAGCTAGTACACATAAATATAATAATGCTTGATTGAATACTGAGAGCTATCTTCGAAAA
Source organism: Glossosoma conforme (assembly GCA_022606575.1). Classification (NCBI taxonomy): domain Eukaryota; kingdom Metazoa; phylum Arthropoda; class Insecta; order Trichoptera; family Glossosomatidae; genus Glossosoma; species Glossosoma conforme. The sequence continues at coordinate 681,994 of JAGTXR010000161.1, read as the reverse complement.
TAGTGAGCATTATAGAATCCACAAATGAGATCACCTTGCGACTTTACTGTATTTGTTTGCTCAAAAAATGCATAACAGTTTATGACTTCTTTGTACGTTAATTTAGTCTTACATAACTTACTGAAATAGTAATGCTGTGTTTTACTGCGTCTGGTGCTGTTTGTTTGAACAGAAATGCAATTATTTTGCTATATCTTTTAGCCTTGACATTTATTTTCATGGTCATTAGAAATAAATCATTGTGTCAAAATTGGGTCGAAAGTTTTAAATTTATAAAAGGCGTAGTTAAATACAGCTTCATGCAATAAATTTCACAACTGGTAATAACTATATTTCTTCCTATATTATCATAGTATTTCTCGACACTTTTTATAGGGGCACTAATGATTTTATGTATATTTTATTGTTCAATAAATTTATATTGATCTAAAATTTTCCGCTACAGAATTGAATGGGACGATCTAGCATTCCTTCCTACAAAACGTACGAAAGAATACCAGATCGATCGCCCTGTTTCTATTCAGCATTCCATAACTTTTCCGAATAGATCTGTAGTCGATGGTCGTCCCGGAGGATAAGAGACACAGCCTTGCTTTATGCTCTGCTGGAGCAACAAATTAAAATATTTATCCCGAACAGTCCAAAAATGTCACAGATTGCTGCTTAATGATTTAATAATTTGGGTATTAAAATAATTTTACTTAAATTGTTAAATTTAAGTTCCTTTTTCATTTTTTTCGTCATAGCTTTATTCACTTCGTGGACACACCCTAAACACCACGTAAAAAGTCGACTTACAGTGTCATAATGACCTACGACTAGATTGTGTAGAGAAGAATGCACATTTTAAAGGACTTTTAGAACTGAATTCAATGATTATTTGACAGTCAGAGTTTGAAAATATATAACTTTTGCTTCTGAAAATGGAAATTCACTGACAAGAAAGATCGTTGTCGACTAATGTTAGGTAACAAACAGCCCATTCTAGTTACCGGTCTCAGTAAAACTCTCTCTCGGTAAAAATCTCGCTCTCAGTGTGAAAATTATTCCTCTATGAGTTGCGTTATTGAAAAAACAACTCCTGACATTTGAAATATCGTCGCAAAAGCCTATGGAAATGTAGTATTAATATTGGTCCAGGTTGCCATGACCTATCCCACCGGAGTTTGTAATGAGTCAAGATTTGTTAGCGTTCCGTCATCGGCAGATTATTATTTGCCGAAGTGTCGGTCGCAGGATTAGTCAGTCGAGTGTGAATGTGACCGAGACGCCTAGGTGGAACTGCCGCTCATGTTACAGCCTGGCGACACTAAACCTACTCTTCGTGAGCACGTACAACATACAGCACGGTCGATATGTGTTGATTGATGGCTCCTGGTGTGCCAGCTCTAATTCAAACAACTAATTATTTCAAAAAAACTTTAAGCAAGAGTACTCACAAAGGCACATAAACAATCATGAACATTACGTTTTTTATTACTTCCCATCTTCCACCCAAATCCTTAGACTTTGAAAACAAGTAGCAATACTGAGTATGGTTACAGATATTTTACCTATATTTCTAGTTGTTTTATTTTAAATATGAAGCGGTCTTGTGTAACTTGGAATACTTGAATGACCGACGGTTCGTCACTCTAATTACTCAAAACACGTCAGCCCGATTTCCTCGACTAAGGTCTTCTCAAAACTGACGTTCGATTATGAAAAACTGATCATTAAGAGAAACGCCATTTACAAAAATAATGATGGGAAACCAAATATATTTTTTGGCTACAAATCGTGCATCTTTACAACGCACAGATTCACTTTTCCTCTTTCGTCAATTCAAGTTTTTGGTAGTCAGTTTTAATTCCACATATATCTTTTTAATATCATTTATAAAGTCTGTCGTAATTTTGGGCTACAATTACCACTTCCATTATTTTCTCGATCTTCTAAAAAATTTGACACAAATAGACGGTGTGTGTATGTCAGGCAGTCAAGACATTGGAGGATCAACAAGGTGGGGTGACAGTGTGATTAAAGAAGTAATGTGGCTTAAAGAAATGTGGCAATCTGAGAAATCTTTCGTGATTAAATAGTTTCGGTTTGTTTTTCAGATGATCGTGCGATGGGTGGCGGCGGGTGCGCTGGCGTGCGTGCTACTCGTGCCCAGCCTCGCCACCCGCGCCCCCGCGACCGCCCTGGCCCCCGCCCACTCCGCCTACAACACCCACAACGCCCACCACCAAGGAACCGACGATCAACTTCCGAGAGAGAGACAGGTCTCTGTCTTCCTGAGGCAGCATGAGAAAAAAAGGTTAGCCTTCACACTCTTCTTCGTGTCAAAATCACACCGAACTAGTCCACTTCCGGATGAGACAAATGAAACCCAAAAAATAATGTTTGTAGTATCTTTTTGGAGTTTTTTAAAACTAAATATACATTTGTAATGCTTATTGATCGAAGACAATAGAAATTGATCTATATGTTTGATAACTTGTGTTTATTTTTCACCGCCAGATAAATTGTTTTGGCGCCAGAACACATTACATTTTGGAAAAAGTTCCCACTGAATTCTAGATAATGGGAATATGAATAAATTAACAGTCAAATTTATGATGTAGCGTATCATCTTATTAGTAAATCCTATGATGATTATCATTTTTAAGGAGATCTGAGTGCTATACGTATTCATCATCATCAGCCTGTGTCCGTCCACTGTTGAACGTAGGCCTCCCGCATGAGTCTCCATCCTCTTCGATCCTCCGCCTTCCGCATCCAGGTCACTCCCGCTATTCTTCTTATATCGTCAGTCCATCTTGTAGGGGGTCGGCCAATGCTTCGTTTGCCAGTTCTTGGGCGCCATTCCAATACTTTTTCTTCCCCATCGACCGTCGTCTCTTCGACAGATATGACCTGCCCATTGCCACTTGAGTGTGCCTATTCGTTGGGTAGCATCCACTACTTGAGTTCTTCTGCGTATTTCCTCGTTTCGGATTCTATCTTTTAGCGACACTCCGAGCATGGATCTCTCCATAGCACGCTGGGTGACTTTTATTTTATGGGTAAGACTTGCTGTCAGATTCCACGTCTCTGCGCCATAAGTTAATACAGGGAGGACGCATTGGTTAAACGCCTTAGTTTTAAGGCATTGCGGAATTTTCGCTTTAAAAATGTACTTTAGTTTTCCAAATGCTGCCCATCCCAGTTGTATGCGCCTGTCGATTTCTTTTGAGAAGTTATTTCGCCCTAGTTGTATTACTTGTCCCAGATAGGTATAGTCGTTTACAACCTCTATTTCTGTTCCTCCAATGGAAATAGGATCAAAGGTCTGTGAAATATGACTATTAATCATGGCTTTTGTTTTATCCATGTTCATTTTCAGACCAATTTTGTTCGACGCTTCATTGAGGTCGTAGAGCATGTCTTGGAGCTTGTTAGGTGATTCGGCTATTAGCACTATGTCATCTGCAAATCGGAGGTGAGAAATGTACTCTCCGTTAATATTTATTCCACATTTTGTCCAGGATAGCAGTTTAAAAATATCTTCTAGGGCGTTTGTGAAGAGTTTTGGAGATATAACATCTCCTTGTCTAACACCTTTGTTTATAGAAATATTGTTAGTGCTATCATGGAGCTGGACCATCATTGTTGCAGATTTGTAAAGAGATTTTATTATCTCTATATACCGATAGTCTATTTTGCAGCGTTGTAGTGAATCTAGCACTGCCCAAGTCTCGATTGAGTCAAATGCCTTTTCATAGTCTACAAAGGCGAGGCAGAGTGGCTGATTATATTCTTCGGTTTTCTGAATGATTTGTCTTAGCGTGTGGATATGATCAATTGTACTAAAGCCTTTCCTAAACCCAGCTTGCTCTCGAGGTTGAAATTCATCAAATCGACCCGTCAGCCTGTTTGTTAAAATTCTGGAGAATACTTTATACACATGGGAAAGAAGGGAAATGGGTCGGTAGTTTTTGAGCAGTGATTTATCCCCTTTTTGTGGAACAATATCACAATACTCGTACTCCATGTCGCCGGGGTTTCTCCATGTTCTATTACCTTGTTGAATAGTTTTTAAGCTCTTTCAACAGAGGGGTTCCTCCTACTTTCAGAAGCTCAGATGTAATTCCGTCTTCTCCAGGGGCTTTGTTGTTCTTAAGTTGTTTTAGGGCCGATTTAATTTCGAATATACTTATATCTGGGATGTCTTCAGACCAGTGCTTTGTGAGAGTAGCCCTCTTGTCGTCCGCAGATCTGTCATTAGGACCTGGCATCGTAGATGAATACAATAACCCGTAGAAATGTTCTATTTCCTTCAGTATATCATTAAGATTTGTTGTTATCTTCCCATCGTGTGTCTTTAATTTGGAAGCAGACACACCTCTATAGGACAGGCCCAACTTTCCAAATTAAAGACACACGATGGGAAGATAACAACAAATCTATACGTATTGATTAGCCAATATTGTACGCATAATTAAAGCTCTCTCTCGCCCAGTACGAAAGCTCATAGAACAACAGAAAGCTCTTGTATACTACCATTCACGAGCTTTCTGTTGGCAACTCTCTGCTCAGTTCCGGCCGCAATCTGACGGATCTATTGTCGTCCGGGTGCATCTTTAGCATCCGAAGAATGTCGAAGTTTGGGCACTTCAATTGACACCTCCAAAGGTTGCACACTCGGCCCGGTATTATTTGACGTCCAATTTGAGATTCAAAAACCTCTCTTTGTTGTTGTATACTTTGTATTTATTAATTAATATATATTACCGACAACAAGTACCGATTATATATTAACTATGTAATTGGTACTTGTTGGTTGAAGAGTTTGCCCATTGCTTAAAATGTACCCGAATACTTCTAAACGCGAACTAAAATTAAAATTTTACAATGTGAAAAATGTAAGTACTTAAATTTTTATTTAAAAATAATAATTATGCTGCTTCACCAAGAATTGTCAATTAATAAGTTATTGAAAATGGAATTATATTTTTCAATAAAAGAGTATTCATTAATTTGCTTGCCAAAGGAATTCTTGAAAATTAGTCAACAAGATTATTCTAGAATGGTCTCGAACAAAATAACTACTTACCTAACGTGTAAAAAAAACATAATTCCTGAACACTTAAAAAAATATGAATCTCAAAAATTTAGAAATAATAAACCTACCTACATTTAAGACGCTAATTTATACGAATGATGATTTTAAATCATCCTTCGTTTATTAAGTACAATATAATATTTATTAAATTATTTAATATTTATTTTTGGGGCTTCCTAGACTCACCTCTTTGGCTCGACATGTTCGAAAGGCTTTACATATTTCATTGTGAAGATGGAGACCACAACAAGTCCCACCACGTCTGAAAAACCACATAATACACTCAGCCACAATATCTAAAAAAGTCACACAAGTGCTCGGAATAACAGTATCCTTTTATGTTATTTTATAATCATTTTCCTTCATTTTCATTTTCATTATGCTCTTTGGGCGGAGTATTTTCACTACATGATAATGGTCATTGTCACCATACGTTTTGACACGTTTGGTCTCATTTCGTCAATCCTAAACCTAGAAGGTTCGTCGAGTACATATATACGTATGACAATATATCTGGGATTAAGGAATAGGCGGACGTAGTGTTTGATGAATTTTGGATGCTTGTAAATCAAATTTGTAACAGTACATTATGTGGTTAATTTAATAATTTAAATATGGCCATGAACTCATTGTATATTGAATACGTGTTTGGATCTGTCACTGCTATTTCCATGTATAAAATGGGCATATGAAACGCTACCAAAAAGATCAGCTTGTCGATCGCACACTGATGCGCAAAACTGGATAAGCAAACTGTTGCTCAGTATTGATCAGCTAAAAAAAACTCTGAAATCAAAAAATCTACCGAAGACGTCTGAAGCCGACAGTCATCTCAAACGATAAGAGTGAGAGGCGTGAATATAAGATAGCTTTAATTTATGCTCTCATGAAGCAACCGTTCTTAAGTTGGGAGCATGTGGATCACAATTATTCAAATCATAATATCATACCAATTGGTCCAGGGTCTATTTTTTTTTATTATAATAATAATATTATGTATCAGATGTTATCCACGGTGGGATTTTATAACAGTTTAGAATAAAGCTCACGATACAATCGTTGCTTACAAAGTGTTTTGAATGCAATTTGCGGAATTATATGTTATTATTGCTGCATTTCATTCTGAGACTGGATCATAAATCATCAACGTCTTATTGCGGCCAAAGGGGATAACCGTGATGCTTAGGTGCTCGCTTGTCATGTAAGAGGTCGAGGGTTTGATCTCTGACGATTTTCATACAAAATAGGTCGTTTTCTTCGTAGTTTCAATCCTAGAAATTTGTTTGTAGCAAAAGCCTCATCCATATCTCGTTCTCTACTGCTTGTCCTCATTGCAATCCTTTTTAATTTAACATAAAAAATACCGTTGATGTCCTAGTAAACTTAATGTACCTTAAATTGTGATCATATTTATTGGATATTTGGATTATTATTTGATCTTTTAACGTGAAAATTTCCCAAGGCTTTTTATGATTTTGTACGCTGATTATGTTTTAACTCGGTGTTTATTGGTCAAATTGCATCACGTTTTGTAATAGCAGAAGGACCAAGACAAATTGTGTAAATTAAAAAGAATTCTTCCTAACTGAAGCATATAGTCATCACAAACTGCCGCCATACATAATCATTACCATTAATCAAAATGGATGGTATTATTTTAGATGAAAGTCGACCCGTGAATACAATGCATTTAAAGTTTTTCACTTTCAAAACTTTTAATATATAATTCCAATTGTACGTTTGAGTCCAGCCGACACGGTTCAGTGTCATAGAGCCCTTGAAACACCAAAGTTTACTCCTGTGTATATTTTATATTTATTTAAAAAATTCTAGGATATAATCTAGTAGCGCTGGTGGATCAACACTCTTACAGGGTCATTCTCATAATGGCAGGCGTCATTAAATGTACATAAGATCACCGTCTGCCGGTATTCTCCTGTATGTGTTTCCATAAATTAACATTCGCGCCCATTGGATATGACAAACGGACAGGTAGAGATGAGCCATTAACGTCGTTTTTTATGTTAACACACAGAAGAAAATTCTCCAACCGGTTGCACGACAGTCGAGCGTTTTAAGCGATCGGACGTACCCCTGAACCTTTAACCAGGTGATCTCTCTTGCTTTTATTTCTTTCTCTCTGAGGATGATTTACGAGGATTGTTAAATTAAATAGACTGTCAAAAATATAAAGAAAAGCGTTTTGCGAGAACTGCAGTCTTTGATGAGGTCATGGCTTGAGGGTCAAAGATGCATTTCAGCCTGATAATGTACTGACGAAAAATAATGTTAATTACAAGCTTTACTATTCCCTTTTCGGCGATGTGCTATTGTCGCTGGACTAATTATGAAGAAATAAAAAATACACACGATTCAAGAACGCTCCTAACGGAGGGATATCATCTACAAGGCTACGTTGTTACCCAGCATTGAGGATAAGAAAGAGAAGATATGTTTTTTTCGTTATTTTTTTCTGCGAGTAAAGCCATAAATAACATTACCAAGGCGTTGGGATCCTAGGTCAGTGAACAAGTTAATGTGTTTCATTAATGCTGGAAATGCATTTAAATTGGCGTTAAAACAAGAAGAGACTCACTTCATCTTGGAATGCGCTACTCCATATAGTGTGTGGTGATGTGTCTCGATAAATCAAGCCCGTTAAAAATATGCAGAGACGCTAAAAAAATGTCCGAGAACGTTCCGGTCGAGCGCTAGAGTCTTTAGTTCTTTAATGTGTTGTATCCGACTGTCGCGAAAATTTGGCTTCATACAAAGCCAAATTCACATAAGAATTTTACTGTGGCACATTTTGTCGTTGTGCGCGTATACATAAATACCGCCAGAAGGTCATCAACGGTTTAATCAATGAAATTATGTGACGATTGAACATTGATAATTGTTAAGGCCGCGTGTAAGTGTTAAGCTAAATCATTTAAGGATAGACCCGTATCCTCGCAACGATTTGTTTATGGAATGACTGCAAATAGTGTGAAGGGATTCGTTCATTACATATGAGTTTCAATATGCCATGACAATATTTGATGGTTGGATTTTATTTTTAATAATATTGTTATTACGGCATCAAATATGATATAAAATTCAATTAATAAAGTCAATAAAAGAGATGCAGGAGAAATTTTATGATAAATTTGAATATAAAAGCCCCCTTTTCATAAATCGTATTGTATTGTTATGGTAGTATTCAGTCACGAATCTCTGAAACCACAAAATCTATTGAAACCATATTCACACCATTCGTTTGGTTGGTGTTCTTGTATGTAAATTGGATTCTGATATTTGTTGCTGCTGCGCCATAAGATCGAAAATTCTTATTTATGGTTCAATTTGACTTAAATGCATTCAATTTAAGATTAAATTAAGTCACTTAATGTGTGATTATTTTATTATCAATAAAATAAAATTGGTAAAGAGGAGCAGGGAAGAGTTTTTAATGAAAATTCGTAGGTATGTTTATTCAGTACAATAATGTAGATTGAAATACCATTAGATTTGGACACCTTTTTGATTGTGATTTCGGATTGATCAGCCTATGAATTATTTTTTTAATTTAATCTTCGCCGCGATTTGAACCCGTGATGTCTCGCGAGACGTCGCAGCTCTCAACATTTAGCAAGTATGTATGCAAACAGTAAATTACTCCGCTCGCATTTTCGCACAAAGGCAATCGCTTGGTCGGCAGGCAATAGTGCAAGTGACGCATGCGCGCAGCATGCAGTGCGTTAGGTGCCTGGGAATGTAAGACTCGGGAATCGTGGGCCAGTCAACTTCAACTGATGGAACAATTCCTTATCACTTCCATATCAGCTCTCTAACTGGAGCATATGTTAACCTGAAAAAATAAACATTAAGATCTGTCTGCTGCCTAGATGACTCGCGCCTAGTCACATCCTGAGATCTGCATTCCGAAGCTCAACCGAATAATTTTCTTCTTTTTTCTTCATATCGCTTTCTACTTGAGGCATGTGAGGTATAAAAGATTATTTTTTATGATTTTTATTCTTTCTCTGAATGAAACTCCATAGAATAGATATGAGTCCATATTTTTTTGCGTTTTTCGTAACGTTTGTGTGTTATTGAAAACAATTGTTCATATCAAAATTCAACGTTTTTGTATTTTTTTATCAAAAAAGTATTGAACAACAGTTAGACTATTCAAGAATCAATAAAATGAGGACTTTGACCGTCTGCACCTGTTTCCATGTACCTACCCTTCTAACGGAGCATTGTTTTTAGAGCACTTTCTCGGTGCATATATAACGAGCTCTTGTTAGGCTGTTGCACACCAAGCGTTAACGGAAAGTAAAAGTATTTAAAGAGTTAGCAAGTTAACACGTGCTTAAATCCCTTTGTGGCCAACACCTGTAGTAAAAATAAACTTCATGATCATAATCTGGCTAGGACTAACGTTAGATATACATTCATCTATGGAAATAGTATTATTTTCAATCATTATATTTCGTATTCATCTTTCTTCTACTATTCTCTTGATTTCGTTAAATCGTTTAGTTAGGGGTTGTCCAATATCCTGTCTATAGCTACTATCATGCAACTTCAACAACTTTCTTCCCATTGACTGTCGCATCTTCTAGAAATGCGTTGTTGTCACTGGAGTTTGCCGATTAATTCCTTATAAGCATATGATACATTTTATATTCTTTTATATCCGATTCTTAGATGGTCGTCACAAATTACGCTCATAAACTTCATTTACCTTGGTTAACGTTCCAAATCATCTCTGCACTCGAATCTCCATCAAGTTGATTATTTGTATTTCTATGATGGCCACACAGGACAAGTTCTCAGAGCACTGAAGCTTGAAGGAAGCAGCTTTTGTGTATGAAACATGTTTTTAAAGTCCATAAACGAAAAACTTCCGTTTATTTTTTCTCCGATTTGTTGATGAGAGAAATGTCATATAAGATGATGTTTGCTATGAATTTGTGTGTACGCATAAATTTGTCAATTTTCAAAAATATATCCTTCATGTAAATGGTGGGATTTAGAATATTTTCCCAGTAATTGTGATACTTCCTTCAAATAATCTGGATCTCTTCACGGAATATATCAAAAAATACTTGCAATCACGCCAACCATAACACAAACATCCTTTCTGCTTGCAGCGTACATTCGTGCTAGTTGAGGATCATAGAGCTTACTAGATTCGACCGGCTGTGCGTCTTCTGCGTGCGCTTAAATAAAAACGTTAAAAAAATGGTTTGCTGCAGTCTCCAGATGCTGCCCCTTCACGTCAGAGATTCGCTGATTTATGCTCCGATGGGAGGTCCTCGCTCGTCCAAATGACGAATGTCTCCGAGCAATCCCGAATATATACGTTAGCCAAAGCGCATTCTGCTAAACTCTTTCCGATTTATTCCAGTTAGATTTACGAAGTTTATCTTTTATTCTATTTTTAATGTAAGCACATTCACGAGAAGCATAGAACCAGACGATAGTGGAGTGACCTCATCTGTGGATTTTCGTAGGAGGCATACATTTATAAAAATGAAAAGGATAAAAAATACGAACAAAAAGGTAAAACATTATAACCATCTTCTTATTTTAATATAGTTTATACTTGCGCATAAATTATATCAAAAACAAAATAAAAGTAAAAAAAATAAATAGAGAGGATTAAATTGGTTAATAATGTTATTTTAAACTTAGCTAGGTAATGAAAATGTGACCTCTTCCATAAAAGTCGAGCGCTTTGACCTCAAGGTTTCGCCGGTAAAAGTGCACAAGTCGGCTTCTCCTAACTTACTGTATGAATGGCATTAATTTGCGGAAAACATCAATCGTTTTATTTGTTTGTTTTTCATGCGCGTAAACATAATGCGAAAGTGAGTCAATAAATGAAATGGTTGGAATGTTTATAAGTTTACTTACAAATATTAGTAAATAGATAAAGATACTTTTTATTCTATATTACAGCCCTGGCTGAAGCGTATGGCTGCCGTAAATTACCACCTTATAATTACGATACAATGATCTTACAGATCGTTATAGATCGGTAAGATCGTTGTATCGCCTCAAGACATTTCTGGAATACTCCACTAAGGACAGCATATATGTTTTTTTGTTTAATCGAAAATTATTTATCAATATGCAATAAACTATCAATTAACTTTAAATGCTCTCGTATGCATAGGTGGATAGTCCCATTAGCGCAAGTGACGCACGTCTAGGGTCTCAAAGTCATGTAAGAGGCCTCAAAAATTTCACAAAACCATAATTAGCATCATAAATTCGTCATACCACATTTGCCCTCAATTTGAATAACATACTCTAGTTTTTCACTTATTTTAAGTCGATAATGCTTTTTTCCTGCGATGCAATTTAATAACTTTATTACGCTTATGTTGGAATACATTGGGGTGTGCCAAGGAAGTCTTCAAGCGATTAATATCGAGCAAGTTATTAATAATGTTGTGACAGTTATTTGAAAAACTGTAGTCGATTTTTTATTCTTCGATAAAGAGAGCTTCTAAAATAACGTTGCGTCTGCGGCCTCCAATAGCATAATCTGCCGCTGCTCGTTTACTGAACCATTTTCTATGTATTTCTATGATTGAAAATTTTGATGTTCTGTTCCAGGATGGTGTTGATCTCCCACCGTGCCGGGATCCCTCTGTCAGTGGCCGTGACTCCCTGCTCAGCTGAAGTGTCCTGGAGCGTCCACTTCGCTCCTCACAACCTCTCATCAGCTACAGGTAAACTTCATTAACATCGCAAATAAAACTTCACCTTCAACTCTGTTGTTTGTCCATATATTATAAGTCTCAAAAAGCTCTCTCTTTGTCCAGATTCTGGGTTACCTCCAACTCGGTCTTCAATATTTCCGGGTTTGATGCTTTTACGTCAGTTAAATTTATGTTGTATAAATGTCCCGAATTTAGAGAGTGCTCCTTTTGTTAAAGATTAATATTTTGATTATTGTTTATTATCCTTATTTTATGTTAAAACGTTTGCAGAATTTTGATTGATTCAGTCAAAAGCTTCACGTTAGACAAAATCTATGTTCTATATCTAGTATGGCCTAGAATCTAGATGAAACTCTCAAAAGGATTTGTACTATTATGAATGATTGACATCTGACATCTGTTATCGAAGTATCTAATGATTGCTAACTAACTTTTCACACGAACTGCGCATATGAAGGAAGCTTCCATTACTGTTAGTCTTGACATCTTTAAAATCAATACGAAATCACTATTAATACCTTGAACTGAATTTTTTTGCCGTGAAATTTTGCACCAATATTTTATTTGTCAGATTTCTCCCTCATTTATAGTAATTGTAAAGCATAACATATATATGCAAACAGTCTTTTATATAATCGAGTATACATTTTACTACAAATATGCCAATAAGAGAACTTCACCCAACCGGGAAATGGTTGCACTTATTCCTTTTTTTTAAATAATATATTGCACGCTTATTGAACAACATGATTTCAATCTTCCTCGTGTAAGTTCTCTTAAGCTCTCAAAAAATGTATAAGTTGTGACGATAAATAAGAAATATAAGTAGAAAATAGAAAAGAGATTAAGAAGAGGAAGAAGAATATTTACACCCGAGCTTAATATTTATGTTAAAAGTGACATGAATGTTTCGTGTGTTTATTTGAACAGCAGAAAAGCATTGTGAATGCATTTTTGACATTGTTGATTCAAACTTTTGACGCCTCTATTGTGTCGTTCCGTTGGAGGTGTCAACAACTCACCAGGATGAAGAATGAGCTTTAAGTGCTTCCACCGGTTAACAGCCAGAACAGAGAGGCATCTAAAACAACTTTAAGATAAACTCTTTAACACCTCTAAAATATTTATTTTAAGTATTTCTCACAGGGACCACACCCACCAAGATGTTAAAATCGAGGTATCGCTAAGTTGAAACGCTCAATTTAAAAAAAATATATTGGCATTATTTAATTCGAAAATACTTTTTTTCGATGTAACTTTCGCGCAGAGATGTGTGACATAAATACACATATGTAGAATAGATTTTTTTTCAGAATCTCGTAGCTGTAGTGTTTTGCAGCATTTGGATAGCATGTATCGGCCAAGTCCATGTTTGTCTCTTAACGCATCATAGGTAGCATTAATTCATCTTATTCATTACATTTTCATCAGCATTGATAACTTTCAAAGTCAAACGGTCGTAGGTTCTGTTAAAAGTTTACTTAGATTCTAGACTACAAGTATTAATATAGCTGAATTGCCTTCAATGAGAATCAATGATGATTTAATGATACTCATACAACTGGAACAATATTATTTCAGCCTCGAGTGAAGTTACATTACTAAAGGAGTTCAAGAGTCAAGAGTTGGAGACGTTCAAGACATCATCAGCAAAGATTGGAGAGTACATTATTGAGGTAACATCTTTAATACCAAAAATATTAAATTATTTAGTAATACATTTGTGAAGCAATATTATAATTAAATACCTGTGGGTAAAAATACCTGGTGGCACATATATCTTTCAAAATTACATTTTTCCGACATTAATTAAAAAAATATTCCCTTTGTACACCCATATACAACAGATAGATTCACTTCACACTAATTTGCATACTGCTTTTGACCTATATTCTTAGTTGAACAATGTTTTCGGTTCACTTTTGATGCATCGGTGCAAACGTTTGTTATAAAAATAATCAAGTAAAATATAGCTGTCGTAAAAAAACAAAACGCAGATAAAACAACCAAGAACTGTAAAATGTAAAAATGAACAAGTGGTTTACTAATATTTTAATTAAAGTAGTGGTTCCCAACCTTTTTACACCCTTTGAGAAAGCTATTCACTATAAGGTTGGTATCTTTCACGTCTGAAAGATATGTACGAGGCTACCGTACATGATTGTAGAAGCAATGATACGCAATGATGGCGGAGACGTCTCGCATGATGACGATGTTGGATATTAATGACGATGATGATCACGGTTCTAGTCATGATGACTGTTTGCAGATGATGGCTGTGAAGGAGGCGACTCAGGTGCAGGTGTTTGCAAGCGAGGAGCCGGAGCCGCCGCACGTGGCGAGGATGGCCCAGGGGCCGCGCATGCGCCTGCAGCGACGTCAGCACAGGCGCCGCCTCACAGTCAAGTGGGACGAGAGGTAGGTGACAACAGCAACCCCTACACACCACATCACCCATCACTCCATCCTCGTGAATACTAGGCACGCACATCTAAGATCATGCCTAGTCTGTATGACATTCGCCTCTTTTCAGGATCTTACGGCGGCGTTGCCATATAGTGGGAAGAATCCATTTAATTTAACTGTCACAAAGAAAAATACTAAAGGTAGATTAAGTATATATATCATAAAAAGCTAAGATGTAGGCGAGATAGAGTTATATGTAAGGATATTGAAGAAAGAATGGGCATAAACAAACACTTTAGTGGTACACTGACGCAAAGCTAATTGCTAGACATATCAGACAATGTATTAGTAACTCTTGAACAGGATGTCATGAGAAAATAAACCATTACTGCCTTTATTTAAATATTATATGCAGACCCTCAATTATCCTGAAGAATTGTCCTTGTCGGAATATTAAAAATTTAGAATAATAAGCTGTGGATCATAGTAAAGAACTGGACTATCATCATCGCGTCATACAGTCGACAAGTATTTGGTGAAATCTTAATTAAACTAACATTAGAAAATACTATGGATCTTACGACTGATAACAATGACGCTCGTTTAGGTACGTTAGGCTAACGGCTAAATTACCTCCTGACACCAACTAACAATTAAGTCATCATTCCTAAAGAAGACTCCTGCAATGGCGGTAGAAATATTGGTAAGAAGAATTTCGCCACACACGGCTAAGCCCAAAAGCCACAATATCGAATCTGGTCGTGAAAACCTAAGAAGTTATTTAACACAAATAATTATTTTATGTTTGAATAAATAATGTACTCGTACAAAGAAATATAAACTCAACATATCATAATTTCATATCAAAGGATAATGGTCAATAGTTGTTAAACTCGATATAAATATATATTTATTATTATTTATATATATATATTTGAAACACCCGTGCTCGTAGCCATCCATTGTTTTTGATCCCAGTTGATGCTTGTGGAGCTTCAAGCACTCAATTTGCTACAACGGCAATGTCGCTCCTAAATGGCCTACCAGCACACCTCGATCCTTTTCTTACATCCTTTTCCTCTTTTGTCGATGGTATTGTTCTACTTGATCTCTGTGATCTTTGACATGTGTCATCTTCTTATTCTTTTGTGTTATTTTTTATTTTTTTTATTATTTTCTCTATTTATTGTATATGTATGTTTCTAAATATTTGTAAAAAATTGGAATTTCGATTCTGTATATAAATAAATAAATAAATAAAAAACTTATTTCAAGGAATGTTGCGAAAATGATATAGTACGAAATAATTGTACGTTGAGATGGATGGCTGAGAGGTCAAAACCTTTGATTGACATTCGATTGATCAGAGGCTCATCCGTGGCTTTTAATTAATAAAAAATATAAAGTCTAAGTTATTCACATATTTGTATAACTGCATTGTTATCATTTATTAATGCCGGATATATGTGAAATAATTTATTAAATACACGCAATTAGTGTCCAAATATTCCTTAAATTAAATATATAAAAAAATTACTTGCCTTTTACAATGTATGTTTTAAGCTAATTATTAAAAACTGTGGATAATGAAACACCAGTTTGATCGAAGTGTATGACTGAAGTCTAAACTTTTTGATAATAACTGTATTTAATTAATAAATCTTAGATGAGGTTTCTCCATCATCGTCAGGCGGCATTTTCCTGTATGTGCTTACACGAAAAAAGTATTGTACTTTGTCGACTTATGACTCTTAGTTTACAACGTTCAAAATGTTAGCCGCTTTTCAGTGAATTATGTCCATCGGGATCATAAATTTTCCGTGCTGTACCGTAGCTATCTAACTGTTAGATGGTACGCGCAATATACGAGATTAAAAAAAATGTCGGGGAACACTTTCCAGGCTCACCAAAACTGTAAATATATTGAAATATTATTTATTTCAAGAGATCAGTGTCAAACAAAAAATTTAAAATAAATAATTTAATAAAGACATTTATGAAAATTAGCAATCAATAAATATGTGTAAAAAGTGGAGGCATCATCAATTAGATTAATTACAACCTTGATTAAGTATGCATAATGATTATATTCACTAATTATTATAGAAAGTTCTCTAGCAGATTGAAGAAGTAAAAGCTGCGATCAAAGAACAGTTTTCACAGGAGAACACTTTCCAAAATCCTCACTTTTGTACAAATGCAGGAGTAGTAGATTTTCAATAAAGCTCTAAATTGTACACTTAAGTATCCCGTTTACTATTAAATTGATTTCATATCCGTAAAAATTCATGTCAAAGCCTACTCTTAATATCGTTATAGGGATAAGAACAACACTTATTAACAGTATCTCTGAATGTAAAGAAACATGTCATTTGTAGATGATGCGTGAATTTTTGGTGTAAGCAAAATGACGTTAATGAATCAAAGCTCTACTTAAAGTGCTTATCCATTTCCAAATTAGTAAACTTCGTAGAATCCATTGATTTTATATACGAGTATAAGCATTTAAATAACATTTTGTAGCATAAGTATTTAAATAAAAAAATGACTAGTGAGTTATTTATTGTTTACATACAAAATAAACAAGTAAAGTTTTAGAGCATCTGTACGACATTCCCGCGAATATGGCGAACAAAAAAAGAACGATCCACTCGTAGCGGACGATATTACAGTTTCCGATCAAAGCTAGAATTACTAAAGCGGCAAACACATCGCATAAATCACTCTAGCGAGAGAGGGAAGAAGAAGAGAGTCGCAAAAAGCTGTAGGATATTACTATGGTTGCCAGAAATGTTACAAAATTTCATTTTTGTAAAATAATTTTAATGGCATATAGGTAAAGACTTAAATATATTTTTGGTATGCATTTAATTCATTTCATAAATTATTTATGGTTGGGTTATGAAAGAGAGGGTAAAGAAAAGTTTTTAAATTAGTTTTATAAACACACAAAAAAATAGTATTTATACGAAATACTGATAATTGGATAAAAATCCTTACTGTTAATATTAAAAAAACTGATACTTGGAAATGTTGCATATAAAATACAAACCAAAAAAATCAAATTTAAATCGTTTTTCAATCACTTTTTAAATATCGGACAATCTTTTAACCAGAATAATTTTTTTTTTGTCGAAACCCAGACATCTGGCAACCTTAGTATATATATTTGCCTCAGCTGACTATACTATTCTTCTTATGAAAAGACATACAATAAAATATTAATAGAAATTTCGCCTTAACATACATATCTACTCTCTAGTATATGGCCGCTACAAATTACCGCTATACAGTTCCGTAAGCTGCCATAATCCTTCCTTTGTTTTAAGTCATATCTAAACCCAAAGCTTTACCAAGTACATAATGGTACTAGAATTCCCAATGGTTCTAGGTCATAAAATTATGATATGGGCTGTGGTATCTGAAGCACATTTGGTTAACTTAAATAATTTAGCTATTCTCACAAGAGAATGCACAGACGAAATTTCTCTTTGCCTATGTTTATGCAAAAAAAATCGTCGTTCGAACCAACGAACGATGCATGAAAGTCTTGCGCGTCAAGAGTACCTTTCGGTGAAATATGTTTTTAACGACCGTTTTAGTAGTATGTCCTAATAAATTCTAAAAAAAGGTTGTAAATAGGGATCAAAATTGAATAATTAATTAAGTAGTTTTTTCTCGCTGCTAACATTTTGTGTGCATTTAATTTATCTATTTCACTAATGGAAACAATATTCTTGTATTCAGAGAGTTATAATTCAAAATGAAAGCTTTGGAATGGTTTCATAGCATTAAAATATCAAACTTAGATTTTTTTGTTTACATATTCCATATAAATGGTAACATAATTGTAAACAAACGCGTTTCTCCCAAAAAGTAAATTAATAAAATACATTACATCAGATACAGAGTTGATTGACGAGTCCATTTTTAGGTTCAGAACGTTTTAATTAGGTGTAAGCCTCTACATCGTAAATTAATTGAAAAACAAACGGGAAAAAATATTACGGCGAGAATGCCGGACCCTCGAACAGGTTCCGTCGCCGAAATGAATTAATTGCCCGAGAAGTGTGATGTAACGTCACGCCGCGGACTATCGCAAGATCGCCCGAGTTGAGCAGGTCGTGGCAACGTAACAAGAGGCGAAGCGAACATTTGATGACTGAATGACCGGTGTGGACTAACCTTTATGCTTTATGTATTACACAATGTGACTTTTTATTAAATTTTTAAAGTGTATTTTTATTGCAGCCACTCGCAAAAGAGTTCCAGCCGAGGTTGTAGATGCGTGATGCATGATGACTATATTCTTACATGTAATAGGAGATTTTTTACAAATTAGACAATTACATTATTAAGAAATAGAGAAGTTTTAATTTGAGTCCACACAGGATGCTGCGCGTTCCATCAAATGACAGTTGCAATCTTTTACTTGAAAAAAAAAAACCTAGGATGTCTCAATTTACTACGTAATTGACAAATAATTTGATATTCTTAATCCAGCGCTACAAAGGGTTAGTTACTACACATACTTAAATATTCGCGTATTTTATTAAAAGTAGAGCACCTCACTATAGCTTGTGACTTGTGATATGTTCTTGGGATTTTCATCATCGTATGTTCCGACTAGGGATAGAGAGCTGCACCATAACACATACCATAGTGGGTTATGATAGCCATTAATAGAATACTAGTCTGGCAATCCGATAATCAAAGTACATTTTTTTCCTAACCTTTTCAATATATACATACATGAGTTAACCACCATTTTTTTTTTTTTTTAATTACTTACAGTTAGCATTCTGCATAACGCCATCAATTAATTTTGTTCTCTTTGACGGCGCAGTATTGATTTTATATAATATCAAATAATACTGAAGTCGTTACAATATAGCTCTAGGCGGTGCCGTTTATTTACACCTGGACGTTTTTATTGCAGTTCAAATAAAACGCACCTTATACGAAATGTATACAATGGTGTAATTGCTACAACCTTTATAACGGATATAAATAATTACATGACGAATGAAATATATATTAAATGTATGTTGAGTTGAACCGCTTCTTGGAGCGAAATGATCCAGGCATCGATAGCGTTGGGAATTTCACCTTATAACAACACTGATAAACAAACGCCCAAACATTTAATTAACAAGCTTTCAAGTGAGTTGACGAATTCGGAATGTTTAGAGAAACAGTTAAAAAGTCTCACTGACAAACTTTACGTATATGCTTCAAGGATTAGATGTGAGACGTAGGTGTGTTATTTGAATATTTATTTTTGAGAAATTATCCGTTATGTCATTTGTGTGCATCCTGTTTTGTAGCCTAATTAATTGATGAGACGTTATAACTTCTAAATGGGACTTCTCCAAAACATCTGTCAGTATTACCCTGTATGTTCACATAGGACTTCTTAGGTATGTCCATGTACATCACAAGAGGGAAGACGTCGCATATTTACCATATCATGTGCAGAAAAAGTGGACAGGCCCTTATCCAGAACAACGAAATCAGTAGTGGAATTAAAGATGGGTATGACCGATAGGTTATGGGTTGTATCCCCGGCAAAGCTTGGCTTAAAACAAAACAAAAAATAGATTTAATTAAAAATTAATAATTATAAAAAATCACACATAAAAATCATAAATAGTATTATCGGTTGAAGAAATTTGTTCTTTGATCAGCATCCGAGAGGCTAATAAATATGTTTGAACAATATAAAAACATTAATTATTCTGTCGATGTCGATTTTTTTTTTGAGCTCCGAGGAAATCGAACCCGCAACTTATTGCACTCTCCCTCCGAGCGGCTTAGCACTCGGCCATACATCTCAGCAAAATTTTATGCTTGACTTTGCTATTTTACGCATTAATGAAGAGTTTATAGTGCAATTATCGATTTTGTATGCATTTATTATTAATACATACTTAACAGCATAATTACTCAATTAATGGCAGCTTTTATTCTCTTTGTTGAACATTATCGCTTGCGCAATTATCTATGCACGATATTTATAATAATATCTCTATGCCATGTTTGGTTTCAATATGGAACATATACCCACAACAGCTTAACACCTCTGCCAGCTGCCAGATACATAGTTTCGTGATAGCCCCCAATATTAGCTTATTACTTTGATAAAAGTAAACAATATACTTTGAATTTGTTAATTTTACTTTTCAAATAACATTAACTTACATTTATAATTAACGACAGCCTTTTAGAATGATGGAAGATAGACTTTTAGTAATTACAGAAAAAAAAATGTCATCCGCATGGATATTCGCTTCATCTCAAATCAACACCGCATCCCAAAGCAATATTTGACTGTCGATCTTTATGGGTTTATTTATTCTTAAAACAATCATCTCCGTTAGTATTTTAGCGAAATTGTCTGCCCAACTGTCTCCGTTTTTGCGTCTAGTTTTTGATCGCCACCTCTTAAAGTATATCCCCCACCTGACATTCAACCATCTGTATAGATGCTCAACCCACTTCGAAATAATATTAAATCTTTTCCTCTTCTGAATCTTTTACATTTTTAATACGTTCTCCGGCGCCTAACGGTGTATAAATCGCTGCGCCTCTTAAATGCTACATGTCTCTGCTTTGTAGAGGAAGGCAGATATGACGCATATTAATAATATCCAATGCTGATAGAAGATGTGCAATGTGAACGATAAAATCTGATGAAATTAATTTTTCCGTAATCCCACCAGTTGGTCTCGTCTAGCTGTCAGATGGTCTTGGCTTGATGATCTGCCCATTGGCGCCGTCAATCAAGATGGCATGTCTGTCAGCAAAAAGATGAAGTCCCTCACAAGGCTGGGACCACTTGCTCTAGCACCTCCGTGGCGATTGAGATCAGACCACTTAAGAGGGCCGGATAATTTATGTGTTTCGAGCTCGCTCCGCAATTCGCATTTTATTCTCACGCATGCTCGGCATTTTTATAAGGATGAAATACACTAGACTATATGTTTGCAGTGTCTATTAAACAAGGTTTTGCAAAAAATAATAAATTATAATATATTAAACATTGCTACATATACTATATTACTAAATTTTCTATTCAAGCCATACTCAAGGTACTAAAATGTCTGATAGTGATACTGATGACCTCTCTATCGGTAATTTTACATTGAAAGATTTTTTTTGGATTTCGATTATTCTTATAGCTTCATTTGGGGTTTCAACTCAAGACCTTATGCATGATTTGAAGTATTTCTTTAATGTTTGGTTTCAGCCCTATTGATCCTCACGTGACGGAGTACTGTTTGGTGGTGAGCAGCAGGAGAAACTTTACCTCTCTTTGTGGAGCTCGCGCCCTTGCTGGTCCCTCACCCAGGCAGCCCCGCCAAAGATCTCTGCCCAGCACCAGCCGCATGGGTAAGAGGACCAAATATTTGTGGACACATCTCATTATTATCTTCGGCCCTATTGAGCTCATTAGTGGCGAGCAGCACGGAGAATTTCATGTTTAAGAAGATTAAATATTTATGGTCACATTTATTCCCCATAATCAGCCCTATTAATTGGTAATGGATCAGTGCTAAAATTTCATGGGTAAGGTAATTAAAAATTTATCAGAATATCTTCTTCCTTTACTTGAACTATATTACCATTCTGGACCGAATTTTTTCCCGATTTACACTCACAACAAACAGGAGAAAATGAAATCCTTCGAGCGGTGTAGAAAATAGGTAAAGCGATCGTCTACATTGCGAGAGAACAAGGATTTGATCCTTACGAAAAAATATTCTGTAAATTCTGAGCTCTAATAGTTCAAACATATTCATAAATATTTCCGGTTGATGTGCTACTAATTCCTTATTCGTTAAATTTTATGTCATATCATTAATCAAAAAATTGGCGGACGCAGTCTTCCTGTAAGCACCATCATTTTACAAATATTAAACCTATCTGAATTTCCTTTTAGGTAAGCTTGGAGCGGCAGGTAATGGAGGTGACATCCTCATATCCTGCGTGGGTTCGAAGACTCACCACACTGTGGAAAACTTGGAGCACGGAAAGGTAAACGTTTGTTTATCACCATAATCACTACGCCAATACGATAAGATTGCGTTAGAGAGCATTTATCATATATACGTTAAATAAAATTAATATAAAACGATAATTGCATTTGGAGTGTGTAATCGATAGCTCGTCAGTAAATAATAAATATGTATGCTCCTTCATTGATCCTTTATTCAATCGAATGGTGATTTATTGTTCTTTCCACAGACGTACAACTTCAACCTGTTTGCCGTCAACAAGCAGACCAACCTGACCTTCCCCTACGGCTCCGCGGCCCTCGGCTACGACCAGAGGGAGTCCCAGGTCCGCCTGAAGGACGGCCGCGCTGAGAGCGTCAACCTGAAGAAACTCGATGGCAGAGCCGTCTTCCGGTTCAAGGTAACATCAACATCGATCGACAGTAAATCACACCTGGTTGACACGAGCATATGATAAAACTGAACGTAGAGAGATTCAATGGTGCCTCAATATAACAATAAATTAAAACGAATCGTAAAGTCGGTTTTTCTTTAAAGATTTTACTAAAGTTGTCGGTCCTATCTCTCCAAAGTTATCGCAAGCTTGCTGCACACCCATAATAAATGTATGCTCTTCATTCAATCTGGAATATTTCCAATTCTACGTCAGACTAATCATACCATTTTCTAAAAAAAAATAGATGAACATATCACTTAAAAAAATGCCTTAGTTAATATAGTTACCCTTTGTTCAAGTGCTCGGACTGACCTGCTCTGGAGGTTGTCGGGAACCATATATGTTCCCATGTGAACCTTTCAGGTGCAGATATGTCCTAGAACGAGGAATGGACATTGGCAGCTGATAGAACTAAGTGGAAAAAATTGTGGTGACCATATGTTACATATATCGAACGGATATGCGAATATTTATTAACTTTTATAAGTTTTTATTCTTTATTAATATTTACTTCCCTTTGGTCCGAAGTTGATAATTTACCCATAGAAAGAAGCTTGTCAGAACATCAAAATAGGTGGAAGTCGAATGACTTGGGACGAAGCAAAAAACAGTTCTCAAAATTTTGGCGGCAGTTTTACCTGAACCCGTTCTCATGCTTGGGACCGGATATGTAATAATTTTTTTTTTTGGAAATTTTTGTTACATAAAATTCTGTTCCCAGTAATCACCAAGCTAGAATGATTATAACAATTATTATTTAAGGTATGAAAGAGAAAAACAATGATCATCTTTTAAATGCGAAGAATTCCTATCTAGCGGACATTTATATCGGAGGAACCTAACTACGTGTTGAAAATAATCTACTCAATCAATATAATGTATGATGGCATTTTGTTGTTGTTTTTCCTTATCCTTCGATATTTTTGATTGTTCCCATACATCATTAGCTCGCGCAAAAAATCCAGTATTCGATCAATGCCTCCACAATTATGATAACCATTAAACGTAAGAGTCTTTAAAACATTCCAGCAATAATACCAGTTCTAGTAATGAATCATTGGGAAACGAGATCCTGTGTTTTTAACTCTGAGTAAGTAACTACTTAAGGCAAACCTGTCAGTGATTGGACACTCATGGAGCGTACAGGTATGTCTATGCACAGTCCACGAATGTTTGCTTTCCCGGTACTTTTTTATTTAAGCACTTAAATGAGAATTCTGATCGACGGTAATGGAGATATCAAATATCTGTATTATTTATATACGCTTTCATTTTTCGACGGTAGATAAGCTCTATAAGTGATCCTTAAACTTCATAAGACTACAACGTGGTATTCACGAAATGTCCATCTCTTGGGACTAACTATAAATGGGTCGTGTTTCCGAGTCACCTTTAATTTGTATAATAGGCTATGAAATTATTTTACAGGTGGAGAACATCTATAATCCGTTTGTTGACTAATTTTTAATTAAAAAAAAACTTTTTGAGCAGCTAGAATAGCATATGGGTAAGATCTTGTAAGTGATGTGGTGTAAGGACTCCGCAGTCATACGTAAGTGATTTTCCCTGTTGCAGCACTCATTAAAAATTTTCTCCTGCTACACATCCTACTTCCAAAGTAGAGAACCGCATTTATAATAGCCCATCTCTGTTACTTGGAATGCCAATATTAGGTGACTCACGTAAATTTGACTGTCGTCGTGTTGTGTTATCATTTTATTAAATAAATTATGATTGTTATTCGCTTATGAAAAAATTTGATAATATAACCATTTAAACCTTACCTTTACGGTGCTAAAATAAAAATGATCTTCTGGTGTTGGGTAGTCAGTAGACAATCAAAAATCAGCAATTGTTAATCAGAAAAATAAGAACATTCATTATTCCATTAATAAATTATAATTAAAGTAAAAAATATAATAATTGAGATTTTTGTAATGTTAGATATTTGTATTTATTTTCAGGCAGGCAAGCAGACTAGCGATACGATGCTCGTGTCTGTGATGCCTTGTGGAGGAGCCGTGGACGTGGAGGTCCAGCTCCAGGGGAGGCTCGTGCTGAAGAAGAGGAGAGTGGACTCTTATGAGAGGCTGCTGGTGCCGGCTGTGAGAAAGGGGCAGCGCTATCTCATCACAGTGCTGGCCACTAATAAGGAAGAACTGAGGCGCACATCTGCAGTCAAGGTAGGAAGAGATCCTAGACTACATAGGACATGAAGATAGTTGTAGGGATGGGTGCCGCGGTCTGTGAAGTCAGTCACTAGAACCGTGCATATGAAAAAGTTTTTTTTTAAAGTAAGCATATACAGAATAATTCACGAGGCAATAATTCCTCACAAAATGCGGGTATTTGAAGAGCATGCAGGTATATTAATTCAAATATATTTTTAATTTTAATCTTAGTCTGGGACTGAACCTACGACATCTGGTGTGATAAGCAATCGCTTTACCTCTAACCAATATCTCCCGGCAGAATATAAGTCGAGTTATAAGTCATTTACGACTTGTCATTTAGTGATCGTGAGTCATGCAGTCACACATTTTGAGGGCATCAATTTATGAAATCTCGGTGTACGCGACTTTTTCCAAAAGCGGTTTTAATGCCTAGAATCAAGAAAGCGAGATGGAAGCGTCTACTGTGTTGACATGCAGTAGATTGCCCATACGCCATGCACCATCGTATTTTTATTAGGCTCTAATTGAATTATAAACCTCTAAAATAATGATACAACGAATTTAATTATGATTACGAATACTAGATTGATCTTGAAAATGTATATGTCGGTTCATTTCAGGTGTTGGCAACGACAAAGCAAAAATTCCCTCTTCCCGAGCTTCCTAGTCAGACGGAGGTGCGGGAGTTCGACTCTCTCAGGACCTGTGACTCTGTGACAGTGGGATGGTTGCCGTCACCAGATCCTACAGCTATCAAGTAATTGCTACAAGTTGGCCAACTAAAATTATTATGATGAACACTTTAATAGCCAAATGACAAAATGTATCATCTATCTATTTCAAGAATGTTCAGGAGAACAGAAATAATGCTGAAATTTGATTCAGCTACCAGAATATATGACAAATTGTACAGGAAGCGGCGAAAAAGCTAACGGTTTTAAATCAAAATAACGACGAAAACCGTCAGTTTTTTTGCCGCTCCTGTATATAAAAATTCAGTATATATGGTTGAACCTATTTTTTTTTATTTTCAACAATTAAATCATAAATATTTAGTCAAAGTAAACTATCTAATTAATTTTTAAAAAATCTCATCGACATCATTGATTGATTAAAATACGTCCAAATATATCTCGGGCACATTACCTACTTTCTTTTTTAGAAAATGTCGTACTTGTGGGTTGTGTTAATGCACAACATATAATGAACTAGGTGAAGCTTTAAGCGTAGAGCTGATGGCTCAAGACCAGTAACAAGGCAGCTGAAAAACCTTTATAGCGTCAATTAATGGTTATAGCTATGGAGTGAATATGGATGAAGATGCCAAGTTTAGTTTCATTTTGGACTATTTTTTTGTATGTACCCGCACAGAAGAGCACCAGCAGAGGCTTATCACCCTTTATGGCTTACTGCTTGTGATGATGCATGGTTTGGGTTATTGCAGGTATTGTGTGGTGGGCCGCGAATCGCGCCGCAGGGAAGCCGAGGCTCGCGCCCCCGACCAATGCGCCCTGGAGACGCGCCTGCGCAAGAGCGCCGACTACCAGCTCATGCACTGCCGCAACTGGAACTCTACCATCGACAGGTAACAATCTGTGCCAGCATCTGTGTTTCCCCCTCGCACACCCTATTCTTTAACAAAAGTAACAATATTTTTTTGGACGTGCCATGGTTAAGACGAAAAGTGAAATATTTCTTAAAATACACAGTCTACGCAAATGCGCTATGTGAACTATATTTAAAAATAATTTCTGTAAAACATGAAGAAAAATTTAGCCAGACTTTGCAGACTAAACTTAATCAAATATACTATCAAAAAGCATCAAAAACTGCTTCAGAATGAAATAGAGTTTCAATCGGAAGTCTTTAAACCAACACGGTAGTTACAATCAAGTAGTACAGATAATTTAAATACCACTGTTTCACGAGTGGCATAAGTAATGAAAAAAATAGAGATTGTAATTAATAAAATCAAAAGTTTCTTAAATCTACAACATTTCATTTGTAACTCGTGATAGCCTCGCCATGATTTTTTTAAAATGAATTAATTTCAAATTTGTACAATTTCAGGAAGCAGGTAATGACGCAGAAAATTCCCGGCCTGAAGCCAGGCAGGAGGTACGTCGTCCAGGTGACTGTCAAGAAGAGCGGTGGCAAGACCCTCTCCTATAACCTGCTGACTGTACACACCAAGTCCAATTGTCCCTGATTCGATCAATATGAAGTGTTTCCCAGTAAGAACGATAGAGCTTTAAAAATTTAATAAAACAACAAATAATAGACCAAATACAGTCCTGAAAGAATATCTAGTCGAATATTGAAGTAAAATTAATTTAGACAAATTTGTATTCGGGAAAAGCTACGCGGATAAATGATTATTCCCTGCAATATTTTCTTTTCTATGAGCGACTAATTTTTGATGAACAGTCGTTTTTATATCTTGAAGAAACAAATCATTTTTGAACTTTTTAATAGTAACTTCTTTCTACATAAAGCCATATTTCAGAATGCGCTGTTTGATGACCATGTTTTGTACAAAATTTTCGTAAAGTAGAGCAAATTGTAATCCATTTTATAAGTTTGATCAATCTACATGTGAGTGTTCGGCGAGTACATTTTATATGTACGATCGTGTGTAATTCCTACTTTCCAGAATGAGTCCGTGGGCTTGAATAAAAAGTTGTAGTTTCCCAGGGATCTTTCGGGAATTTATTACCCAGCTTTTTATAGGAGGTTCGGTAATTAAGCTTACGTCCACCATGCGTTTACGGTCTGACACCTGTCACGGTTCAATTTGTTGCAAGCCCCGCTGAAAATAAAAACACAGCACGAATATCAGTTATAAATTTTAAATTAAATTTATCAAATTATTCCATCGTTCTTCTGGGAAACTAATTGCAATCACGCGTCAAAAAACTGCAATGCTGACTAACTGCATCTAACGTGTATCTTGATGTGACTAACGTTCTATAGCAATTTATTATTGTGTAAAGAAGACGAATACCTATAATACATAGTTCGCATCGTTATTATTAAATAATTAGTGTTGTATTTTTTGTTTACATATACGAGACGGTTATTTACTACATCTTGAATGCTGATGTTGCAGTTTTCCCCTGAATTATATTTGTTATTATATTTTTATGTTATAATAAATTATGCATCAATCAAAATATTGTATGTACATTTAAATTGTTTTATATATATATTACCTTACTCACTATTATTTTTAATAAAATTGTTTTATTGTTAGTTTAACGAATATGTAAGGAAAATTTTCATCGAATACATATGTATTGAGCGGATTTCAGAATGGCAAAAATCCAGAGTGTAACAAAAAGCTAATTTTGTTCTTCTTTTCCAACCACCCTTGAAAAATATAATGTATACGGTCTCATAATTCATAAAACAACTCAGACATATCCGTGGTCTGCACCACTACTACTAGTAGGGTGCTGTACTGGTAACATAATCCTTGTTTTATATGAAGGTCAGTTAATTTACACGACGCTCACATAACTATTATGTACATATACATAATAGTTGCCTTTGTGCAAGACCAGTACTCTGTTAGTCACACAATTAGTAGTTGCGTAAGAAGCTTTGTAAAGTTCGTGATCTGACCGTGAACGTCGCGAAACGCAGTGAGTATTTTTTATGTAAATAAATATTGGAAAATTCTGCCATATAGTGATATAAAAATCTCATATATAAATTATAAGATTCTTACCATTTTTTTTATGGAGTAAGCCTGAATGGGCATAATTATGGGTTATAGATTATATCAACAGGAAATATTTGTAATATGGAAAAGTGAACGCTGCTAAGCTCACTGATATGACATGATGAGTATTTTTTGGGGCTTTTGTCCCCTTAGGCCAGTCCCCTTATACCTGCTCTCCTTTAGCACTTATTATTGCATTGTTTTCAGAGCATATTCTCGTTATATAAGTAACAGGCTTTGATGAGCAACACCAAACGTGCGTGTAAAAGGTAAATATAAGACGTTAAAATTTGGACTTTTTGACTTCTTTGCCGTCTGGATACCTTCAAAAAAAGATAAATGTACAATAAAATATCTCCTCAACTCACACACCAACACAAATACAAGAAAGGTTCCTGCGTACGCTGTATAGCATCGAGCTGCCTTGTCTGAACGTCATAGAGTGCACTCTTCTTGACCGATTGTGCTCTCCAGCATGCAGTTGCATAAAAAATTGTATTTACTCGTACATTGATAGTTACGCTGCTGCTTTCTGAGAACCACTGGTAGTCAAGTGGCCGCAAACCCAGACTCATGGTCAAGACCGTGACCTCGTGAGGATGTCGACACGAGACACTAACCTATTGTTCCATGAGGCTGTATACCTGCACATGTTATCGGATCAGCTGCATTGATGCATTTTAAAATCGAACATGCCTCTTCATACTTTTCTGATTTGCATTATTTATGACATTCAATACGCGCTGCACTTGAAATGTAATGTTTTAAATCAAATAATAATAATTAATGTTTTGAAATATAGTAACTAAAAAATTTAATTACACTAAATAAATAGATTGTTGGTAAAAACAAATAATACTTGAATATATGAATGAATTAAAATATATATATATATATATCATAAAAATGGTAAACAAAACGAGAAAACCACAGACGTGTTATGAATAAATTGTTTTGATTAGTAATCCATTAAATTTAGCTGTAATAATAAAGTATGGTTTTTGTTATGTCAACACTTCTTAAATGAGAATATTGATATCATCATAGTCGGAAATTATGTATTACAAAGATGATCATCTGAAATTGTATTTTTATAAATAAAAATACCTAGTTTTTTTTTTCGTGAAGCGTAGTTGACTGATATCTGTAATAATTTATGTAATTTCCTCAAACGCCTACTTCCATTATTGAACCTAAATGTTGATATCAGTCCCTTCACCTGGTAATTATTCAAACCTTTGCGATCAATTTAGGCGTCTCTGTAGGGCTATTTATCAATAATTATGTATTATTTGAGAATAGTTTAAATTTGGCTAATATTATGGTACATTTTCAATTTTATGAAATTATATTTTATAAATTTAAAATTTCGTATTGTGAGGAAACAAAATTGTTGTTAGTTGAAAATATATCTATTAGAGTTCCATGGGAATAAAATCCACTAATAATGGAGCAAAAATGGTAGATTATTGTACAAACAAAAAGGAAAACAAAATCCAACATTTTAATTTAATTTACCATACTCGTTAGTATAAATTACCATAATTTATCATTTATGTGAAACAAAGAATTTTATATAAATAAATAAGAAGTAACGCTATCTATAATTTTTTTACATTATAATTTAAATATAACCAGGAAAAGCTAAGTTGCCAACATATTGTCAGTTATAAAGAGTCTTAGGCGAACGCCTTATAATATTCTCAAAAATAATTGGAACTACTAAATGTATTTGGATGCAATCGTATGAAAAAAAGATACGTGGTAAAAATATTGAATGGTTGTGTACGTATAGGTTAAAGATATCGCAAAATGATGCAACTTTAATCCATGGTATACAAAAAAATCTACTGCGAAAAACAAATAAACGGAAGCCATTTTACAAACAAGCATAAAATTTCGCAAATATTGATGCGAAGTAGTAAATCCAAACACATAATTTTAGCACATAAATATACGAGGTGTAGCAAATTTAAATTTTCGCGCCTTTTGGAGGTCGAGATTGAAATGAAAAGTGTTGTAAAGTGAGTCAATACTCCTCAGAGTGAATGACAACACTCATTTTTTTACTACAACAATACTAATTTATGTGAACGCTCGATACACCATTATTTTCTTTGCATAGTGTTCCACCGCCTGGCAAAAGAGTTCAACGCACGACCTTCTCCGCTTTCAAGATCGCAACCCGATTTAACGAAGTCCTCATACTAATAGTTTTTTTCTCAAAGCGTCGTTCGACGTATTGTCATATATATTACTTTATATTAGATCAAAACTTTTGTTTGGGTAGTTTTTAAATTAATATTTTAATTTTTTATACAGAGAGACTATGTGGAGAGCTCTCATTTGTGGTGTAGCGATGTATGTGGAGTGTTAATCGATAAACTTTTTTAGACCACAGGCTTGCATTTTCGCACCATCTATTTTAATATTATTAAGAACAAATAAATGTTTTTTAAAGGTCAAGATTCGATATTTACAATGTTTGATTTATAGGTATGAGATTTTTTATTGGCCACTAATATATATAATACCATAAGGCCATAAATGCCACTAAAACTCGGTTATTTAAATATATTTGTCAACAATTCCTAAGAAAAAATCTAGTACACATCACATTAATTGATCAAGTGATAATCCAAGAACTAGCAAAGTTTAACGAATATCTAATTAGAATAAGTGTACGAGGACATGAATTGCATCTCAAACTCGTACGTGTCAACGAAAAGCTTTCCAATATTTGGAAACATAATTACTAAGAATACGACGTACAAGGATTAATACATTGATGAGATAAAATAAATATAAATATATTCATATTCAATAATTTTTGCAAATTTTCGGCAAAGCATGCTGGTGGTAAGTAAAAATAAGGAAGTAATGTTTCATTTAATAGATCATTTCGCTTGGTGACTAACGATGCTCCGAACGTTAATTATATGCACCGAGTTAGTGATTCCTCGTAATGCAACCGATGCCGCCACGTAATAGGCGCGTGGCCGGAACGATCATCGTAATTATGCTTCAGCCTAGAACCAGTGACATTGACTTGCTGACACAATCATGCAGGCCGGGTGATCGCGAAGGTGATAACAATCGTCTAAACTACGGAAAGCGGAGTTTATTTTATGAAATGCATTCACTTTATATTAGCACGTGCAAGATATTGTCGATAGACTATGATTCTAATATTATATTATAATATATCTCATCTGCGAATTTTATGACGTTTGCCATTTGACGTTTGCCATTTTTGGACGACTGATCGTTGTTATAAGTATGGTGTGTTGATCTAAAATATACATTAGACTTTAATCTGTTTTAACATATTGCCAATTTTACGAGAAATCAATTTGACAAGGTGGTATTCACGAAACGATTTTCGTCTTACCAACGACTTTCGTCTCGCCACATAACTAACTTTATATTTCAATAAAGGAATTTCAAAGATAGTTCTTTTAGAGTGAAGGCTTATTCTCACGTTAATTAATTATAGTAAGCATTGTAAAATATATGATAGATTAAGTTGGAATAGTTTGTTAGATTTTGCCTACACGTGTCCGCATGCCTACAGTCAGACAGTGCATGTTAAATGTTAGAAGATCACAAAATGAACTTCATTGAACTTGCAGACTAACATTTCTCACGAATCCAGCTTGTTAAAATTACTTCCTGATTTATGACGCATCTACAATTAGCGTTCAGAGAATTTTTGCCCCATTGAAGGATAACGGTTTAGTTGGAAGCTATTAAAGCCAAGTCTAAACACGCCCAATATTTTGATTTATTTTAAACTAGTCTGTAATATCAAGGTGAATGAAGTAGTACTTTCACAGCTTCTCGGGAAACTAGATTACGGCTTTCCTTGCTGGAAAAAAACATATTTGCTGAGTCATTGTGTATCATCATAAACCTGTATCTGTCCACTCTTGATCTTTAGCTTTTAGCATCCACCTGCGATTTTTATAATTTCATCACACAAAATTACTGGCACCTCGATTTTTTTAGGTTCTTCCTAAACTTTATAAAATCAAAAGAATCAAAATATTATGGAAAAATACAACAGAAGGTTTTCAGAAAAACTTCCAGATTTTCATTTAGCTTTTATCCCCTTGTATAATTTCAAGCATTCATACTTCAATGATTGGAATTAAAAGGATTTTTAAATATGTGTTATATAAATACAATATAATTAATATTACTCATTCATAAAAATAAATATAACCTAGTACTAAATTATCATTTCACATTTAAAAACATTGAAATCTTTATCAGCTCACTTCATTTAAACTAAATATATTTTATTTTTATTGCTGTAACTGCCAAAAAACTGTTCTTATCTGTCGTCCTAGCTTAGTTATTACATGTCAATGTTATCATTCATTCTTGTATGCAACACTTATTAATAAAACATAATTTATTCAAACTTACAAAATTCGCCGCCCCACATAAAGGCAGCCCGATAAAACACATTAAATAATTTTAAAATATTAATACGACAATTTTTAGCAGCGCTATCTATCAGACAACAATATTATGTAAATTGCTGGATTATTAATTATTGTCATATCTTTTACTTGACATAATTGTGCGTCAACCTTGATTTTATACTTAATGTTATGCAGTCGCTGCAATATTATTTATCTTCTTTTATGTAAACGCATCCAGGAAAATACTGTAATAAGTAAGTAATATAGAAAGACAGCATACCTGTGGTTTGAATGTAGTTTTTCATTTTTGATTGGAATAGCATTGACTTAATGCGAAAGGGTGGTTGTCGACATGAGTTTAGCCTATCTCATACTTCAAATATCAGGGCTTAAGTTGAATTTGATGAAATATTATATTTTAAATCTGTATAAAAATATATTTTAAAAATACATCAAAAATTAAAATAAATATACTAATATTCATCATAGGGATTATGTTACATTTTCTTCAAGATCTAATGTACTTCTAGATAGATGTGGTAGACAAAGGTACGCTATAAATGGATTCATGCTAGTAGTAGCCAATGTTCAATAGAAAACAGACTCAGACTAATTATTATGATGATGACGAAGATCCACTGTGGATCCAACTTGAGACCTCTCACATAACAATCGATGGCTTTGACTCTTAGCCGTACCTGGATATTATGCATCAGTTTCATTGAGTTTGTAATTCAATAACTGCATTTCATAAACGGTCGTAATCTATGTAGAACGCACTGAACTTACACTTGAATATTAATACTAAAAATGTGCCACACGTACTGTTTTTCTACTTTTTTTTACATTTTCAGAATAAAAAATACGTTTCCGATATCCATTGGAGGAACACAAATAGAGGTTGTAAATGACTATACCTATCTGGGACAAGCAATACAACTAGGACGAAATAAATTCTCAAAAGAAATCGACAGGTGTATACAACTGGGATGGGTAGCATTTGGAAAACTACAGTACATTTTTAAAGTGAAAATTACGCAATGTCTTAAAACTAAGGCGTTTAACCAATGCATCCTTCCTGTATTAACTTATGGCACAGAGATGTGGACTCTAACAGCAAGTCTTATCTATAAAATAAAGGTCGTCCAGCGTGCTATGGAGAGATCCATGCACGAAGTGTCGCAGAAAGATAAAATCTGCAACGAGGATATTCGCAGAAGAACTCAAGTAGTGGAGGCTACCCAACGAATAGGCACACTCAAGTGGCAATAGGCAGGACATATCTGTCGAGAGATGACGGTCGATGAGGAAGAAAAGTATTGGAGTGGCGCTCTAGAACTGGCAAACGAAGCATTGGCCGACCCCATGCAAGATGGAGTGACGACATAATAAGAATAGTGGGAGTGACCTGGATGCGGAAAGTGGAGGATTGAAGAGGATGGAGACTCATTCGGGAGGCTTACGTTCAACAGTGGACGGATACAGGCTGATGATGATAAAGAAATACATAAGAAAATGACATTTGTACTATTTTACGTGTTTATTATATATTTGTGAGCATTGATGTTTACTATGTGTATGATTATCTGATTTTTTAAGAGATTCTGATTGTAAGATATAATATACAATTATAATTCCCATTTTATATATGCGTTCCCTAGCTGGAGCCGGAGGATGTAACATATTTCAGCCATGATGTTCTGTGAGTTCCCATAATATTCACTTCACCCCCAAACAAGATTAAATATTATAAGCAATTAAATATACATATACTATACATAAAAATCCTTAAACGAGTCAAATCATTCAGAAAAAATATCGGCGGAAGCGGTATGCGAACCGCGGACCTTTGAAATCAACATTTTGCCCAGGTAATTATACCGCTCGGCCACCGGCCAATTTCTTCCACCTGAGATGTCTCGTCTCTGATCTTCTATATAAGTTATCATCGTAAGATAGATGTCGCTATAGTATATATTCAAAGTATGTATATTTTTATTTTTTATTATTCAATCAGAATGCATTTATTCACAAGCTTAATATTATTATTTCCATTTCTTCCAACTTCTTGTAAGTACGTCGTACTTACAAGAAGTTATTCTCATCCATTCGATCTATAGTTTCGGTTCGAGACCCGAGTGGTACTTACTAAAATAAATAGACTGTTGGAAATAATAATATTAAGCTTGTGAATAAATGCATTCTGATTGAATAATAAAAAATAAAAATATACATACTTTGAATATATACTATAGTGACATCTATCATACTATGATAACTTATATAGAAGATCAGAGACGAGACATCTCAGGTGGAAGAAATTGGCCGGTGGCCGAGCGGTATAATTACCTGGGCAAAATGTTGGTTCCAAAGGTCCGCGGTTCGCATACCGCTTCCGCCGATATTTTTTCTGAATGATTTGACTCGTTTAAGGATTTTTATGTATAGTATATGTATATTTAATTGCTTATAATATTGTAATATAGTCAATGATCTATAAAAGTAGATTAGAATATTGAAATAATAAAATAATATTCTAATAAATAATTAAAAATATCCATAAGATTAAATATCTTCGTAGATATATGAAATCTAATGTAAAAAAGTAATACTCAAATTCGGTAAGTAAAACCAAACAGAAAATAAAGTCTTAAACACCTTAATTTCTGAATTTTACCTAAAATGTGGCATGGTGGTTTACACGTGTCTCGTAAACTATTAATATGTTTAATTATCTACATATTTAGTTTTATAAAATATCTGTATTTTATTTACAAAATAAAAACTACTCGTAATAGCTAGAAATAAATTTAAATTTGTTTTGACTTTGAATTTACTATTTTACATATCAAAATCAATATCAAGTCATCATCAGCCTGTGTCCGTCCACTGTTGAACGTAGGCCTCCCGCATGAGTCTCCATCCTCTTCGATCCTCCGCCTTCCGCATCCAGGTCACTCCCGCTATTCTTCTTATATCGTCGGTCCATCTTGTAGGGGGTCGGCCAATGCTTCGTTTGCCAGTTCTTGGGCGCCATTCCAATACTTTTCTTCCCCATCGACCGTCGTCTCTTCGACAGATATGTCCTGCCCATTGCCACTTGAGTGTGCCTATTCGTTGGGTAGCATCCACTACTTGAGTTCTTCTGCGTATTTCCTCGTTTCGGATTCTATCTTTTAGCGACACTCCGAGCATGGATCTCTCCATAGCACGCTGGGTGACTTTCATTTTATGGGTAATATCAAGTATGCAATAATAATTAAAAGCTTGGATAATCTCATGATTTAATTTGAAATAACTATTACAAGTTCAAAAGGAACCCGCATGGTTACGATACATTAAATTTAATGACATTGTGACAGTTATTTATTAATTACTGAAATTAATAATTTAGTTTGATTAAAATTGTAATATAGAAGAATTATTTAATATAAATCAGAAAAATAGCGCCAAACGATGATGAATCTCATATGTGGATTATATGAAGCTTATCATTTTAAAGAAGGCCAAAGGGCTGTATGTGAAGTTTTGATCCATCAGCATCTTTATACTACTGTTCGACATTCAGGTATCGTTTGTTTTTAACATTAGTCACACTAGAGGGATTTGGGTGTGTAGTGACAAATAAGAGTATGTTCATACTAACGTTCGCATAAGGGAGTTTATTGATAAATTCTATTTTTTTAAAGCAATTTATTACTCGTATCTAACGTTGTTTTGATCTCCTGTCAACGCTAGAAGCCCTTGGTAATATTTAAAATAAAATTTCGAAATAGAGCTTATAATGAATAAATACTAAAGTTAACTATTACAAGTTCAAAGGGACCCGCATGACATTACATTTGTCATTATCTTAGGGCCTTGTTCGCCTGTAATTCTAAGCCATAATCATCATTATCAGTCACTTAAAACTGTTTTATCGCACAGCGGTCACGGTCACTTGTGTAACTAAAGCATTACCTGGATTAAAAACTAATTAAATCACACAACATCGTAACATTTGTCACCTTTACGTAATTGTACATGAAAAACATGCCATATTTACATAGCTTGTTTTCCCTCCATTATTTAATACAGTTGTGAATCCTGGCATTTTACCATCGAAATCGTGTAATAAATGTTGATTCAGATGCGTCCGTAGAATATTAAAAGTACGATGGCTTGACTTTGCAGGGAATAACGAGACGTGAGACAACCTTCTTCAGGCAGTGAAGATGTAAAAGTGGACTGGGACACAATTTTCGGATGTCACAAGATAGCATCCACCACAGCAGCATTTTTTATAGGATCCCTGTATAATTTTCGCCGTCCTTAAACGACCGTCGAGAATCATACATATAATGCGCTCGGGTGACTTAATTAGATGAATTATTATGTGACGACTATATGCTCCAGATAAGGAGCGGATATAGATTAACGATTAAAATATGTTTATTTAAATAAATTCATCCAATTCGGAGCGTATGGCCACCACATACCTCCACCATAGCTTTATCCAGCTTCCAAAATAACTTTTTATAGTAAAGTTGCTCTTAAATAAAAATGAATCCAACAATCCAGTCTTAAAAGGCTAACAGGCTAATGGGCGTATAAATAAATAAATAAATAACGGTAAACCAATATTATCATGTTTTTTTATTTCTTAAAAAAACATGATCAATGCTACGAAAATTCTCAGAATTGTAAAATGATTACAAAGAAAAAATGCATACGGTTGGCGTAGATTCAACCGTGAACCGTGATTCGCGGTTCACCAGGAAACAGACGCTAGTGTCAACACTCTACCGCTAATCTGTCAACGGCCGCGACGCGCGCCTAACCCAACTCAGCGCTCCGAGGCTCGCACGGAGCGCCGAATATAAGTTTGTGTGTTTGCAGAGCGATTGCGCGACTATGTGGGCAAATAATTTTATATTAGTACACACAGCGTAGTCGGCGACCTCGCTTGGGGAACTCTTCCGCGGGCCACTGAACTAGAGGCCCGGAACAAGATGCGACTACTAGAACCACTGCTTCTCAAGCAAATTTATTTTATTTATTTAACAAATAAAAAAATAAAAAAAAACATAAAGATAATGACAGTTTTACATATGTAGTGATAAAATATACATTTTTTTTAGTTTCGCTTACCACGCCGTTTTAAGAAGAATCTTGTGTGTGGCGAGGGCTTCATCTATGATATCACACAATTTTACACAATACAGTTGACTTTATATCATAACAATAAATTAAAACCTAGACCAATCTCAATTTGACATTTAAAATATATTCTTGATATTTGGCATAGGCAGTTATATTATATAATTTAAAACCCTTAAATACGTATTTGTTTATAAATTTTTTCATATCCGTTTCACATCTGGAGCATACAGTTATCATAAATTGCCGCTATTTGAATTCATTCAGTTGCCATTATCCATACGATGTTCCAAAATATATCTGCATGTGAATCTCCACCTGGGAAAGTATATGGTTTCCTATTTCCATCAAAACAGTAGTCCGGGTACTCGATAATCAGAAATTTTAAGGCAAAGGGATAATTAACCTGACGCTCCAGAATCGTTGATCGTTTGGTCTTAGTGGAAAATTCAATAATATTGGAAGAATTTAAGGCAATATTGATAATATAAATACAATTCTAAAAATGTTTAATATTAGAACGTGGTGGGGCGGCTCAACCTATTTTTTTATATTTACGTAATTTTTATACAAAAACTAGTAAAAATCAATGTGATTTTGTATTTTAATTAAATTTTATCTTATTGATTTTATAATTTTAAATTAAATTTTAATTAAAAAAAAATAAAATAAAAAATATTTAGTTTTGATTTACATTTATTTTAACTGATTACATGTTTCGGCCTCCCTGGAGACCATCTTTAATAATGATTCATTATTGAAGTTTTTAATTAAAATTAAATTAAATTATTATAACTTTTTTAATTAAATTTAAATTTAAATTATGCAGTTTCAGCAAGTATTGTCAGTTGATAATCTTAAACTTATTGATTTTAATAGTACTGTTTCATGTAACCGCACGACTAACATCTTAAACTAACGTCAATCTATAACCAGGGCTTGTAGATGTAAAAGTAAGTCATCGAACTACTGCGGTGTGGAAGAAGTAGGAATCTCTCCATACTAATGCATCTTATCTGCATTCATTAATTTTTAAGTTCATTGTTTTACACTTTTATTAACATTTTGTGGCAAGCATCATCCATGTAAACGGGGAGTTGTCGATAATTTGGCAGAAAATCCAACGACATGTCCTTTTTTATTGGATGCTTTATAAAAAGTTCTCGTAAAATATAGAATATCTCTTTTAGATTATACACAGTAAACTGAAAACAAACGCATAGAAGAAGAATGCATTTAGTTTATAATTTAATATACGTATTGTTTGTTAAGTAGTATTTAAATTATTATTTCCGTCATAACACTACGTATTAGGACAAAGTAATATTCCGCCAAGAACAATATGTATTTTTTACATTTTACGAGATATCTTCATTTGAGAATAGGTGGTTGACACTGTTGACCGATAGCACGACTATTGGCATTTCTATCGCAGATTAAGGCCGCTGCATTTCATTTGGGTTCATCTCCCGAGGTCAGCTCGGGTGCAGCAAGGATACTGAAGTCGTAAATAATTGCTGCTCAAAACCAAAATGCAGTTTATTTTAGCATTTTGCATCGTGGCCATTGAAAACCACTTCGTTAACAACTACATAATTTATAAAAAATGGTAATAATGCCAAAATGAGAGGTCGAATTAGAAGCTACGACTATATTTTGTTCTCGATTTTATCTTTGATAAATTTCAAACTTTCCTTGCTTTTATCGAAGCCATTTGAGTTCAACGACATGGAGACCCAATTATTTTACACATGCTCGTATTTGTGGGAATGGGTGGGAAAATTTGCACAAAAGATGAATGTCATTGAGGAAGTATGGCGTTGAAGTAAAGTCCGAGAGCCGATCTTGTGTTACATTAACTGACGATATTAGACGTACGAGTTTATAAGGAAGTGGAGAATCACAGTGGGCATCACTAGCGGGATGGATGCGTATTCTCTACGCTTAACAGTGAATAGATACATATGATAATAAAATTTATTTTATAAACCATATTCGTATAGGTTTAGCTATTTCCACATTTAAGATTTCAAAGCCTAATTTTATTGTACGTACTATTTAAAGCAGTTTTGATTAGAAATAAATAAATTTATATTAATTATCTTATTTAACCCAAATATAATTGATTTGAAGAACCTTTTATAAGGATGTCAACGCGGTTGAAATATTTAACTTTATAAATATCACATGTAAGCTGTAGAATGATCTCCCTGTATCTCCGACAAACAATATATCTTTAATAAGCGTTAAAGTACTTTTAATTATCTTAATCCCTACATACCGGCGGTCATAGCTCAATGGTATAGCGTTTGCTTTGCAAGCCAACGGTCGTGGGTTCGATCCCCAACGGACATTTAAAAAAAAAGGATTTTTAATAGATTTCTGAGCTCTAAAATATCCCGGTTGATATGAATTTGATCCATCACCCGTAAAATGTCAGTCATAGCCTATTAATTAAAATTAGTGGTAGACGAAAGTCGTCCCGTGAAGACCACCCATTCATAGTAAATTCCTGTAATAATAAAGGATGATGCGTGAATCTCGGGCTGTAGTCTATGACGTTGGCGGATCAACACTCCACATGCAGCGTTTAGCCATATACACCATGGTAAGCGTCATAGAATTCTACAGATGAGACTTCAGAATTACTATCACCATCTGTCAGTATTCTCCTGTATGTGTTTACATAAAAAAAAAATACATACAACCACTTCGTAGCTTTTCCACACGCAACGTCTTTCTTACCAGGCTGAACGACATAGTATCCAATGGAGGTCTAAAACTTTTTCCGTTACTTCCGTGTGCTTGTGTATAAAATATTTTGTAAGATACTTCAGATGATAATAAACTACCATCGGAATTTAAAATAGTCACTGAAAACAGTCCAAAATAACATTAAAATATAAAATTATTTTCTTTTATCCATAGGATGAAATGAATTATATGTTTATGTGTTATTAGTACATTTGTACTAAAATTATAATACTATATATTGCCGTCATTCACGATTTTTTTTTCATTATTACTATTACTAATCATACTTAATAAAGTATCACCGTCCGCGCGGTATTCTCCCAATGTCATTACCGAAGATCGTGGAACACTCATAGTAAAACCTAATTGGCATTCGCAAGAACTGTCGAAAAAAAAACGCGTGCGTCGAGTTCATCGTTGCTTTTTGGGTTCACTAGCCCGTCAGCGCACCGCCTACATTTGGGATTAAGTCACCGGGCGGCATTGGCGGCTAATCGCTCACAGGTAGCTCAGGTAGACGAGGTAGATCACCCGCCGCATGACCTCAAGTCTCGATGCAGATTGGGCGGCGCGACGCGTCGGGGCGCCATATAAATGACTAAACAGGCTTCAAACGCATCATAACATTGCAATTAATTGTCCACGAAAGAGAGCTCCCAACGAGTTGGTGCAGTTTGATCGTGGGCAAGAAATTTGCAAAAACGCAAAAAAAAACAAAAATCGCTAAAAATACAAGTCGATAAACAAAAAATAACATTTTTTAATAAATCTGTATCTCGTCATATATTCGTGTTGTGGGCAATAGTTTTCTTTGCTTTTGTTGCCATATTTTTATTGTGAAGTAATTTGTTGTTGTTATTTTTTACGTTTGTTTGTTTTGATAATGGAAGTGGTGAAGTTGTTGCTGCTGCTGAGTGTGTCGGTGGTGAACGTGGTGCATTGCTTTGTCAATTGTAAGAAATTATTTTACACGAATTTTAAAAAGAAAATTAATTTATTATCTGTATTTCTATTTAAACGTGATAACGTGTGTAGAAATGTTTTTTAATGTGAGTTAAAATGCATAAAAAATAAGTATACAAACATTGGTAAATTAATAAACATGGTAAACAAACCTTTATATAATTTTATATTATATTTAATTAAAACATTAACAAATTAAAAATATTAAGCCCTTTATAGGTAGCGGTATAAACTATCGCGATGGTAACAAAAACTACGCATATTTTAAATACTACTTTTGGTGTCATTGATTTTTGGTGGGAAATATAATACAATTATTTATTGATGATAGCTAGTTAAAGTAAAGTTGTATTTATTAATTTTTGATTATTGTTTGATGATTTTTGTAGTATTCTAACAATACTGGTTCTGGAAAACATACAATATATTTGACCTTTATTTAAAGGTGCAAACATGTTAAAAATGCTTCCGTGTAATGGATATTTTTTTAATAATCCTCATCTTGAAATTAATAATATTTTTGTATATAATACATCTGAAATAAAATGATTGAACAATTAATAAAACTTATGCATATAAAAGTAATTAAAATGTTAAAATTGAAATGCTGTCAACATCTCAAAGAATATACAAAAGAAATAAATTTTTACTTACGTAATATTATCTTTAATTGATAATGGGCATTTTAATTGAGCATTTTCCCAGTGGACAACAAAATAACAATGTGTTACAAGAACATTGTTAAATATATTGAAAATGTTTACAGCGTAAAAAAGTAACAGTCGTTAGTGAAAAATTTCCAGCTACCAACATAAAAATACAATAAAGAAAATTGATATATTTTTGTCCAAAATCTTTCAATAATAGACTCAGTGTCGCAGATTAGATAAATATAATTAACAGCCGAGTTCGTTTACCGCGGAGTAATTATATTTATCTGATAATTTAAAAAAAGAAACGTTAAAAATAATGCCACGTGTCTTTGTTAAAAACATTGGTGCATCGATATCCAAATAACTTGCATGTATTGTAATGAGTTCACTGTGGTACATGTGGTAGAACTTAAGTTGGTTTTTTAGACATTTATTTTTATTATTTTTATTTTTTACCCAATCGGTCAAATTTAGTTTTTCTGTGGTAAAAAATACATTTAGATCGGTCATGTTCAGAAATTTATATTCTTAAAGTTATAAACAACGTAAAAAATATTTTTATAAAAAAACCATTACTATCTATTTATCTGAAATTTCATTGTACTTTATTTCATTATTTGTGGATTGAGTTATTCATTATTAACGAATAAATCTACGGATCGGAAGCATCTACACACCTGATCTACCGAAAAGAAGATTGACAAGCCTTAAAATATATCAGAATACTATAGCAGCTTTTTTTCAAGATTATTATAGTATACGAAAGTCTACTATATATGTATAGAAAGTATGAAAAATGGAATTTTTAATTGAAGGCTATAATGGAAAATCTGATAAAAAGGAAGCCTACTAAAGCACACTTGCCGTCAATTATAAAATAGTTTTGATATTCTACAGTTTTACCAATTGTTCTTTATGAGAAACACATGGTAAAAAGTGCCTTCCTGATCCTTGTCGATGTTTTTCCAGTCGCCGATGTTCCTTGCGGCGGGGGCGGACGCGCGGCACGTGTGATAGGCGGAGGTTCAGCCCGGCAGGGGGAGTTCCCCTGGATGGCCTCTCTAACGCGCCGCGGAGGACATTACTGCGGAGCCACTGTGCTATCCAGCCACTGGTTGATCACTG
Organism: Glossosoma conforme; assembly: GCA_022606575.1. Classification (NCBI taxonomy): domain Eukaryota; kingdom Metazoa; phylum Arthropoda; class Insecta; order Trichoptera; family Glossosomatidae; genus Glossosoma; species Glossosoma conforme. Next base: position 638,364 of record JAGTXR010000161.1, on the reverse strand, counting down.
CGGCACACTGCATGTGCAGGTATGTATGGTACAAGTTCATCAATCAACATCACCTCCTTTCATGATCACGCTTTGGTCTGGATGCTTCTCATCTAATTTTGATTTGAACCTTACTTTAACCTTTTGACCACGAATCCATTTTGCTAGATTTTCTTAACGATTTGTATACTATGAATATATAATGTAATTTATTTTACAATAAAGTGAATATATCAGTTGTCACGTATAGTTTTCAAAAGAATAATATAAACAGTAATACATTTGGTTGATTTTGAACATTGCAGTAGTAACGTATATCTGTAATATGATGGTCAAAATACGTATGAAGCTCATAAAAATAAGATTTTTATATGGAGTTTATAAAGAATATTTTTTAAATAATTTAATAAAGAATTTTATAAACTAATAAATACTAATCATGGCGCCACAGTCTATTGAGTTAAGAGTAGGGATAAGATGGTGATCGCGGGAACAGTTGAAGGAACGTGAACAAGAGGACGACTGAAGGAAAGAAGATGGACTGACTTGATAGAGGAGACTTATAAGCCTTCTTTTGGTGCGGCGATCAATATGGATCAAGATCAGGAGGCATGGTGAAAATGATGCAGTATAATGGTGATATTTCAAGAGACAGCAGCAGTCAGCAGTGAGCTCCGCGACGAAGAAGATTGCGCTTTAGTGTGACCGTATAATTACTAAATTGTAAATATGAACAGTTCGACACATAATACTCAAAATTATGTATTAATTAGGTTGGTTTGATTTAACTTTTGATGTTTAGGAAAACGTAATTCAAACAAATTCGATTAACTTCATAGCAATTTAATCATTCGTGTTCAGATATCTTCGAACAAAATTCAAATAGATCAATAAGAATTTAGCAATTTGATAACACACAATCGTTAAATATGCGTTAAAGACCACCACTCTTTGATCATTTCTATTATCACAAACATCTCATATATAAGACTAATTTCAACAATATTGTTAATGTTCTAATCATACTCACATCACTCGTTATGGACGATGGAAATGTTTTTTTCAGCGGCACCAATGAACTCCTACGTCCAAACTACATCCGCGTAACTTTGGGCGAGCATGACTTGACGCGCCCCGAAGAGCCTGCAGCGAGCGAAGAACGAGTGGAACAGATAGTCATGCATCCTGGGTATCAGTGCGGGCGAGCAAAGGATGACCTGGCTCTTATCAAGCTCGTACAGCCAGCTAGGTGGTCAGACAGCGTAGCCCCAGCTTGTCTGCCAGAGTCAAGACCAAGCGCAGCTTACAGAGACTTTTCTGGTACACCAGCAACTGTTGCAGGATGGGGATGGCTTGCTGAAGACACTTCAAAAGGTATGCCATAAAAATGTGATTAACTCATTTGATTAAAATATATGACTAAGTCTTCCTTAATATATCTAGTTCCTTGTTTGTATTTATATACAAACACCGGTATAAAAATTAAATCTACTTCTCATTATTCTCAATGGTGAATACTGTGGCAATCAATGTTATTATGATTCAATATGATATATATACATATGCAAGCAACTGCTTTCTTTTATTTATTCGAAGTTTGAAACACGTCCGTTTTGGTTTATTGAAGGTGGTCGCGCTGACGTCCTTCAGAAGGTGGAAGTAAACGTTTTGGAGAACACTCGCTGCCAGGAGTGGTACAGCTCCCAAGGCAAGAAGACCAAGATCAATCCAAGCCAGATGTGCGCTGGGGAGGAGCAAGGTGGTCGTGACTCATGCTGGGTGAGTATATCCATCAGTTAAGCAATTGGTATAAGAGAACATCTTCGTCTTTAAGTGCATCCAAATCAACAAAAGTCAGGTGGCATTAAAAGAAATGTAGCTGAAGAGAGAACGTGACCCAGCCAAGTCAATTATTGTATCTTGGCTAGCTGTAATATAAAAAGTAATCAGGTTAGCTTACTAAGTCGAAATATTTTATATTTATTGTTGTTGAAATTGTGTTATTTTGTTAAATAATTTGATATTTCCAGGCTGACAGCGGTGGCCCCTTGATGGCTTCCCAGGGTTCTAACGCGGTGGTCATCGGCGTCGTCTCCACTGGCATCGGCTGCGGCCGCCCTCGTCTTCCTGGGCTCTACACAAGAGTTTCCGAATACATGGATTGGATCCAACAGCACGTCAAGTGAAGATGAAGGTCCATCAAGGACAACAAAAAGCAAAGATTTAGCCATGATTGTTTTAAGTCATCATGTTTGAATCAGGATAAATCTGAAACGCATTCGCAACATAACTTATTGTGCCAAAATATGGTCACGATAAACTTTCGCCTTTTCTAGCTGCCTGACCAATAACGTTATCCTAAGGTCTACTGCGTGTGTGTACATAAAATAGTCTGCTGATAAAAATGTAAGTCAACTGACACGAGCATAACCCCAAGTCAGCTCCACATGTCAAAGTGCCTTTCCGTTCATTCTGCACTACTCTTACTTGGATGATTGTCAGTAAAAATATAAAAAATGCAATGATCAGCCTACATTGAAAATGTAGACTAGATACTAAAGCAATTAAAATAAAAAATAACCATTTAACAAAAATTTAAGTAAAATATGACGCATGACTAGTTTACGTTCCCTTTTACACTGCAATAAAACGTCGGAGCGGGCATAAATAATTCATAGCAAGGAAACGATTGTTGAATCTAGTCATTTATATGTAAAGTTATTTTTAAATACTTTTTATCTGTGATATTAGTTTATGTGTTATTTAAATAAATAAAATATTTGTACATGAATTGTTTTTCTTTTGATTCATTTTATTACAACTGAAAATATTTGTGTGAAAAAGAAAAAATATTTTATTTTCATTAAGAAACATGTTCTGTTGAAAATATTATTTTATTATTGTTAAATTACTGAGGTACACTTAAAAATACATATAATATAATAAATAAATGTACACATATTAATCACAATATAAAATTATCAAATTGACGATGAAAATGCGAATACAATAAATAATTCCTCAAATAACAAAATAGGTTACAACCCATTTGTATTGATTTTTGGTTTGTTGACTGCAAAATTTTTTCGTAAAGATAAAAATGCAATAAGTACAAATATTTATATTTTTTTCGAGTTTTTGTTTTGTTTTTAAGTTATGTAATTTTCTTTTATCCACCTGATCAAATTCCTCTCCGACTCTTTGATGACGACAATGTACTTTTGACCTGCACTTCCTTCACACTCGTCAGCCAGAGACTCCGCACCTTTCTTCAAAAACATCTTCAAATCCTTCGTCATCTCACCAACATCATTCCTCGTGATCCCCTTCTTATCAAGCTTCCTCTTAACGTACTGAAACTTAGCTTGAAATAACTCATGGTACAAAACACCGGTATACAGACTCAATCTTGAATTACCAGGATCAAGCTTAACAGTTATGCTCAAAAGTTCATTGCATAAATCAGCTTTTTTTATAAGAATTTCATCTGTGAGCTGATGGTACAAATAACCTTGTTGGTATCCATACAATTGCACCAAAGAGTGTTTCACAGAGTATAAATGATAATGATGAGGATGTAAGAATGTAGAAAGCTTAACAATAAGGTCTTCTAATTGTTTAACAGTAGGTCCTCCCGCCTGCACATTCTCAACTTCTTCTCCCATCTGAGATGTAAGATAAGAAACATCAGAATTCTTAACTTTCACTGGACATCCATCACAGGACCATTCAGTATCGAAATCGCATGGGCTTATAGGAAGCTGAATACCACCGCATGGTTGAGTCTCAGTTCCTATACATTTCATTGCACTCAAATATGTCCCAAGTTCAGTAGGGTCCTTACAGCGTTCGCACATGCAAGAGAAGTATTTAGTATCTCTCAAGTGTTCTCTCCTAGGTTGAGTTCCCCAAAGAGCGTGGCTGTACATTGTAGTGATGTGCTGCCCTTTTTTTATCGGAACAACGGCTCTCACAGTAATTCTGAACTCATTGCCTTCATCACTGCTTGTTACGTTGAACGAATGCTTTGTGTTAGGGTAGCAGCTGTGCTCCATGATACAGGCGTTTGGGTAGAGCGCTGATATCTCCGTATGCTCGTTGAGGCGGACGTCTAAGCAATTGGTGTCGATGATGCCGCAGATCTTGTGAAGAAGAGTGTCGGATATTTCTGGCACAAGGTTTGTCTTGATCTCCGTCTCCACCGCTCGCAATGGATGAAGGAAGTTCACTTTTAGGTATTTCACGATCGACTCCTCGATTTCTCTGAAAATATAAAAATCCCTGTTTATTATTTTTGCGATTTTAAAACGAGTATATTGACACAAAGATGTTTTTTTTTTTGATTGAGATACATGAGTATCATGATTTTTTTGTTTTTTAAACGGTGATTAAAAGAGTAACGCAATATGTTCGACAAAAATGTATTGTTTCTTGAGAAATACCGCACCCTGAGGTGATATTTCTATAATGCTGTCTTGTTTATCTATTGATATGGAAAAACATTTCTACCTAGTTAGTTTTAAATGTTCCACAAAACATTTTGTTTTACATTATATGTCACTTAGATATGGATTTTGGATGATCAACGTAACAACTCTATCATACAAATTTTATGAAATACAATAAATAATTCTTACTGGTAGATCTCAGTTCCCGGTCCCCTGTCCTCCAAGTGTGACTGCAACTCCATTATCTTCTTGTATTTCTTTTCAAATTTCTTCTGCGCAATGAGGCAACGAAGTGTCAGCAATGCATCATGTCTGTAATAATAAAAAAAATTAAAAACCAAAGTGGAATATACCCTAATTCATTTTTTTTTTAAATATTACTTAGTGCTGGAAGTATTCTGAAGTCTATGCTTCTTTTTACATAAACTTAGCACAATGCCATTAGATGGAGGAATGGCTATCAACGCCTCTTACAATATATGTGGTTGTTGACGAGTACAGAATAAACAAGTAGAGTAGTTATTTCTCACCTGTAAAAGTCTCCAAGTTGTGAAACAGCGCAACCAGGACGAAGGCTAAGAATGGGGCATTCCAGGCCGTGATGACGAAGATCCTTCAGTCCGGGGCATATTCCAGAGCAGACTGGCCATCCGCAGCTGAAAACAAATAATAAAAAGGCCATTTGAAAATCTGGTACTGGTTCATCGTGGTCCGACTACTTGATGATAGATGATTCAGTAGTAGCAAAAAAATGACAGCTTGTCAATTTCACTTTAAAACAATGCGTACACAAAAAAGTTAAATGATGTTAAAATAACATAACTATTATTTTACTTTAAATTATAATTATCGATACCTTACGATTAAATCCTGATATGCAAATATTATCCATTATATCCCACCATAATATACAAGACCTCATGATGTGAAAAATTTCGTAAGTTGTCGAACTATAATCAATGCAGTACTTAATAACAGTATTTAATTCAAAAATACCGTTATTTGTAAATTGTTTTTTTAATAAATCAAATCAAAATTTATTGTAAAAACTTTAATATGAAAACACACACTTTTTTCCGATGCCATGAATGTAATATGTTTATTCTAACACTTTTATTCAACGCCCAGCTTACTGTTTTCGATTGTACGTTTCACTGCTATGTATGTGCCGTAGCGTTATTCAGGCGCTTAAAAATAATGATTTTAATTTTAACTTTAAGCTTGTTACCTGAAAATTCTTTGGAAACTGCATAATTATAATTTTAAATTAATGAAATTAAAAATATTTCGTTTTATTTAAATTAATTATTTGGAAATTTGTACGCGTTTCGCTTTTCAGCAATTGTGGCCGAGACTCCGATCCTCCGATCTCCATGCTATAATACAAATGTAAATATCCACATTTCAGTTTATGTTTGAATCTGATGGGTTTATTGTACAGTTTCATGCGAGTACCGGAATTATGAAGCAGGAGAAAATAATATATTTAGTTAAAATGAAAACTCAAATAATAAGGTATATGACCAATTTTATACTGATATATTTGAAATAAATATAAACTATATGTTCACATTATTGATTAAAAAAAAATCACACCTAAATATCTACTGTAAAATTTGAAAAGTAGTATCCATTTTTTACCAGTTGCATCGTTCACCAACATCCATAGACACAGGCCTGTAGCATCCCACGCATGGAGCTGCATGTTCAGGGTCCGCCAGTGACTTGGGAGCGAAAGCCAGAGGAAGCTCCGTAAGCACCACTTCTCCAGGGTTGATGTCCCGCGTGGCCACAAGGTAGCGACCCAAGGAAGATGAAGACGATTCCTAGAAATGGTAATGTGACAAGTTGTAGTACTGTGATCAAGGTCTGATTAAGATTTAGAGTAAAAGCAAAAAGACGATCATTTATTACCATCTTCAGCACATATGATCAATGATCATGATACATTTAGATGACGTCTAGAACACAATATGAATGCAGGAACTGGTATCTGCATGACTATTTACAGTATACGAGTGCAAAGGAGGCGGTAAGCTGGAATATTTTAGGACGTAGATTGTAATGCGATCAGGTATTAGTTTTTATATTGTTAAATTGAGGAGCTTGTTATTAATTTTATTTAAATTAATGGTACTCAAATGTCAATGCCATTGAATAACTGAAAGAACGAACGAAAAATTATATATGAATAAAACTATTAAAATCAAAACTGATTCGTATGGTTTATAAAAAAAAAATGATTTTATCGTTGTCTTTTATTTTTACACTTACTTTTAACATTATATTTTTATTTTTTATTGTGTTGATTACTCCATATTCTTTGATATTTATTACAACCATTGAAATCTGCGTTATAAACAAAAGAATACCATGCAATAACCTAGCAACTGAAAGAGGAAGATTTTAAAAATTGAATAATGAATAAATATATGTTATGTTTTGTTCCTATATTTTTACTTGGAAAAAATATTTATTGTACAATTCTTACAATATACAAATGAAATAGATTATTTTTCACTTAAAAATAGCCACTACCGGGATCGCGATTTTGAAAAAAAAACCCTGGATTTAAAAACTACTAAACTATTATTATTAAATAACTTTGTATGTGTGATACAAAAATAAACATTGTGATTTCGCTTTCGTCCATTTGACTTGACCAATAAACAGTTAAAGAGAGAATAAATAACACCGCGGCGTTCAGCCGTACATTTGGCGTAAAGCCAAGACTTTACGATGAAGAGGACGATTAATTTTCTTGCGATGCAACGATTGTTGATTAACCACGTGTGGATCAGAAATGTTGCAAAAGCTACTTAATTTTAAGCTGAATATTTACTAATATAACCTATTTCAATTTTATCGTAAATAATTAGGCATATAATCAGACTAAATACCGAGTAATTAAATAAATAAATAAAAACATATTTTTCATTCATTACTTTTGCTTTAAAAACATAATAGTATTTCGCTTGTTATGTATATAAAGAAAAAAAAACTATACACTATTTACAAAAATTGAATTAACGAAATCAAAAAATTAAAAGTAATATTGTTTTCCAGGATTTTGTCAGGATTATATTGTTAGCATAGTAGTGTGTGTAATACGAGTATAACATATTTTTTTTCACTAAATTAAGAATTTAAATTCACATTTATAGTCCAGAATTATAAGATATCACAAAATATTCGTATGAACACAATGTTACGATTATTTAGTTTGACTTCCACTAAACAATACAGAATATTTGATTTGATTATTTCACAGTTGATTTGTCACAAAAATTAAGAAAAAATTAAAAAATTAAAACTAGTATCAAACTTTATCAATTTATATAAACACAGCAGGAGAGCACACTTAGAGAATGCTGGTGTTACACGGATTCTGTGACGGTCAATCATAGAATTATGTATGGTAATAGTGTGAATGTAGGAATTGAGGTGATTACAAGTGTATTAATCTGTTTCTTAAAGAGACCCAGGAAAGAAATACAGATGATAAAAGAGCATTCCAATGTCTATATGTAGAGATGAAGACTCGCATACAAAAATAGTGTCGAATGGAGAGTTCGAGTGTTGCATGTGTTTTGAATGACTTTTGCATTTCTGTATGATGTACTGACGAATTGATAGAAATGTTACTCACTGTGAACGGCTTACAAGCGGCCTTGTGCTCTTTCCAGGCCATCTTTTGATGCTCCCTGGTGCAGTAGGCGACCTGATGGCAGCCAGTGCATCTGAGCTCCGCGCACTTGTTGCAAACTGCACAGCGCCGCGCTTGCGCAGAGTCCCCCATCCCGCACCTGCAACATGCCATTCGGTCACGCTTCATAGCACAAACACTCAACAATTAGTGCAGGTAGTCCGCAGCTTAAGCCCGAAGTACGAAGAGAAGAGTCCTGGACCTCAATGGACTGCAACACCAAACGAGCAATAAGTACTCAATATTCATCATTGAGGAGTGGAAATCGTGGATGGAAAAGGTGCCTGAAGTAAGGCCATGCAATCGTTCTCCACCTATAATGGTTCGAATAGGTAAAAACTATTCATCGCTATTCAAAACATCGTCAACATACCATTCCACTTCTTGAAAGTAATGGTGAACATGCCTTACATAAAAAAAACAATTAGCTGTTTCATGTGTTTACATAAAAAAATAGCACTGCAGTCCATACTCATTCAACACCATACAAAACTCATTCAAAACATCATTAATTCCGAAATATTTAACCGGTGGTCCGCGTATATGCTATGGAAACCACAAAATTACCTCGATATATTTTCCTTTACCAACTTTTTATTTCGATAATATTGTTCTCCGCAAGCTGAACGCATGTGATTTATAAAAAATACATGCGCTCCGTGGCTTGAAAAAAATAAATTCCGCTGATCTAAACAATACTTGTTCAACACTCCATTCAACGAGTATTTAACATTACATTTAGGACATATCAAATAAATAATTCGTTTGATTATATTATATATCTTACAGTCGTGTAACCATTTAATTAACACTTCATTTAACGCACCGAACAACACACCATTTAACGGTCTACTTGAAACCCTCTTAATTTAGTTGAACACTTCAATATGCACCTATGACATTAACACATGACGGCACGGAAGAAATTTCTACACGGTGCTTCTACAACACCAAAGTTCAACAAGTCAACGCCTTAAAGCCAAAAGATTTTTAAAAACGATCAATTAGTACACAGCTTCATCAGTTATGAACAAAAAACAATATACCATATGTTTCCAATCCAATCGATTATATTTCTTATTATTATTATTATATTTAAGTGTTTTAAAAGACCGACGATCTGCCAGCTTCACGCTTGAATTGGAGAACATGTATCCCAATATTGGTATGACACAATATGATACTGATACGAAGAATAATAAGTTTTAGCAAATAACAGAAACTCGCTGCCAGTCACTCACCTTATAAGGACTCAAAGACAGCTGCTGCCTAGAGCAGCAAAAACTAGTAAGGCGCGTTCCTTTTCCGCGCCTCGCGATATCGCCCCGGCGAGAACCGAAAGGCGACCGCTCCGGACAAAACCGAAATAAAACTGACCCTCTCCGCATATTAATATATTCTTATCCAACTTTTTGCATTATTAAATTCCGCGTTACGGCGCTCTTGCGGTGTGCCAGATATCTTATATCTGAGCTGGAAATAACCGGGAGCGACGGAGACACTTCCCGGCGCTTCCATCTCTCTCTCTCGCTGACGAGACGCGCTTCTCTCTCGGCGGCCGTTTTTCACGGCTTGCCGATGATGAGAGGAATGATTTTCCTCTGACAATGGCGCGAGAGACAAGCGGCCGGCTTAATTACTAAACTCACTGTTCGAATAGAGACTTCGAGCCAGTTGCCGCGCAGCTCTCGCAGAGACACAACAACTCTCTCCCGAGAAACGTCACCTGTCAATACGGCAATTTACATTACTGTAATCGACTTGAAAAGTGTTTTCAATTTTTATGAGGTTCCAATAGTTGTTTTGTCAAACAACGCGGATGACAATCGATTCACATATCGATTTAGAAGTCTATCCGACTTCAATCGTTTTGATTTTTGTTATTGATTTTTTGAAATGAACGGTGCAGGGGAAGACTTCCCACGGTGTGCCGTGTGCAAAGCACCAGCCGCCCAACAATGTGGAGGCTGTCGTCAGGAGCATTACTGTGGGCGGGTGCACCAGAAACAGGCCTGGAGAGCGGGGCACCGTGCGCGCTGCTGCGCATGGCGTCTGCACGAAGATGACCGCATCGGAAGACACTTGGTGGCAACCAGAGACATCAAGAAAGGAGAAACCTTCCTCAAGGAAAATCCAGCTCTCGTCGGTCCCAAGATGCATACATACCCTACATGTTTGACGTGCTTCAAAAGAGTCCGCCCGACAAAAACGCCCAAAGGAGAACTGCAGTACTATAAGTGCACGGCGTGCGGATGGCCGATGTGCGATCCTATTTGCCAGATGTCTCAAATACATGCCCCCGAGTGTCAATTAATGTCATCTAGGAAATATAAATCCACCATATCATATACAGGAGAGGAGCGCCAGGAATCGGCGTACTGTGTGATTGCACCCTTACGGTGTCTGCTGCAGAAGAAGCTCAACCCCAAACAGTACGAAGCCATCATGAGCCTTCAAGATCACTTGGACCGAAGAATCGATACTCCTCTTTATAAAGTTTTTAAAGCAAACATCGTGACCTTTATCCAACAAGTCTTAGGGATGACAGAGTTTGATGAGAGAACGATACTGAGCGCTGCAGCTATTCTGGATACGAACGCTTTTGATGTGCGAAATGGGGATCCCCCTAGAAAGTTAAGAAGCTTGTATTTGACAGCGACCATGATGACTCACGACTGCAATCCCAACGCGAAGCACGTCTTCGTTGATGATAAGTATTGCATAGCCATTATAGCGACCGTCGACATTCCCAAAGGCAGCGTGTTGACCATCTCTTACACGCAGCCGCTGTGGGGCACGCTCACCCGGCGCACGCATCTCGAGAGCGTCAAGTGCTTCGCGTGCACGTGCGATCGATGTCGGGACCCCACCGAATTCGACACATACCTCGGGTCAATCTATTGCTCTCGCTGCAATCCTCAAAACGACAACGTCGACCCTAAAACGATCCCAAAACTCTTATCCGCAGATCCTCTCGATAACGGTGCAGAATGGAAATGTCAAAAATGCGAGCACACGCTGCATTCAAAGCAGATAATATGGGGCAACGAGGCGATCAAAAAAGATATTCAGGGACTCGACAAAACTAATCCTAGAGACTTTGAAGGGTTCTTAATAAAATACAAATCTGTACTTCATCCTACCAACTACCACATGATGGAGGCCAAGTACGCTCTGTCGCAGATGTACGGCTGTCTTCCGGGATATACTTACAATGGTTAGTGATCAAATATATATATATACGATTTGGGTGAGCAAGGCGTGTGCAAAATATGTGTTATATTTAAAGAATCTTTGTTATGTAAACTCTCTGAAAGAATGCGAACCCGATTCATAGTATTTTATTAAAATATATATTATAATTATTTTAATTATATTCAAAATATTTATATATTATTAAAATACATTGAGATTATTTTATAATACTATATTCCCTCATTATAAATAATAATGTTTGCAAAAATTTACTTTTATGACATATTTTCTCTGGGATACTTTGGGTACAAAGATAAATCTTGTTGTTTTCTTTCGAGCCTATTCTTAAATTGAATACGTGCGTTATTTTTTCTTTCACAGTGATGCAAGAAAGTTGATCTAATTTCGTTGTTATTTCTGATTACAAAACAATGATTAGCTCATTGGAACGATTTGGGATATCGACATAATGCTTCTTTGGCAATCTACTCGCAGAATAAACGTACATCAATACATTTGCGCCTATTGACCCCATATTACATATTCTGCTCGATTGCCAAACCAGTGAACGTTTGTTGTAAAAATACGCATCTTAGTTTTACTTGTGAGTAAACAACAGATGACAGTGGAGAAAAGATTCTTAAAAATATTTTTATTTCAAGAAAATAAATGTTGCTTTTATTACTGAAAAATTATAAGAACGCTAACATTGCAATTAAAAAATTGCCTTATTAAGCACTAAGCTGTCGGGTCGTCTGACTAATCACCTAGCCTCGTTTAAATATTCAATATATCCAATACACATCAGCTATATGCCAAAGACCTAGAATTGTGGTGACTATATTATACTCTTATAGACACTGGCTATCGCAGTAGAACATAATTCAAAACTATACCGTCGTCTACGTAATATATTTAGTAGAAACATTGGAATTCAAGGCTGTATTGGGTTTAAGCATAATAATTAACGGTTTAAGTATTGTTTATTTGACTGCCATAATCTTTATCTTGCGAGCGGATACATTAGAGAAGGTGTTGACAGACTAGTTCTTAAACCGAGAGATTGATATTTTTATAATAATTTGATTTTAAACTGCTTAGAAAATTATTTGCTTTCTTAATGTTAATATTACATGTGGTAATTTTCCAGAACTGAATGATGCAGCTGTGTCGCGCAAGGTGACGTTGTGTACAGAGTTGCTGGACGTGCTCAGCGTGCTGCAAGGAGAGTGGGCACGAGCACGGGGAGCACTTCTACTTGAGTTGCAAGGCGCGCTGGTCGTTCGGACGAAGCGCGACCTGGCATCTATGAAGATTACCAAAGCAGCAGCACAGGTGAGATATTTAAGACATTGAGAAAACTGATTCCTCGACGGAGCGCAGATAGATTAAGCATGAGCACGTGGAGTCCAGTGCAGTCTATTTAGTATACTTGATAATCATTGTCGTGTATATATAACAGTCAGTATCTGGTAGTCACCTGTGCGTTTATATAACAGGTTCAACTGCAACATTTCCACTTTTACCTGTATATAAACACATAAAGATGTACCTTTAGATCAGCGGTCGGGGAACTTTTTTAACCATTACCCCAAAATATTTTTACGTAAGTCAATATTACCCCTTCCCCCCATTTTGAAAAGAAGACAATCAATGTTTATTTAAATAAATATTAATTATTGAATTAATTTGCACGGAAAATAACAAAAAAGTTACATGAAAATAGTAAGTTTTATGAAATAGCAAACTAGAAAAATTTCCTTATTACACCAAAAACATGTTTTTACCCCATTTGGGGTAATTTACCCCGGTTTCTCGACCACTGCTTTAGATGGTAATATAGATATTTACTATGTAAATTTTATAGTATTACTTCATATCATTGAGAGTTTCGAAAGGATGTATATTGAGTGTTGATCATATAAGAATGACCTCTAAAATTAAATACATAGTTTTTCCTGAATAACCGTTGATCACATTATATATTCGGCAGTACTTTGGGATGTGTGGTAATGTTGAATTGTAACATGGCAGTTGATGTTCTTGGTGTTGTTTGTCTTATTGCTATATCCTCCATTTTAACAGCTCATATTATGGTAGAAGGAAAGAGATTTATTGCAATATTTCGAAGAATATTTTACGACGTTTAATTCATATAAAAACAGAATTATATAATAAGATTAAATTGATTCATAACATTTTTAATTCGTATGTTATATATTTATTCGACAAATCGTCACTCTTCCTTATTATCCAGAATGAATGATTGCTTTTGCTTCCACCCACGTTCTCTAACTCAACTTGAAAAAATAATTTATGTCAACATTATTATGCTCTCGACTCTTTTATATGAATACAACTGATTTGATATTAAATTCACAACATTTTTATATTAAATGACCTTAAATTTAATCGTACATGTTAATTTACTCGGCTTTAAATTGTTAATCAGAAATATTTAAAACATTGAACAATATTACCGAAGTTAATATATTTGATTCGTAATCGCAGAGCAAACGGCACTTTTATCCAATTCGTTATAAAATGCCTTATTATCGTATCCAACCTTAAAAATATAATATATTCATATATAAACAAATAGTTACCACTGAAATAATGCCAGGCACGTCAAGCTTTACTCAACACTGCCATGCAAAGCTTCACAAAACATATAAAGTATTATTGACAATCCCAAAATAGCTTAGAGCTTGAAGAATATGGTGTTTTGATTTATGTTTCGTTCATGTTAATGCTTAGAGAATATTACACAAATCTCAGTCATGTCCATTGTATCGAAGGCTGCTCTTACGGGGACATGATGTATCATTTGGATGCCAGGTTTAATAACCTAATGTCTGGTGATACACATTACACTTTGGAATTACTTAAGTTTATCTTCGAGGCTTCATTAATTAATTATAAACTAACTCACTGCGTTCACTTTGATTCACTCGATCTAAAAGCATACAGTAAACAAGATGGATGGCATCTACAAAACCTGTCTAAGAAGACGTCCAGACAGACGCTCTGCCAACTGTGGCAGACAGCGATTCACAAATAGGTGCAAATGATTAATTTAGGATGTCACCACAGAATTATATTTACTCTGATTTATTGTAGAACATACGCGGGCTTGAACCCAGGTGAAGCTACAGACCAAACTAAAAATTCAGAAATATATCGCACTTTAAAATAAATTTAATCATGGATTCATAATATTTCAAGTACATATTGTAAATGAAAAGTAAATGTAAAAGTTATATATTATTTATGTTCTTAGTTTTGTAAAAATGGTGGGTATTTCTAACGTGCATTTTTTTCTGACAAAAAATTCTGACAAAATGTAATTTAAATTACTAACTGTCACAATAAAATGGTCTACTTTAGTAGGACATTTATAAAATATGATTAATATTTCCAAAACATGTCCAATGTTGGACAAAAGCTTGGATAAAAAAACAGCATCAGCAATATTGACAAATACACTCGTAACATATAATATCCATAGATTTGGTTGCATCTTTCCGTTTGAAAAGAAAACGAATATTATTAGTAATTAAATATACACATACTATACATCAAAATTATTTATACGCATCAATTCGTTCAGCAAAAAATCGGCAGAAGCGGGATTCGAACCAGCGGGCTTTGGAACCAACCGTTGCCCTATGTTCATTACCCTTGACCGCTTGACCATCTCCTGCCCGAACTGATGCGTGGAATTATTCGTATTTATACCATTGTTACCATTACTACCATCGTATAACGATAGATGTCTCTATATTATATATTCAGAGTGTGTAAATTATTATTATTTTTATTATTCACTCAGTCAGTACTTATTCACAAGTTTAATAATTACTAATATATTTAATTACTAGACTATATTTAATTACTAATAATATTGTAATATAGTCAATGATCTATAAAAGTAGATTAGAATATTGAAATAATAAAATAATATTCTAATAAATATTTAAAAATCCATATGAAAACGAATATTTTATTTTTATTTGAAATATTGACTAAATCCTGTAAAATATTAAAAACTTAAAAAGTAGCTAGGTACCTAACACTTTGGCGATATATTTACTTTTGAATACAAATGAAATATATCACGAAATATATTTAATATTTTGACATATAATACACTATTCAGTAGAATACCGCCAGACGGTTACAAAAAAATTTAACCTGGTATTTCTATGATTTAATTTTTTTTATCAAAAGTACTTTTATTTTATGTTTTGGGGCTTTATACTCATCGAATTCTTGCATGTCATTCGAGTTCATTTACTTAACTTAGAATAATTAAAGGTAATAAATAAGGAATAATTAATAATTAAAAATAATATCATATATATAAACTAAGTATTTATATATAATATTATCAGATTTAGTAACAAGTTAACCAAAGTAACACAATCCATGTGTTTATTTATTTCGGTGTGTTTTGGTCCACCCATAATAGATGCATTCTGCTTCCTAGTCGTCAGTTTGCTGGGGATATTATTGTATAGCAATACGAGTTTACTAGTTTAGCTCATCGAGCAGTTACTAAAATAGAAGTTATGAGCAGCTCAAGACTGAGAGTATTGCAACTTTGTTATACAGCTTATTGTTAAAGAGAAAAGTAGTCGTTGGACAATACTTAAAAAAACACTTGTGATATCAAATTCTAACCACATACTTATTTCAACGATTGATATTTATACATATAATAATAATAAATCACATCACATCAAGCAGTTGTCGAGTATTGATATTTTGTCTCTCAAATTATTGTTAAGGTGGTACTATAAAGCAATAGGTGTAATTTATGTCAAATAATGCTAATTCAAAATAAAACTCATATTTAAATTTATAATATGTATATATTCTTATGGCCATTTTACTATTCCGCTGTTAATATTAGCATTGATTTTCTACATCCATTTACATGTTGTATGACAATAAATTACATTTATTTTACATTATATCAACTATTTAAATAAATTTCGCTAGAACCATAAATTCATATTACGACAATTTCTTCTGCAAATCTAGTCATCACTTAAATTTAATTTATAAATAAATCTGCGAGCATGATATAAAACATTTCTGATTTGATTTGTAGGATTTGATGGGAGAATGTATGGTGATGCTACAGGAGGCTGCTGAAATCTTACGAACAGAACCTGACATGCAGGAGACCCTCAAAATCAGACTGCTAAGTCTGGCTCAAGAACTGGAGGATGGCACCATGGAGAATGGTCTTGACGAAATCGAATAGAAAAACCTTACCTAGTCAAAGAAATACATATTCCGTGAAAAATAATACCTTGTATCCTTGGATACACAATACATTTTATTTTGTGTACACAAAATTGGTACAGTGAGTCACGTGACGCACATCGCGCATACGAAATTTAGTAACGCGATTTTGTTGTGCTATATCGTTAGCAAGTCTCCATTATTTCCGAGTAAACTATATTCTACGTTGATATGAAATCATTCAATCAGATCAATCAATTTTACAACTTTGAAATAAATGATAATTCCAAATGGACATTAACAATAACAAAACGTATGTATTTACATACTTTTTAAATAGGTAAATTATTTTTGTTTTATTTTTTATATAAATTATTTTTAGATTTATGAAAAGACAACTTATGTAGTTTATTCCTTATTTTTATAGACAACTTTGTTTCTATTTATAACACCTGATCGCTTTAATATTTATGTTTTAACCAATCGTTTTTTTTTGTAGACATTGATTAAATATATAAAAAGACATAGTTTATAGTACCTATGAGTTATTTTATTAATCGTTGAGATTATATCATTTCATTATAAATAATATTATATTTTAATAATTATATTTTACGGCCTTGTATTATTATTATTATTTAAATAAAATAGTTATAAATGATTAAAATAAAATATGCCTTTTCTTAGATAAATAATATAAGATCCAATTAATTTTACAATACATACAGATTATAGAACCATAAATGTTTTTTTTTACTTTAGCAAAGTATTAGATGTAATCGAATGGTGTGGGCGTGATTTTCTCTGAAAATATATTTGGAGATTCCAGATTTTTGTTTAGGTCCTCCGTCCTGGTGATGGAAACAGACGCATGAGGAAAGACAGCTTTACCACCAATGGGCCAGCAGCGGCCACAGCAGGACTTTTCATGATCTTGGAACTCACTTGGAGCTTTTTTCGGCTTAATAATCTTCTGATTGTCTTCCTTCTGAAATTTACAAAAATCGTAGTTTCAAAAATGCATTGAATTCAAAGTGGAATGGAATTCATTTCAGAATTGATTCAACATTTTTTTTTCGAAAATCTTGTTTATTCTTAGACTATTGAAAATACATAAATCATTAAATTTATTCCTTATTTCAATAATTCAGTTTTATTTTTTCGCTACTTATTACACTCGATTGCTTATAAGCTTAAAAATGTGACTAATAAGTAGAGATATTTGAAATCGCTAATTAATGCAACCGAGAATAATATTTTAGGATAATTATTAATAGCATATAAAAAATCTTCTTGGAATGTTATCTATTGATATCTATTAATATTGTGTACTAGAAACAAAACTGCTGTACTGCAAAATGTTAGTACCTAAACCATTATATCTAATTATAAATTGACTCACTGTTTTGCTGTTTCCACTGAACCACTTGTACAGGTGAGTGTTGCCAAACGCTCTTCTGTAGTTCTCGTTGGTCAGGCCGTAAATTATCGGGTTAATGGCGCAGTTTAAATACATCAGGTAATGAGAGATGAACCACAAGACTTGGAAACTTCCATCCACCTAACAAGAAAGACATATTTCATTTGAAATGAATTTAATGGTGGATGCACAATCTTAA
Source organism: Glossosoma conforme (assembly GCA_022606575.1). Taxonomy (NCBI): domain Eukaryota; kingdom Metazoa; phylum Arthropoda; class Insecta; order Trichoptera; family Glossosomatidae; genus Glossosoma; species Glossosoma conforme. The sequence goes on along the minus strand of JAGTXR010000161.1, from coordinate 620,164 downwards.
TTTTTCAATTTACATAAATTGTTTAAATATAACTAAAAACAACTGATTTGTGTGTGAGTGACCAATAACAACCTCTAAATTTTATTGTTATAGCCAATATATGTTATAATAATATACAATCCAAAATAAAACCACTCGTTCACAATTAACTACCGTAAAAATGAATATTAAAATGCACGATTGCCGCTTAATTTACGCTTAGCCATTTGTTTGGATTATTGGAAATTTCTCACATCATACTAGTACCAGCAAAATATTAAAACACTCATAATCCTATTCTTTCTGTGTCGAAGCATTATAAATGCATATAGAGTATGTATATTTTTCAGTTTAACATGCCAACTGGTTTTAAATGAACGTAGACAGAACAGACAGAAGTAGACATAGTAGAACAAATAAATCTAAGGAATGTGTATAAAAGAACTAAACAGTAAGTTAGCTTTGTTGTGTGCGATGCAAAACTGCTCCACCGTCAAACATTTAAGTAGGAGTATGGAGATTGATTATTGCTTTGTAATGTGAAATCACACAAAACACATCTTGAAAGGTTTCGTACCGCATTGATCTGCGCTTCCTTGACCATCTTGTTTCGCCAGAAGACGAGTACTGTGAATGGCAGGCGGCAGACGATGAAGGTGACCAGCACCGCGAACATGGTGCGTGCTGCGCGGGTCTTGTAGCTCACCAGTCGAGGAGGCTCACGGCGGAGGATCTGCTTCTCGTAGCGTTCCAACTGGAAGAGAACAATGTGATTTAGAGGAGAAGAGATAGATGATAAGATCTTAGATGAAGTTAAACATGTCAAGGTGGGAATGAGTCCGTTCATGAATGATGTGGAGGAGAATATGCATCATATAACGCAACACACGGAAGTTCAAAATGTGATCAATTATGGTAAATTGTATTCAAATATGTTTTATCAAGTTGAATTCTCGTAGATCTTGTGATGGTTCATAAATGGCTGAGTAAAAACTACTTATAACCTTACATCAGGAGTAGAAGAAAATGCTTACGAAGGGAATAATTGCCTGGCTTGAAATGTTGGCTTGGAATATGTGACATAACCCTATACAAAGATATGGTTATGTTGCGTCATTCATGTCTAGATGTATTGATACAAAAAGGACACGTTGAGTGTAAACGTTAAACGATGTTCATGTTCCTGTACCTAATTTGTGTGAAGCACTAAAACTGTAACATCTCATCTGTAGATAAGGTTGATGCTTTTATCATTTTGACGGTCATGCTGATAAGTAAGTGTTATGGGAACTCTTTTTGCTGAAATCAATGCTTTGGATTAACGATATTTTATTTTATGATACATTTACGCCAAGATAACAATAATAAAGCGTTATTTTTCGTAGGTGATTAAAATCAATGAGATTTACGTAGATATTATGTTTTTTTTTTCAGTACTACATTCCAATTTTTTTAAAGCAACCTATCGGTAGCAATGGAATATTCTTGCCTAGCCTGCACTTTTTGATCGATAAAAATTAAATACAAGCACTTGTCACTTACTCAATGATTCGCTTCATATAGTTTTAGTTTGAGTCTTTCCTTCTTTCAAGTAAATTCGATTGTGATCCATAACGTCTAAATTCGTTTGTAATAGTAAGACTAATATAAATTTCACAAACATCTTTTTGGCATACTCAGGTCAGCTGTCTTAGTTGAGTGTTTTATAGATTAATCTCACCAAATGAGCACCAGCATTTTTAATAGTCTTAAAATGATTCATTAGATTATTAACAAGGACTGTTAAATACCTTCCAGAAAATTGCAGAGTAGCAAATGGTCATAACAGTAATAGGAAACCATACGAGCGTCGACAGTAATACGTGCCAGTACACAGGGAGCACTTGAACGTTTTCACTGCAGTACGTCTCCAAGAAATTCTTCCATTGCCGCTCCTACAAAGTAAATAATAGCAATGAATATAGCGCATTTTATGAAACCAATATAATTCTATACTTTAAGACCTTTCACCTACTGTACACGGTGTTGTCCTGAATGTGTTTCATAAAAAAGGATAACTTTTACCTTGTAAGTCCTCCAGAGACATAATGGCATAGCAAACAACACCCCGATAGCCCAAGTTGATGCCATGAGACGAATTGCACCTCCACGCGTTAGCCGAGCTTCTCGGGGAAGGACGATGGCTGTCAACCTGTCGTAAGAAACTGCTGATAAGCTCATCACGCCCGTGATGAGCATGGAAGCTGTCAACAATAAAGATACAAAAAAACATAATTGTAAATAAAATATTACACTTAAATAAAAAAAAATAATATTCAAAAGAGATTTCAAAATCACCCTTCCTTTTTTTATCATCTGTTTCGTCTTCATCACCAGACACTGGATACCGCCTAGTATTATAATACTCATCAATACATTTTAATCGATCGTTAACACGAGATGTATGCAATAAATTTTAATATATTTAAAATAACTCATTTTAGTTTCCAAGTAATGTAAAGAGAAGACAAAGGGTTGACGACTTTATGTAGAACCCCAAAGAAGATCCCTGCAATGGCGGTTGAATTATTGAACCGAGATAATTCACCACACACGGCTAAACCTAAAAGCCACAATACCAAATCTGGCCGTGGAAACCTAATAAGTAATTTAAATCAGATGTACAAAAACGTCTATGCATCGGATGCATTAGGCTTGTGGTACGGTCTTCGAATAACAGACGCCTTAATATGCTTCTAATGCAGCAGTTCTCTCTTCATGTCGCCAGGATCTTGCTCTAAAGTCTAAAGGTAATTGGGAACCATGTATGTATCCAGGAAGGTCCTCGCGTGCAGAGAAAACTTAATTCATGAAATATGGCAGTTGACAATTGTGTTGCTAATTGTGGTGAACATATTTTCTAGATATGGAAATAAATAACTCGATAACAGGTACAGCTCGAAATTTACGAGTATATAGTAGATACCAGACAAGAAGCCTTCCATCTTGCAGCCGACAGGTCCGAGCACATAATTCTGGTAGAAGTGGTGCACGAGCAGCATCCATGGTCCCAGCAGCAGTGTCACCAGGTCTGCCGCGGCCATGTTGGCGATCAGCAGGTTAGGAGGTGTGTGCAGAGGTCTGGAGCGCGCGAGCACGCTCAGGAGCAGCGCGTTGCCGAACACGCCGACCAGTAAAAGGGGCACGAAAGCCGCGCACTTCGCGGCGATCTCCCAGCTGGGGCGCACAATCCAGATCGTGTTGGGGAAGTCGAATTGACTGACGTCCACCTAAAGCAGCATACCAATCTAGTTATGTTAATGAATAAAACAAACTAAATATTTATTTACTCACTATGACGAGGATTTTCTGAGATCAACAGCAAAAGATCAAAGGCAACACTTTTAGAAGATACTTATTAACGCCTGTTTTTTATTCAAGCTACAGGACTCTCGTTTATATATACTAGAATGCAGAGGTAACATGTTACCTAGCAACTATATAGAAAAAATTGTAATGGCTATTTTCAATGAAGAATAAAAAAATAGGTAGAAGGAGGAAAAATTACATTGTACAAAAATTAGAAAAAAGGTAAAATAGGAGGAGCCACAGAAGACGAAGGCGAAATAGAAAAGAATGCAGAGTACGAAGAGAAGAAGAAGAAAGTGAAAGAGAAGAAAAATAAAAATTATATTAAGGATTAGAGGGGGGTGAGAAGATAAAAGATGAAAAGGAAAAAATACGAGTGGTGCTCTAAATATTTACCTCACTAATGTTCATCCCATCTCCAGTGATGTTGATCCGAAAGGCGTGCAGAACGTTGAACACGTCCACCTCCGTGATGATGACAGATCGCGTGGCTGACTCGTTGAGGGCGCAGTCCCCGGTCTGGACCTCCTCCAAGCCTGTCCTGTTTGGGCCCCCTTCCGACAAGCACTCAGCCCGGTAAGGTCTTCCTACTGCACTGATGCACATGCCTAACAAATGTCACCGACACAATGCACTTTTATTTTTTTGCTGATGATGATTAATTTTACGTTGTATTTATAACAAGTGATGAAAACTATCATCATACTATCACCAAGAAGCTTATTATCAGCATAAATACTAAAGTAGTTGACCTATATAACCAATTAGAGAACATTAAAAATTACAAAAAAAATCTTGCAGTATTTTGAATTTAAAAGGTATTAATTCATTTTATTATATTTAAATATGGTTCGCATTTTTTCGTCCTCAATTTTGATATGATTTTTGTTTATTATTTATAACTTTGTTCTGAATTTAATATTATAAAATTAAATGGTTAAATACCAATATTACAAATATAATATACTATAATTTTTGATAATGGCCGTCATTAACATTATTCAGACTATCAATTATTTTATTCAGACTTAATATATTTCATCAGAACAAAAAATAGCAACCATATTTAAATACAAGTCAAAAGTTTATTTCGTTATGGAAAAAACGACCTTTTAATGATCCAAATTAAGGGGATTGATGCACAAAAATCATGGATTTCAAAAGAAACAAATTATAAAGATAACAGGCTTTTACCATTAAAAAGGTGATTTAATATAAAGGCATACGTTTTGATTTATATGATTTGATTATTTGTTATTAAACATTCATCAGTGTTAATGTTTTTATAAAATGAAATAACAATCTGCATGAAATACTGGTTCAACGACGTACTATGTGTACAATGTCAACGTGTATAGTTCTTATACTACTATATTTTACGAAACCGAATACACTTAACAATATTTCCGATTAAAACTAAATTATACATAAACTATTCAATTATTATGTTATTGAAAAAGTATTATTTCACCATACAACGAATTTTGATGCTATACTAATTAAGAATGATAGCATACTGATATAAGTTTCAGACTTCATTATCAGGAATAATGATCAGCCAGTTGATATCACCTTGTTGTGATTGCCTTTCACGCCCCATGAAGAAAATATAATTATTTTTATAAGTACATATCTATATGAAAAGTGTCACAAGCAAAAGCAATAAGTAATGATACAATAGAAATTATATTTTTCTTTAATAATATTTTTTTAACCTTAATAAATGACCAACAACCAAGTAATGTGGATACATTAGTTAATTTTGATCACCAAAGTTAATCAATACTAAAAACCGATCGTAATTGATAAGGTGACCGCCTGGAAATATCACGTGTTGTTGGTTGAGTTAATCCGCTGTTTATAACTAAATGATATACGAGTAGTTAGCTTCAACCTGATCTTCCAATCCAATTTAGGATGCTGTCCATCAACTCCTTATATGGTTTGGATAATTCTACTAAAAATTGTATTGAAACTTCCGGGTCTATTCCATAGGAATGTCGGAAACTATGCACTTACAAAACTTCTAACAAGGCTTAAGCACTTAATTATCCTCAGGCATACAAAGAATGTTAATAAATCAGTAATCATTTAGTCGTGATTTAATTATTAATCAACAATTTTGTGAAATAAAAATAAATAAATGACATTGACAACGTTCCTTTTATATTTTTTTCAATAATATAAATTAAAAATATTATTTTTCTTTGAAATGTAGAGAAGTATTTAGAATTCCAGAGTTATTATCCAAGAGAGCACCAGATAAGCAGATTTTATAAGAAGCATGCAAGATATTTTATGCCACGTTTCTCATACGAAAGAAAAATGAAGTTAAAAGAAACACGATGAAACGTAACATTTGTACACATTATTCATCATTCATTTCAAGTAGGTAAATACCAAAATAATTTAAATTTATATTAACCTATTAAACCTACTTAATTTGATGATGGAATAATTTATAATATTTTAAAATATTTAAACACTTTCAACGGGGCTTGTAAGCTGCTAATAAATATTGCATCATGATGGAAATATTCCATAGAATATAGTCTACATTTATACGTGCAACTACTTTCGTCTCTTTCGCTCCACCTAGATTCATATAAATGTATTTCTTTCCATTTAAAATTGTAGCTATAAATAGCTTATAACTTTGCGTATATATAAGCCCCGAAATATACTAAATATTACTTTACATAATTAAGTTATCCAATCAATCTGTTTATCCATTAAATGTGACATGTCCATGTTGACAGAACCCTCAAGCTTATCATGGTATTATAATGTAATATGGATAGGTACTTTTAGATAAGTGTGATTTATTTTTTACTTCTAGAACCTTTATTACCATGGAAGAAACAACATTTTAAATATATATTAAATCTATAACTGTATCTTACTTTATGTTCCGTATAAATATATATTTTAAAATATTAATAAGTTATAAAATTTAATATAATGGAAATATTATTTTTAATCTGATTATAATGAGGAATTTGAAAGGGATAAAACATAAGCCATGGCATTACATTAAAAAATATTTTTAAATAGTTTGATACAAAGAAGTATAAACGTGTTTAAATGAAATATCCATTTTTTTACAGTGTTAAAAGTATTAATAAAATAAAATACTTTAAATTTTCATAATCACTTCACATCAACATTAACGAGTATTTTATTGTGTATACACTTTTTTTATCCATTCTTGCAACGCCACAAAAAGTAATAGAGGTAATATTTTTTATTAATATATATATTAAGAAACATTTTTATTGTAATGCCATGTTTTTGTTTTTGTTTTATTCTCTTGAAATTTATATTCCACTTTTAAAATGTTAAGTAGAAAGCTGTTTTATCATAAGTTTGTTAAGACAATTTATAACAGATGTCACTAATAAGAAAACATTTTTTTACTAAATTGTACATAATTTTATAAGCTGATTGAATGTTGTGTCGCATCTAGTATCGGAAAGAGACAAATCTATAAAATTAAACAAACATATAAATAAGTATTTTCATCGTGATAATACTGCGCAACATTGCTCATAGAAAAAGACTGGTCTAGAATCTAGAATTCTAGATGTTACATATTTTTATTTACCTCTATATATGTGTACTTTTCCAATAAATCACGTAATGATACACGGATTTGGTCTCGCGTTTATTAACTCTAGGTTTTAACAGCTTAGCGGACTGTGAGGGAATGGGGGAGATTTTTTAGAGAAGAAACTAACAATTTTGAGGCAAACAAAAAATACCTACCTACGTATGTTACATAATATTAATTGATTGAGGGCTTACGACCTTAAATTGCACGAGAATGATAAATTATTTTTTATTAAACTAACAAAAAAAACTAAAGCATTTGATGACCAATTCATTGATATTTATATATTGTTACGTAAAGGTACAACGATAATATTGAAATGTGTAAAATAGTATTCCACTTGAGTTATTTTTAAATATTTAATAGAATTTATTGTAATTTACTTATTTATGTAAATGAGAAATCAAGACTATTTAGCCGAGTTATGGTTGGAAAAATCAAGATAGTTATAATACATAAAATAATATTTTATGTATTATAACTATCTTGATATTATAATATGTATTTTAAATTAATCTGAAAAGTAAAAATCATTATTATTATTATTTACATATCCATTACTACTTTTAATTATGAAATTAATAAATTGAATAAATTACCAATGTTCATAATAGCCAGTTAACGACATGATAATTTAATGTATTATAGAAAAACGGTTTTGAGTTGGAAAAAAATGGATTTTAAATATCGCGGCCTTCCATCCGTAACCGAATAAAGACCGACGACCAGTTTGTCAAACAATCTTTAAAGGGATAAATGTGTCAAGAGTCACCTCGACAAAAAGTCACTTGAAAACGAAATTTCCATTTGGAGAACGTATTATTATTCATCAGTCTCAGCGACGATCCACTTTTTAATTTTTACGATACAAAGAATTGGCTGCGGCCCCGAAAAATAAGCAAAAACACCTACAGAGGGCGCTTCCGGAAATATTATCTTTTTACTGCTGTTTTTAAGAAAATTGTTTTTTGTCATAAACCATTATTTTGACATGAAATTCGATTAGAAAAATTATATTGATTAAAAACTTAAGAAATATTATTTACACTGAAAGGTCTACTTAATTCATTAGATCACTGTAATCACAGGAATTTGTATTTTTTTAAGCATTACCGTTAATGATTAAAACATAACTGCTTCTGTACTACAGTTGTCGCATAATAATAAGATAAAAAATAATTCCTTTACGCTTAACTGCCATTCTAATGGACTGTCGATTTGTTTTATTTGTACACTACTATTGTAATTGTTTGTTGTTTATCTTTATTATAACAACAAAGCAATACTTTATTTAGTTATTTATTATCAACCAACACGTGCTGTTATTCTTATCCTGAATTATTCCATAATTATATACAAAATGTTTGACGATTATTTCAAGATCTATTTCAAATATTAAATAAGTAATAATAATAAACATTGTTTTAACATGGATCACGTTAAACAACTGTAAATCACGATTTACGTGATACATGGTAAAACAAAGTTGAAAAAAATATATAGGAAAATAATATTTTCTCTTCAATAGTCCATAGTTATTAACACTTATATTATCAGTATGTCATTTCTAGAATACAAATATTTCTCTTTCGTTTGTTTTGACTTTGACTGATAAGTTTTTTTTTTCATTGGTTATTTTATTATTAGGTACTCGTAAGAAGTAATTTATATATTTTTTCAAAACATACTTCGTCAAAACATTGAATATTCAAACCCAATAATTAATTACGCACGTTTCTTAATAATCATAACATACAAACATTATTATCAGTAAATAATTTAATGTTAATGTTTACATCTAGTTGTTTGTAAATATTTATGTGTTATTTTAGATAAAATTATTTGAAAATCGGATGCGTATTATTTATTAACCCCTTAAACCCCAAAATACAAACGCACTTTTCAATAACATCACAGTGGGTCCCATTTCAGGCTTAAATTTTGTCAGAATAAATAATTTTGTTACTTAGAATAATTTTGTTACTAAGAATATGATTTTTATATATTTTTTATTAATATTTATTTAAGCTTGAGGATACATATACAGAAAATTATAAATTGAGGTATTAATATTAACTTACAGACAGAGTAATCTTTTACTTAAGATACATTTTTTTATTGATTAGTATTAAATGAAATTCCCTAAATCACTAAGATATTTTTTGCTACTTTATTATATTTTACCCCTGAAGATAATGATTTACAGATCACAAATATTATAAAATTCATCTTAATTGTAAAAAAACATTATTTATATTTAGTTTTTTAATAATTAATGTACAACTCTATATCATGTAACAAAATAATATGTTTTACTACTCTCCTAAGTGAGCTGTCTGCAATAATAAAATATATTATCCACAGCTTTGCTAACCATGTGAATTTATCATTAATAATATTTAAATGAGAAAATTAGGTGTACTTCTGTGAATATTTTATTTATTAGTATTTTAACATTATTTATATATTTAAAATATTAAGTAATTGTTGTAAGATTTTATGGGGATATGGGAATGTTAAAAAAGGATACTATAAAGTTATAAACAAACCGTTCGTCTTGCTAATGGATGCTCAGAAAGGTTCCACAGTCCTAATTGCATAGGTATAGAAGGAATCAATTGAGAGCATTTGGAAGTGCAGTGTTCGTGATGGTAACGATAAAAAAGCTTATTGATCCCATTGGATGTTGTCGGTTGTTCTATAGATTATATATGTATATATATTGATGATATAGACGTTAGGATGCCATTATTTATTAGACGCTCTGCTTTTCTTTAAAGTGAATCGATTAAATGTAACGAGTAATTTGGGGTCCCTATCCAAAAATTGCAGCCCAATTCGCTATATTTAGTTCTATGCTCGTTGCTAGTTATGTGGTTTTCATTTAGAACTAAAGTAATGGTGTATATGAGGGGATGTCACTGTGTTTCACGGCTGGAGATAAGACGGCATCCATCACTCAGCAGGTCAACAGACAAGACCGCGATCAGACTGGAAGTATGTACTGTGTAACTAAAGCAGTGATAACGAACCATAAACCCAACATTATTCATGTTTTTTTTAAGATACCACTTCAAATCCAGAGATCTCACCCTGTAGGGGGTTTGCTATTATATGTGTACCCAGGTGGATTTCTAGATGCATATATTTTTTACAGGGCATGGACAATGGCAGCTGGCATAATTATATCGCAGCAATTTGTAGTGTTGAAACGAATATCTGAAGAAAAAAATGTAGTATAGTATAACAGAATGTCACATAGCCGTTGATTGGATCCAACTCCGGCTGCTAAGCATGCTCGATTAAACTGAACTTATCCGATGCTACCTGCCGCATAGAATACAGAGTGACTCATAACTTTTACATTATAATTCTCTTCAAAGCAACGAATAAACTCCAAATACCATTGCTAAAAATAAAATGGTAGGTGCTTTAGTTTTATTATTTATTATAATCACCAATCATAAAAATATACAAGCATAAAATTACTAACTTTTGATTTTAAAACCATGTCTTTAATTTGAAACTCTTATTGAAATTGTTACAACTAAAAAATAATAGTAACCTACCCAAACATAATATACTCAAATATAACCAAGAACTTCGACACTAGCCAAAAATATTTAAAAGTGTTAATAGCGTAGAAGAAACATAATCAAATTCATCAGTGAAACACTAACGTGTAGTTAAATATAAGGTAATTTTAATTGATTAATCAACGAACATGTTAGTTTGATAGGTATTAAATTTTTATTTATTATTAATAATAATATTGCAAGCATGTCTTAAGTCAGGCAAGGAGACAATCACATTTTTATGTTTCCGATACTGTAAGCATACTATTCTTATAAATGTCAACAGAAAAAATCTTTGGCATTGTTACATACGCATTGTTCATTATACCTAATGTTGGTCATGGCTGATTAATTAAATTGACGAAGAGTTGTATAGAAATGCACCCGCAAAGTCTGGACTCGCGGCTTCTTGATTCAGTGTGGTCGAAGCAGTCTAACGTGAACGTCGTTAATTTCTCCCGCCATTTCTCGACCTTACTTCTTTTGCCAAATTTAAAAATAAACACTTAGTTTGCCAAAACAAAATAATCTCGATAATAACACACTGACATTGTCACAAATTTGTATCACAAATTAAATAAAAAACTACAAATAATATTTCAATTTAAGAATCGTGTTGTTACATTCAATATAAAATATAAAATTTATTGCTAGGGGAATTTAATTTTAAAAAAATAAGATGTCGCTCTTGAAGAAAATCTGGAAAAACAACTCGAAACACAAAAGTGAGTATGGTTGCATTGCCTTTTATAATATTGTTGATAATTTTCGATTTTCACTTTATCTATTTCGAGTTGTACTATACTTGTTTTGTTTTTTAAATGGAGAGGCTTGTTTTTTGTTCATGATTTATTGATACACTTCTTATTATATCTTATTAAATAAATAACAAAAATATCTTTCTGTACAACATTGTTAGGAAGCGTCTAATATATCAATAAAATACATATTTAGTTAAATTAATTAAGTATAACTAAGAAGAATGACAAATTAGATCACAATCTAAAATATGATAGTGTTTTAAGAAATACATTTTTCGACATTCGTCACACTTTTTTCCATTAGATAAAGATAAGGTATATCTATAATAACATTCTTCATAAATCAAAATGTGAAAACTCATTTTCAATTTATAACAATAAAAATTGAAACTTATTTTAAAAAAAAAATACAATATTAATGAAATCCATAAATCTGTATTCTTTTCTAAGCATTACATTCAACTGGACATCATAATTATTGAGAAATAAAGAATGGAAAATGTCCATTTACTAGTATGATTGAAAGAATATATATGATAAGGTTCTTTAAAATCCTGTGGAAAGCATCAACGCAATATGAATATTTATATAAATATAAAAATATTGATAACTTCTCGTAAGAAAGACTTACTAATAAATATTAAATAGCCTTTTTTATTTCATGTTTTTAAGTTAATAAATGTATAATAACGATGACTGTATACGATAACTTATTAAAAATAGGTATATAGCATAGCAATATAAAACATGTTCGATGAAGATTTTTTTTTTATTTGAATTCAGTTTGCACAATTATGAACTGAATGGCAATAGAAAAGGACATATAGTTTTTCGCCGTTCAATCGTGATCATTTATGACTTGTAATTTTTTAAATAAATATTTACATACTCGTACATACGTATCGTACAGTTAAGAGTTATTTTCTTTAGGCAACGAGTGCTTGCTTACCTGCAAACCAGCGTTGTCAGATTTTGAGTTTATGAAATCGGGATTTTTCTTCTTTCATTATCGCTTCCAAACTGAATCATTGTTGCTAGAAATTTTCGTCACATATTTATGTCAACTGCAATCATTGTTTTGCCCCAAGTTATCTTAAACTAAACTCCTCTTACAAACATGTTCATACAGGCGGCCTTCGGGGTAAAAGTATGGGACTAAAAGCGAAGGCAGTATTAGAGGAATATTTAAACGTTTATTAATCAGAATTTTCAAGAATGTATGAGGATAAGCTCTAGTTTTGAACCTTTTGGTCCAGAAGATGTTCCCAGGCGGTCAATTGTGCAACTACTATACGCACCCTGTATTGCTTAACAACGTCATCCTTTAAAGGAATAATAATAAAAACAACGGTATCAGTTTCAAAAATCACTATATCAGATGAGAAACACTGCAAATATTGCAGATATTAAGTTAATTTTAACTACTACAATGAATGTTGAAATTCAACAAGAAACTTTTCTTCTTCGAAAAGTTTAATGTTATAATTAAGTAATATGTTACTAATATTGAATAACATTATTTATCCTTTTGATTTCAATATACTGTAGTGAGTATAATTTAAAACTTCATAATTATATATTGTTTAAAAATTTCGCAAGAAATTAGTACAAACAAATTAGGAATTCATATTTATGAAGTCACACGGATGTCTTTTCCACGATATTTTACATTTAAAAGTTGTATTCATTAAAATACAAATCATTTTTGGTTTCTCCTCATTTCTTTAGAGAGGTGCATGCTAATACAGCTTTGTCACCATGTGTAAAATAAACATTTATCGTTATCCAGTAGCGTTGTCCGAAAAGTATTTTACAATACTGCATTAATGCAAACATGTTATTCTCGGCATGAGTCTTACTCCATGTCATTATCAATGAATGGCTGAACGCTTCCACAGATTACTGACCGGTGCCACTCGGTACCGCAGTTCAGTTATCTCTATTAACATACATACGTGGGTGGATCATTTCGGAATTAAACGTTCATCATCGTCATAAGCCTTTATCCGTCCAAAGTTGAACATTTACTTCCCACATGAGTCTTCCTTCTCGATCTACCTCAACCATCCTTTTGATATAGTCAGTCCATCTTTCAGAGTGCCGAAAATCGGATTGCCATTTTTTAAGCTATGCATTTTTATACTTTATATTACTAAAAAATACAAACTGTATGTTGTATATTATTTAAAAATTCTTAGCTACTGATCAGCAGATGGACGCAATGTTTTTAAGATCAGACGCATCAAATTTATAAAATCACCGACATGATGATCCACTCTCGTATTATAACTGTCGCCTATATTTTTTTCAATTAGAAACCATATTTTTCGGTGCAATTAGACACACTTACACTCGTTTGGAGACGCAATTATTCAAACACGTGCGTGTAATACTTAGTAATATATTATCACAACGTTAATCACATTTTGTGGTTAAGCTATTGCGCTTTTCTACGAAGCGCTCGATACCGGAATTTTATTTGACCACAACCAGTTTTCAATTATTCTTATTCCAGCTTTCCTTACAAAATATTTCAGTTCCGATGATCCTCAATTAATCCCAAATCAGTTCTGAATTCTAAAGTTCTCCGCCGTGCACATTATATGAATAGTTGTTCATTAACTTCCAGGACGATGAGAGCTCGATGGTGAAAGAAAATGAAGGTTTACTTTAATAAAGTAATAGTAATAATACGTAAAATATAACCGCATTATTTATTTATTAGTTTTGTGGTGTTGAGCTATCGCGTTTTTCTGAGAAGTACGTGGTTCTGGGCTGAAAGCTAACCACAATTTGATTAATTAATATATCTCTCAATGCCATATCCGCACTCATCGTTGAGCATATACGAGTATCAAATACGAAACGTTAACGGGGACTTTTCCGCGTCAGATTTGTGGTTTTGTCCCTTATTTTACAAATTCCAAAATATCAACATTCTCCATAGCCGATGGTTTTTCGGAAGAACTGTGAGTAAAATTTATTCATATTAAACACACTTCTCATATTAATAATCCAAAATATAGTTATGATTTTTTTTAACTTGAAAGCTTAAAATAAGTAACCCTTAAATTTTTACGTAAAACAAAACCAATTTTCATATTCGAAGAAAATTCAAACTCTATTATTGGTAATTAATTTAATTCACTTGTATTAATTATAATGCAGCAGGTAAGATCACTACATCACTAAATATTGAGATCGTGTTTATCACTGAAGTTTCGTTTTACTCTATAATTAATACTCATGTAAATTGTATTAGTTTAATTAATTTAACAACTAGTTATCCATGTATTTAAGAATATTTATAGTAGACCCTTTAAATATAATTAATTACTAATAAGTCAGTATAACTGATTGCCATTTGTTATGAATTAAAAGAAATATTGTCCTAAATTGATTTGTATGTAAGAAAACATATCCACTTATACTTATTAAATAATAAAGTATATTTTTGTAAGTAATGTAAAGGGAGTCAAGAGTACCTATATTTATAAAATCTGCAGCGCGGCTGATGCAATAAAAGAGTGCAGTGACTGACGCTTTTCGACGTTAGCCAGGAGCCGTGGTGGCTGGACGGCTGATGCAACCGAGCCTCTGTCTGAAGTGTGCTTCTGAAGGTGCAGCAGGCTCTGTTCTCAGTGCAGCAGCCATGTGAGCCTCGGGAGAATGCACCGCGCGCCTAAAGCGCGGCCTCGATTATCCATAATCACACTAAGACACCGACCACAATAATTACTTTCGTGGTATCATTTGGAACCCATCGATTTGCAAGTACGCGCGAAATTCGCTTCACACCCATACAGGGGTGCCAGCCATGTTGGATTCCTTAAGAAATAATTCCTCCTTCAGATTTTATCATGAAAGTATGTCGATTCCAATAAATAAACACCTTTTTTTAAATTGACGAGTATTCCAAACGTTTTTTTAACATTTTTTTACCCCAATCACTCAAACTGCATATTGTTTATGTGTGTTTAACTGTCTTGTATTATTTAAATACGTTGTTGTTAGCTCTTCACCATGGGCAACAAGGTCGATATATTACATTTTTTATTATGTATATACTCGTAAATCCCGGGACGGTAAGTGCCTACTTGTATAATTAACATAGAGATTGCACAATGACTACGATAGGCTACATAATAATTAATTAAATAGTATGTATTTTTTAATATCCGATATTCTGAGGTTGAAACGAGTCCTGGCAATTATATTTATATTCTACTCATACTAAAAGTAAATTTTATTTTCTATTTGGGTTTTTAAAGTATACATTTTACATAATTATACAATTAAAATAAAATCGAATCGCATTATAAATAGGGACATCTTTAATCCATTGTATTAACAAACGTAGTGAGTTTATTTATTTTCAACCGCTATTACAGCAAACGCTGATTATTGAAGGCAATGAACCCTTCGACCCTCCTTTATCCACCCAAAAGCTATTGGTTAATATATGTCGACAAAAAAGAGACTCATTATTTTTTAATTAATCATCATAATTTCAAAATCTATTAGGATAAAAATGACAACTATTACCCAAGCTTTTATCAATATCCATGATAAAATTATTTTACTTTTATTATAATTCAATCTAAAGGGTCCGCCATCTAACGTTTTTTTTCAACTAGTGCTTATTTCGTGAATGGTAACACTTAGCTAATTTCTGATTTGACAGATAATTAGTTTTATCCTTCCGCTGAACGAATATGGTTGTGTATACGCTTGAACAACGCTGGAAAATATTGCGACATTACTTTGAAAATCAGGCTATTTTTCTTCGAAAATGAGCAAGGAGTGGCCGTTACAGTCAATGGCGATCGTTATCGGGCCATTGTTGTTCACAAAAATTGAAGAGGAGGATATTGACAACATTTGGTTTCAACAAGACGGCGCTACGTGCCACACAGCCGAAGCTACACTCGATGTTTTGCGCCCCATTTTCAAAAAAAAAAAGTTATTTGGCGGACCCTTTAGTTCAATCTATTATATTTCATCTTTTGTAATCATACCTAATTTGTTTGTAGTCGGTTTAATAAAAGTCAAATGAACGACTTAAGTGATTCACTAAAAGGTTAAAGGACTTTTTGAATGCAGTGCATTAAGTTGGGTCAGTCATTGCCACTAATATTATAATATATTAAAATTGACACGATGATAGCTGAGTTCAGAACAGAATTGTATTAAGATTTAAAAGGGATTATAATTTACTCATCCTTGACTTTTAAATTATGTTACTGATATTTGTAGTAGTCATTTAGCATCCATTTGAAATATTAAATAGATCAACTATGATTACTTTCGGACGACTATAATCTACATAAAGTCACACTGAAAACGTTTCTGAAAAGAAAATATATTGATATTTAAAGAATATCATGTTAGTACCGGGGTAGCAAATCTTTCGGGATCTCGGGATGTATAATCTCAGGAGTGAGCTCCCTAAGTGACGCCGCACGACCTTATGAATTTTAAGCGAACCTACGTTATTATCTCTGGTAGGTTATTTTGAGTTTTGAAAGTTTGGCGCGACCCAGTTCCATGCAAATTATACAAATTGAGCTTATTTGCAATTTTGATTGTGAAGGGCGTGGACAGTGACTTTTAAATATTATCGCTCTGTGAAAGTGCCAAAATACTTAATTTCCGTAATAATTATTTCATACAATTTTTGGAGATCTTCGATATGATATTTTTTTATAAAAGTAGGAAACGTAAGTGTTTCAAGAAGCAATCATATATATACGTATAATATAAAAAATTAATACTTATGACAATCCTTTTCAAGGAATATTCCGTAGTATACCAAGAAATCAAAAATACTGACAGATTCGGCCCCTAAAACAATTATTTTTTATTAATTTAAGTCAGGGGCTGTATTTCAGGATGTCATTTATTGACTATTATTGTGCAATTACGGGTGTGCTGGCAATAGTAATAAAAAAGGTTATTATAATATAATTAATTACATTATCAATTGCCTTTTATTTTATTGATCACATTAACTATTTATTATTAATTTTTCCAATTAAATAATTATTTTCTCATTACAACAAACAAGCACATTTTTTTAGATTTAAATAACTATCTGAACACATATATACATCTTGATAATGGCTTCTAGACAAAAGTAATAAATATTATTTGTTAATTTATTCTAAACGTTCCTCTTTCATTTTTATTTAAAGAAACAATATATTTTTCTTGTTTATGGCACTGGAAACCCCGTCGTGAGTTTAACGTATTTAAATAATTGATGGTAGGTTTCATTACATATAATCGACTTAATATGCGTATTTATTGAAATCATCTATAGTTAATTGGTTATATGAAATTCTAAGTCATTTACTTTTACAGGTATGTACGTTGTATTGATTGTGTTTTTATGAGTGTTCTTAGAACACTATTATATATTTAAAAAATAGGGCGTCATTTTGTGTCAAAACAAAAAAATTAAAATATTTAAAACCCTGAGGGCTTACTATTTAAAGTCGTGTATAATGACGATAGAATGTATAGTGACGATAGAATGTATAATAATTAAATTTTTATTTCATGTCTTGACGTTATGGAACCTGAGGGTGGTTCAAAATCGACTGAACAACTTCTCTATAGGTATCATGGTCCCCATACTACTCGTACAATACATAAGTCACTTTACTGTGTAGATTACAGAATATTATAAAATCATCGTATCTTATGTTTATATATTATTTTATAAATTATATACTATTAAAACATAATCGAATGTCATGTTTATGTTATACATTTGAGTAGAATAGGAGGGATTCAATTTTTTATGAAAATCAGGTGTGTCTATTATACTCGTATAATTATTCAAATAGTAATTTAGATAGCAAAGATTCACTTATGATTATTTAAAACGATGACATACATTAAAATTGTCAATTAATTTTATAGCTGCCTGAACATATATTTATTATTACAAAATATGATAATTTTAATTACGAACTTAATTAAGATTCCTGATTTACCTCGGTTATCAAAACAATTCGCACTGTATAATACTTTTTGTGATTCTAATTAAAAAACGTAATTACTACTGCAAGCCTTTTTGTTTTCACCATTATCGGAATCTCTATTTAAAAGAATCGTTTGTAATACCATAAACACCCCCAATCACTACATTCTTTGTGGCATAATATGAAATACGAAATACTTGTTAACCGAAATATATTTTTTCGCTAATAGGCTTTGCGTTAAGGTCCTTTTTGATAAGCTAATTAATTTTTAATGAATTGACGCTATATAAAGAAGTATGTTTTTAAACAATTTTTACATCACGTTACGCTTTACAACTTTTTGTTTTATGAGGTGCACGTTTACAAATGTTTCACCAGAGATGAAAATATACTATAACCATAAAATATCATTTGAAACAGCATTTTCAAAGCTGAAACCATTGTAAGCAATTCCTTTTTATTATCGATTGGGTAGATTATAATTTACTATGGGTGTCGTTTATTGTACAACTCAATACAATGTTCTAGATTTTCTTATTTTACGCGGCCGGAAAATGGATTTTAATTGGACCTGTTCAGACTGAGCATTAAACAAGAACCAATAAAAAGACCGCCTAGTAATTGATCGGCCATTATAAACTATAAAGCCAGTCAATATCTAACAAATAATTAGCCTGAGTCGATCATTATTCCGCCATGACACTTTCTAGAGCTTTGGCGCCAATTTTATGGCCTGCATAACTTGTCTAATCAAACTGATCGATATGCAAAAATAAATTGGAATAATTGCGTTACATTGCATGGATCAGAGGTTCTCAATCAAGTATCTTCTTTTTCATATCAGCAACGTCAAATAGATTCAGACCAATGTCTGTCAACATCGAAGTCTGTTACCCTACATGAAGTTCTAAAAGAAGAAGCTAGTCGTACACTTGTGATTTGATATGAAGCTCTTCATTGTCACACATTACTGACTCTCCTTGTTATAGCATTCGACATCGGCGCAACTTTGAACTGAAGTTTTTAGAATATTTTGAACTTTTCGTATATTTTCTTTGTATAAAGGGATTCTATCTGAAGATGTTCAAGATCCTCCTAGAAGCGATGCGTAAATTATTCAAACATATTTTTGGATGTAATATGTCAGTTGATATTGAAAAGACAACTAATTATATGAATTCTAATTAAACTTTTTCTTTTAAATCGATGTTTGATAGAAGCCATCTAATTGAAGATATAAAATAAGAAGTGGTGTTTTTCTGAGTTTCTATTGTACAAAATAAATTCGGTTTGTAGACCTGAAAATTCAAAATGATTACGATGATTCACAATGATGGTTTTGGTGATAAATCTACTGATTTTGTAATGAAAAGGCTGTAGAGACTCAAGCGATTAAGAGCCACTGGCTTTGATTGTATCTTTACTTAATTATTTAGCTCGATGATTTTCATACTAGTGGATTCATGAGCCTTAGAAATGAATTCAACTCAAATAGGCAATTATTGTATGTATAATATATTAGTTTTCATTCGTTTAAACTTTTACATCATTATACGGCTGCATTGGATTTGGGTGATGTCAAGATTCGCAGCAGCGTACAAAGATGGAGGATAATACAGTATGTACACTTATAGTATAGTTTGTATAAAGCATTCAAGTCTCAGATCCACATTTCATTGGGGTGTTTTACATGAGTGGTGGACTTATGCGACGCGTGCTCTGACGAACGGTCTGCGAATAAGAGTCGGCTTTACTGCATTCCTGACGCGATATTGTCGTGGTAAGTAGTCCAGTGGGCACCGCCGCGCCTTCTAGGGCGCTGGACCAAGAGCGGTCCGCTGCAAAACAGGATTTATTCGCCATAAAGACCTGTGGTGCATTTTTAATAACCATTAGAAGAGC